>CM023622.1:19286159-19377674 GCA_013358685.1 Antennarius maculatus
GTTGGACTTCTGGACCGAGTCGGACTCGTTACGTCGCAGATTCCCGATCACGTCCCGTCAGCTTCATTAGAGATGCACAAAACCGAACCGGATCTCTGGAGGCTGGGTTAAGTCCGACAGTACCGAATGAAGAAGACAGGTGGCGCCATGGAGCGAACACAGCAGCTACCTACTCAAGCTAACACTTGTTTGTTACGATCCGACGGTTTTCAGCCTTCACCTTCATCGTAACCATTAAACCATGAACCGACACTAAAGGAGCGCTAACGAAGCTCAAATGTTAGCTAGCTTAGTTAGCCTAGTAGGCTAAATAGTAGAATCTTGTTGCTGTTTAGATTCACCCACATTTTAATTCGTCTAAATGTGTGCAAAGATAAAAGTGTAAATATTGGTTTACGTCATTTCGAGTTACGCCATTTTCAAAAAAATATACGGAAACATAAAAATCAAGTTTACGTCATTTTCCTCCACTTTACGTCAGCCACAATTACTGGAATCATAAAATCACTAATAAACCATTAAAAGCATAAAATATCATGTTACTGTACAATAAATCAGAAGAAAAACATAATATATTATAAACTGGTAGCAACCCCCGTGACCCACAATGAGGAAGAACAAGCTAAAGACGAGACGGAAACAATATTAAAAAATAAAATTTGTTTATAAGCTTAAAATAAATTCATATTAACCGAATTTGAATGAAAATGCATGCATTAACAAAGTTCAGCAAAGATACATTTTTGATTTACGTCGTTTGTCGACTTTCCTCGCGTCTCCTGGAACCCGTTAGCGTTGCTAGCGTGTAGCATGACGAGGCGAACAGAAGTTGCGCCGCACTTTGCCACAACTTGTCAAAGCGAATGCATTTCTCTAAACTCTCAACCTGGTCGTGTCGAGATCCAGACAGAAAAAAAAAAAGAAAAAAAAAAGAAAGCGTCGCGCCGCCGCCTCGGAGACAAAAACAGATTCTTCCACACCTCCCCCCCGTTCTGCCTCGAGGCTTCTCACAGGTACGATTTCTCCTCCTCGGATGGGAAGCTGAAAATGAGAATCTCCAAATTAGGAGTCGGGGAGTCGTGTCGGAGCCTGACCCTGGATTTGTACCTCGACTGGACTTGTGAATACTGGATCTGATCAATATGGCCGCTCTGCTCCGCTCTGCGCTTTTGTCGTATGTCGATGATACTTTGGTTTCCGCAGATGGATTTCTGATTGGCTGCTGACTTCAAATCGCATTCGCCTCGCGGTTATGTTCATATATACTTATGTGAAGTGTCATCACGGGTGATTTGGCAGCAACTGCATGCAGGTCATGGGTTCGAATCCCAAAGTCACCTGGGATTAGCTCCACCCCTTCTTCCAGAAAACAAGGATGACCAAGGATGTAGCCTCAAACGCCTACATGATGCTAAAACACTTGTAGCATCAAACACATACATGACGCTAAAACACATGTAGCCTCAAACACATACATGATGCTAAAACACGTCTAGCCTAATTCATTCATGTTCTTCCAGCTTTGTGGGTCACGCGGGTTGCTGGAGTCTATCCCAGCTAACTTACGGGGATGACAGGTGGGGGACACTCCGAGCGTGACACCGGTGCACCACTTCCAAGGAGGAAGAGGAGGTGAGTATGGTGAAGCATTGGTGGGCCCTGCTGGTGCGCCAGCACCCGTGAACCCTTGTGATTGGGGCCTGGAGCCCCCGGGCTAAGTGTGGAACCTTTGACCGTGTCGGGGGGGGCGCTATAGCGGCGGCTGGCGCAACGCTTCTGCTACATTACCCCCCCAAACGCTTGTTGGTGTCGATATTCATTCCGACTTGAATTGAGGGATTATGATGGAGGACAGCTGCTGCACAAAGATGAGAAAGAAGGAGCGATACGACAAAACCTGTCCCCCCCTTGCCCCCCCCCCACACACAGGTTTTTTGGCATGTTTATTATTTTAATCTACGACTTTAGCATGAAAAAAAGCTACGCTACGCTAAAAACGCATCACAAACGATGAAATAAACAAAACACAACGATAATAAAACATGTTGAGGTGGTGGTTGTGGGGGGGTATAGTGTTGTTGAACTGACTGAATGTCACCCCCCCCAATTCAAACTCTCTTAGCTCAATTCGACCCAAAGCAAACTGGCGGCGTCTCACACAAACACACGCCGCCGCCATTGACTCGCTCTCATCACATTTAAAAAACATGCCGCTAATAGTGGTGGTGGGGGGGGAATGAAATCACTTTCAGGGGGACATAAAGGCACCATTGTGACTCCGCCCGGCGGTAATTACGCCACACAGGCCGTGCCGAAGAAAGCTATTTACCCTGGGCCTCCGCTGCTGATCTCATTCGGTGGCGCTGATTAAGCGGTTTTGAGCGGCTGAGAGGCGAGGCGATTGGTCGGTTAGTCGGCATGACGAACCCGTACACACCTCAGCCTTCCTCCTCCTCCTCCTCCTCCTCTCTATCAGTCACACAGCTGAGGCAACACAGATTCCTCCCCATTCACCTCCTTCCATTGCAGCACCACAGGCCATCGTCGCCAGCTCCTGACCCGCGGAGGCTAACGGGGTTTTTTGGTTTGTGCTTCAAGGGGTTTAAGAGTTTATTTTCAAACCCAGGTGTAAAAATCTGCGGCATATTTCTAATGAAAACAAATTTATTACAAAATCTGAAATTTTAATTGTGTAGAAATTCTTTTGATTTAGAAAAAAATTCAGATTTAATAGCAAATTTTTAGTAAGGTGGGGGACTTTAAGAGACTAAGTCTAAGCGTCTCTAGACTCTTAGACTCTAGACTTTTAGACTCTTAGACTTAGAGACTAAGTCTAAGAGTCTCTGGACTCTTAGACTTAGTCTCTAAGTCTAAGAGTCTAGACTTAGACTTAGAGACTAAGTCTAAGAGTCTCTGGACTCTTAAACTTAGTCTCTAAGTCTAACAGTCTAGAGTCAAAGACTCTTAGACTTAGAGTCTTAGACTCTTAGACTTAGAGACTAAGAGTCTCTAAGTCAGTCATGATAACTTTTTCGTCAGTCAAACACGTCCCCGGCCCCCCCTTCTTAAATATTTATTTAAACATAATGAACCTAAACAGCGGTTTTAAAAGACAACACCTCTGGAAGCAGATTGCTAACAGCTAAACTTCGTCATTCTGCGTCTCTGGTGGTGAATTATTTCCGATGAAGGCTGTCTTCACCCTCCAACAAAACGGCTGCTGATGTCTTACAACTCAGAACTTATTTAGTCGTACGCCGCTCTTTTTCACACCAGCGCTTTTTTGAAGAGGGTGTTAGCTCTTCAAAAAACAGGATATCGTATTTTTAGAATTCCACTCCACATTTTCTCTTTGCTTGTGAAATCGGTGTTTCAGAGTGATTATTTATTTTTATCTTTTTTGGGTCGAGAGCTGAAGCGGCGGCCGAAGGTCGACGATGCAAACAAGCGTCGCTCCGTTTGTAAAGAGCGTGCCGACGTGTGAAGACGTTTCTCACCACTCGGCGACTGACGGCGATGTTTATGCGGCGTCGGACGCGTCGCTAGCTTAATTTACGCAACACAACAACAACACTCCTTAAATACGACTGGATTCCGCTGCATCGCTTGAAGATGCGGTCGCCACGGCGACATACGCTGAAGGTGAGGCGCTTGAGGTCGATTCAAGAAGATGCTGATGGAGCAGGTGATGGGGGTGGGGGTATGGGGTGCTGGCATGGGTGGGGATAGAGGTAGCGGGGCAGATGGACCTGTCTTGCACTGACCATGCGTCCCTGCCCCCTGCTGGGGCCCCAGGAGGGGGCGCTGAGCAGGCTCCCAGAAAGGACGGTGTCCCACTGAGACCCTGGCATCGGGCCCTGCCCAGCCTTGGCCTGCACCCATCCCTCCCCCCATCCCACCCCCCCTGCAAAACACCCGAAATGCTGACCAAGCCCTGGGGGCTCGGGCTAGCCTCCTGGGCTAACAACGGTCCCAACAACAAAGCGGCCCATCGGTAGGGCCGTGCCAAACGGGAGAAATGTACGCGAGTGCACGTGTTTAAGATTCATCCGCCGTAGGAAATAGTCCCTGCACTCGTTCTGCAGAGAGTAATCTGTTCCTGCAGAGAGTAATCTGTTTCTGCAGAGAGTAATCTGTTCCTGCAGAGAGTAATCTGTTTCTGCAGAGAGTAATCTGTTCCTGCAGAGAGTAATCTGTTCCTGCAGATGTAAGTTTGCATCTTTTGAATCTGCTGCTTTGGAGGTCCAGTCATCTTTCCGTTATGTGGCAAATACCACACACACACACACACACACACACACACACACACACACACACACACACACACACACACAGCTTGAGCTGTGAATTTCCTTTGCAAGGTGACATTTCCTGGTTGTGTGCAGATAAAAAAGCAAAAAAAAACCAAAACACTGTCGCCGTCGACGACGGAGCGATGACATCATCTCCCAGTCACTGGCGAGATTTTCATAGCATGGAAAGAACTTTCATTGAGGAAATTAAGGTTTTATGGCGCTGCTGACGGGGGTGCAGCAAGGGTAGATTCTCATTTTGGGGGGGGGGGGGGTCAATTTGCACCACAATGGATTAAAAGTCTTTTTTTTTTTAAATCGACCCCACACATAGACCCAACACATCTTTCTGCAGGTGCAGGAAGCTTGGTTAGCTCGCGAGGGAGGAAGTTGTGTGGTGGGGGTGGGGGGTTGTAGATAGATCTGTGATAATTGGCTGAAGAATGGTAAACCGTACTAAAGGGTCTTAAAATGATCCAACAGATTTCGCGATGACGTCAAAATCCAGTGCAAAACGTGAAAAATACCTTTAGCCTTAGCGCCACGTTAGCATGTTTTTACCTGAAATGCAACAAAAGGAAAGATAAAAAAAACACATTTTCTTTATATTTTGTAGAACAAATGGCATTCCGCGTCACCAACGTGTGTGTTCTGACACATCTTATTAAAAAATATGGAGAAACCGGCAGATAAATGGAAGCCTGCGGCTCTCTAGAGACGCTCGGCGGCGCCGTCGCGTGGTGATGAGCCACCTATAATCCACCAGGACGACTCGCTCTTATTTCAAAGCAAGACGGAGAGCCGCATGCATTCCACTCGACTGACAACGGATCTGATTTCAGATTTGAATGTAGGAACGAGAATTCAGTTCACGCCACGTTGGGTTTTTTGGTTGCCGCTGCCCGGCGGAGCGCACCACCGGCGGCAACGGCGGCGTATTGTCACGTTGTGAGGATGAAGGAATATAAAGGCTGATTGTTCCATACGTGTGCGCGGCTGGAGGGCATGCCCGTACATGACAGCGCCGCGAATGCTAACCCTCAGGCGCGCATGCTAGCAGCAGGAGTCACACGTTCAAATAAAACAGAGGTATAGACGGTATAGGAGGTAATGCATGGGGGTATATGTTCAGATCCGTCATCACGACAGACGAAAACCTCCACAGGTAACCCTAAACGTGCTAATCTCAGCACTAGCTAGCGCACACTTGACTTTATGCTGATGATTCCTGACTTTCATCAGGAATCACCAGCAAAACAAGATAATCTGGAGGATGAAACCTCCTGTTGTTGCATAGCAACCGGCGTTAGCACAAAATGCTATACCGGTGTAGCATCAGGCTAGCCAGCACAGGTTTGAAGCCCAACCAAACCCAGACTGATGGGGAGGAAGTCTGAGGAGAAGGAACCCAAGGAGGCCAGATCTGAGGAGCATGTCCCACCCCTTGCCCCGCCCCCTGCCCCGCCTCTTGTTTACAAAGCAGGCGCCCCCCTGCTCCTGGTCTGTGTTTACGTTTCCCTCCGAGTGTTTCCCCCCCAACGGCGCTCCATCCCATTCTCCTCAACAAGGCGGTGCGAGGGAGCGAGGGCGGGGAGGGGCTCGAGCGAGGGCCAGCCCCTGAATGGACGGGGACAAACTGACATGTGGCGTTTTGTGAGGTGAGCCCCCAACCTCTCGACTGCTGATTAGCATCCGCTAATGAGCGCCGGTTCGTCTCCACAGAATGTTCTTTCTCCTCTCCGGCTTTGTGCCGACTCGGCGCGGCCCGGCGGACCGTAGGTGCTCCGTTAATTGGGACAGGCACACATCGGTAATTAAAGCAGTAGGGGTCCTTGTACTAGACCAACTCCCTCCAAGTCCCCTTCTTTAAACCCTGCCCCCCACCCCCCCAATTCAATCCTATCTTGCCGGATTGATCATTGTGCTGGGCCAGTTTTGCCTCTGGCAGTTTTGTCACTTCCTAATGATGTCTTTTCAGGCAGGCGAGGCCGGCGTCCCACCAGCACCAGGACCAGTTGGGGCCAATCTTTGCCTTCACGCCCCCCCACCCCATCCAATAAAATCTTTATCCAAAAAGCACAACACAACAATCATACGGTAAACACACAAAATACACTCAATAGTGTGAGAGTCTCAATAGTCTTGTGTCTTACGTCATTTAGGGGTACCTCAGGGCTCCGACTTCGGTCCGTTAGTTTTTGTCTAAACCTGCTAACAGACAAACAAACCCGACCAATCACGTCTCCTTGGATTAAGCACCCTATAATGGTGTCATAATACTTCAAGCTCCACCCTCACGCCCAAATATGGTGCCATTCTAGTCTCCAACTGGATGACATCATGGTTGAGTTAAATTTTCTAGCGCATACCGTGCGGCTTCACTACATCACGGATTTTTAATAGGTGGTCACGTGATACCGTATGGGGATGGTTCATAAATGTTTAAATTATGTGAATATTATGTAAATTATGTAAAAAATATAGAGTAAATAGTTTGTCGATATATCTTGGAATTTTGTTTTTTGCGTTAACCGCGAGTAACGCGGGATTACTGTACATGAAAAAAGGAAAAATACATCAGTTCATGAATCTAACGTCCCAACAACACCTTCATCTGGAATATAACGCTGTGATTGGTTCAAATCTACATCCCACAACCTCCTCGCTGGTCGATCTGATTGGAAAACATCCCAAGTCAGTTAGCGTGTCCTAACGTCGCTAAAGGCCGGCTAGATGGGGCCGAGCGCGCGATCAAATCATTAGCTATCATTGTGCAATGCGAAGGGATCATCCATTAATATGTTAACCGTGGTTTTCACACTTTTTCGCACACATCCGCTCCCGCACAGGCAACGAGCTCGCAGAAATCCCAGCGGCGTGGAGGGCTAGTGCTTCCTCTCCATATGCCGGCGTCTCTCATGGCGACCGCCGATAGTGTTGCATTCTCCATGTAATTAAAATAACCCAGCCAAGGTGTTTGGGCGTGGCATTCCTTGCTTCGCCTGGGCCATGTTTGTTCTGTTTCTTGCCCCCAATCGCTTCTCTCCCCCCCCCCCTCTTCCCTCATCGCTAAGACCCCCTTGAGTATGGCGTTTTACATTTCTGTTTGTAAAACTGTCAACACATCCACTGGCTGTACTAACGTGTGATTTAGCGCCAACAGAGAAGAGGGATAGCGCGTGAGATGGAGGCAACTGCATGAGATCTTTCACATTCTTAAAGTGGAATTTTTTTTTTTTTTTTTTTTTTACTGTTACCCCCCCCCAACCCCAAAACTCCCCACCCCACCCCCCACGGCGGATGCTCGCCTTTTTTTTTATTTTACCTTTTATAAAACCCAATTATCTCTTTTCCCCCTCAGGTCGGATTTGCTTTCTTTATATTTGCAAGTCATTTATTTTTCCGCGTTGTTCTCGCATTCAAATCAAAAATTGCTTTAATTAAAAAAGTTTGGCAGGTTAATTAAAATTAAAAAATTTGATCTATTAGCTTTACAAAAAAAAAAACGCGTCTGAAAGCATCCCGATTCTGCGCCGCTTGGCACCAAGGAGAGAAGAATTAATTGGATGGATGCGCGGAATTTACACCTGTCGTACTCCCGTCGAATCAGACGTCTCCTGTCGATGCTAATAAGTAGCTAGCGTTAGCAGTGGCACCTCCGGTGCAGAAACCAAACAGCAGCAACAAAATCAGGAGGCGGAGTCTCCTTTTTTTTATTCCAGCACATAATCACATCCAGTTATGTTTGATGCATTACAAAAGAAAGAAAATTCTTTAAAAAAAAAAAAATGTCTATCATGCTAACACCTAAAATTCCCGCCAAAAAGCAAACGACGAAAAACGAAGGAAATCCTTGTTTTAATCACAGAAATGCTGTGGCCTCGGCTCTGAAATGATTTCCCGTCTTTGTTTGGCTTTAATTTACACCTCTGTTTTCAGCTGTGAGGGGGGGGAATCGAGGCCCCCGTCCCCTCGGAGAGGCTCCGGCAGCAGAACATTAGCTCATTTTAACGGCCAGTGTAATAATCTGCACTGGAGGGCCTCCGTCAGAGGCTTCGCTTTGTACCAAAGCGCGGCGGGCTCCCCTGTCGATAACAAGACAGTCACTTCATTACGGCTTCACAAGTCACCCGTTTATTATCTACCGGCCCCCCGACGCAGAAACCGCAGAGTCAGACATTACAATATATTAATCAAAACGCGCACCGGTGTGCCAGAACGCAATTTTCTGCTGCGGGGCGAGAAGATCTAATTGTTTGATTTGATAATATAAGTGGATCGTGTGTCCACAAATCAATCTGGGACGAACGAATATTATATTATATTGTATTAAATTATATCATATTATATTCATAATACTCCTCTTTTGAAAATTTGGTGTAATCGATTCACCCAAGCTGCAGGATTTTGGAACAAGAGAAGCGAGTGTTCAAAAATCAGTGAGGTCAAAACAAGAAATGGAATAAACCACCATGAAAAAAACATTACTTGTCTGTTTTATTTAAATAAATTCATTGCATTAATTTTTAAAACCCATGATTGTGAATTTGCATTAAAAAAAAACAACCCCAAAAATACTTCCTGTGTGTGTTTTGCGTTTGCTTTTTCCTTTTTTTTTTTTGCTCAACAGAAGCCATCTTGCTGCTTTTGTAATTAAACGTTCTTTGATCAGTCATAGAAAATCCTTTGACTCAATTCCTTTAATCAACTTAAAACATTTCTGGGCCTGCAAAAAAAAAAAAAAAAAAATTAAAAAAGAGATGGCGCGACACTTCTGAAGGCCCGAAAAGTGTGAATCCACAGACACGTCGTGTGCATGAGCGTAGTGGCTTAGTGCCGATTATAGTTGCACCAAATGTTGAATAGGACTTTCAAAAAACACATTCATGAGAAGCTGTGAGAAATTCACTCACACCAAGCGAATGCACGAGCTGACCACAGCCAACAAAGGCAGCAGCGCCGAGAAGCCGCAGTCGCTTGCGAATGCATCTGCGGTAAGAAGGAAAATAAAAAAAACAACAGCCGACGAAAATAAAAATTTACGACTGTAAAGATTTACGATTGTTGTTGTTTTTTTATTTTTTTATTTTTTTTTATTTGCGAAACAATCAGAACGAAAAATACAAGTTTTTTCCTTCTCAAACTTGCAAAAAAACAAAACAAAAAACAAGCCGGACCCCAACGAACCCCTTTCACATGGAATGGTGACTCCCCTTCATTAAAACTGCTACTAACCCTGTTAGGCTGGAATCCACTCGCTATGGGTAATCGTGAAAACACTTTTAATCAACGCACAGAAACAGTAGAGACCTTGCTAGGAGGCGTTCACTCCAAATAAAGCAGGCTCTTAATAAACAGACGCAGCAAAACAGCTAAGACCCTGATAAGACTCCTCACACTCTCCATGGCGAAACCTGCCTGTGAACGTCTCCTGACAGCTCCTTAGCCCTCGTTAGAGCGAATCGCTTCCTAATGATTCAACCCAGCCTGGAAAACATCAACACGCGTGAACCCAAACGCGCTCGGGCAAAACGCGTTGCCCCCTAAACGGCGGGACGCTAACGCTAAAGCTAAAGGCGGAGGTCGGCAAAAAAAAAATGACGGGATTTTAAAAAAGAAAGAAAAAAAAACATCCTTTTGCAGGAAATAGTTACAGATTTGAGTATTATTTGATTTTTTTGGGTGTTTTATGTGTCGTCTTTATTTTTATTTGCATTAAAATAAAAAAAGGAAAAATGCATTTTTTTGCAGCTCGCACCTTTGAGAATAAAAAAAAAAAAAAAAAAAAAGCTGCCACCCCTTACACAAATGTATGTATGTGCTTGCTCATCGGCACCCACGCACGCGTGAAATGAAATGAAATGCACACACACACACACACACACACACACACACACACACACACACACACAGAAACAGGGCAGTTGACACATGGTATATCAGCAGGCGCAGTTCTTTTGTCCTGGTGATAGTTTTAGCAACGCTGCTCTTGGAACACGGCGAGCTTTTGTCCTGGAGATGCATGATGGGAACGTAAAAAAAAAACAAAAAATACCCGACTTTCTTATTTCACGTAAAATAAAGATCAATTTTCTCTCCGTTTCTGCGCTTTAAGGTGCTGAATTTCTTGATTTTTTAAAAAAATCCAATGGACTCTGATTTGTCTGTAAATCGGTTAATAATCAGGACAAACATCAACGCGTGACTAATTCTTGTCGAGGTCCCCGCCGCTGACTCAGCAGCGTCGGTTCCTCTGGCGGCGGCGGCGGCGGTGTTCTGGTGATGATTTGGAAGCGTGGTGTTTGAACTTTTGCCTCAGCTGTCAATCATATTGGCAGTGGGCGGGGTTTGAGTCACGGGAGAAGTGATTCAATGGCGGTTCCATCCCTTCTTCTTCTTCTTCTTCTTCTCAAGGCCTCGAATGCCTCGAACGGACGCGGCGCCGCGTCACAAATGGCGAACTGGCAGATGTGACATTGGGTTCTATTTTTCTCTCGTCGCCCGACTGGCAGCGAAGGCATTTTCTGAGATCCAGTTTGCATCCAATGCGCCGTGTGAACAGCCGATTCCATGGCTGAAGCTTTTTTTGGTCCGCCTTCCCCACATGCTCCTAACAGTGCTCTTAACACCTCCCATTATATATTTATATACGTATAAAAAAAAAAAAAGGAACACAAACGGACAAAATTACTTACATGTTGCGTCAGCCTGTGAAACGCTCGACTCCTGATGACACTCGGCTTTTAGTGGAGGTTGAAGGTTGCCCCCCCCCCACACACACACACACACCTCCCAGGGGTGGGTGGGGCGCCACGGCAACGGATGGCATCCTCTTCTCCTCCTCCTCCTTCTTCTTCTTCTTCATCTTCTTCTTGAGAAAAGATGTCGGACGCCTCTAAAAAAATAAAAAAACAGAGTAATTAGCTCCGATTTACGCATGGGGGGGGGGCAACTTTTGAAATATTTTTTTGTTTTGAAGCGCGCAAATTTTTATTTGGACGAACTCCAAGCTGGCTCCCATCAGTTGGGGCCCCTTCTGAGGGCCCCCGCGTCCCATTCAAAGTCTCAAACTGCCCCCTAGTGGGGGCAAACGGCGCCACACGGAGAACATTTGACCCCATTATGAGGTCTCGGCAGTTCGCGGTGCTAATTAAGAGGACATTCTCAACGCGGGATCACGGGGTAACACTCGGCGTGGAACGCAGTTGGAGCGCATTCGCTGTTTTTCTGCGCCATAAAAAACGCGCTAAGTGTCTGTGAAGGTAAACTGACTCCGCCGCAAAGCCGCGAACGCCACGTCACCCGGAACGGGTGGAAGAGACGGGCGCCTCACCCGGAAACGTGTTCAGAAAATAAAAGTCGCTGCGCGTGATGCGCGTCCAGCGGTTAAAATGTGCCTCCCCCACCCCCCCAGCCCTGGATAATAAGGTTTAAAATGAGAGTAATTAATACAGGAATGATCAGGGCAGCCCAGCTTGTATTGCTGTAATTGAAGCCCCCGTGGATCAGCGTGGAGAAAACAAAACAAAACCCACCCGTCTGTGCGTCATGACGCACCGTAAGTCGTTCCCACAACACTCCCTGGCTCCTCGTCCCGCTGGCTGCCCCCGCAGGAAAACAATCACCGTGGAAACACAACAACAACACCCGGGAAACATCTGCTTGCGCCGGCTGGGGGGGGGGGGGCGCTGAAGCGCGTCCTTGCTGGCTGAAGCAGACGGACACATGCGCGCCTGGAGGCGCACCGAGCGCGCATGGACCGCGCGTCACCCTCCACCTGTTCGCCCGGAGGACCCACCTGCCGTTCTGACGCGCGTGCCCCCCGGAACAGACGAGGCCCCCGCCTGGCGTTGGACGAGCCGGAGCTCCAGTCGGGCCCCCGAGCCCAGACAAATGGGACGAAGATGGCGCAGCGGGCCTGGAGCCACATGACGCGGGTCGGGTTTAGAGCCCACGTCACTGGGCTGGAAGGATTCTAAGATTACATACTACAACTACTACTACTACTACTACTACTACTACTACTACTACTACTACTACTACTACAACTACTACTACTACTACTACTACAACTACTACTACTACTACTACTACTACTACTACTACTACAACTACTACTACTACTACTACTACTACTACTACTACTACTACTACAACTACTACTACTACTACTACTACTACTACTACTACTAATAATAATAATAATAATACGCATAGGGTGTGTTTGGAGACACACACAGACCACAGAGGCGGGTTAAAATGTTAAATAGATTATTTTGGGTGGTTTAATTAATCTGCATCAACACAAACTGGGTTTTAAGGACGATAAAGTCGGTCCCTCCGGTGGTTTTTAGGTGTGTGTTGCCCCCTTGTGGTCAAAGTCGAGGCTTACCGATAGTTCAGGTGCAGGAAGTCTGTAGAATAAAACAGAAGAGAGGCAGGAGCTTTAAATATTCATCAGGTTTCTTCTTCATTATTATTGTTGTTGTTGTTGTTGTTGTTGTTATTGTTATTATAATTATAATTATAATAATAATAATTATTATTATTTTGTTGGGATTCATCCATGAGTCACACATTAAAATTAGATATTTAAAAATAGACGTGCTTCCTCTTGACCTGGAGAAGAAACATGATGATGAATATGTCAGGATTATTATTCTAAACGTGTAAATCTCACTTTCTTCTCACCTCCACCAGAATAGAACTTTTGCCGCGTTCACGGACCGTAGGAAATAATATTTATGATACGAGTTTAATTTTTATTTAAATTTTTTTTTTTTGAATCCACTCTGTGTACTCATCTTTTTTCAAATTAATTTATCGTAAATGTTTTTTTAAATTCATAGTTAGCTAGTTGGTGTTCCTAAATAGACATAACATTGATAAAATGTTCTGTAAACAACTGAGTGTGAATGTGTGCTAAGTTTCTCAATTTACGGCTAACTAACAAACATACATGCTAATACAAGCTAATCGTACTTCAAACTAGATCTTTATTTTCTAAGCATTTGAATTTAATTAAATCAAGGGATTCACGCTGAATTATAAAGTTATGGTGAATTTTACACTTTTGAAACGTTTCGTTTGGTTTATTTTAACTTTAAAACGCATCCTTATCTTCCGCCTGTAGGATTGCAGTTTTTCCGAGCAGTCCCTGAAGGCACCACTTTTGACACGCGCTCGTTGTTACCGAGAGCTGTCAGCGGGAGGGGCGGGTTTGTTTGGTGACAGCCGGCGGGGACACGCCGTCCGTGACGTCACCGCCCGCGTTGGCTCGCTCAGCGTGGACACCGAGCGCTCCCTCCTCCGGTAACCGGAGAGACTCTTCTGTTTATCCGCTAACGGAACAACTTCTACCGCAACAAGACCCACCGGCCGCCCCCCCCGTCGCGCTTTCCCGGACCGTCACGCGCGCCCCCCACGTCACAACAGAGATGTACCGCAAGTTCCAGTCCCGCATCTCCCGCCTGACACGCGCGTGACTCGCAGAGGAGCCCACGAGGGAAGGTATGTCGCGAGCGTGACGTGCAGAGGTGAAACGACTTTGTTTACACGTAAACATTTGTTGTTGTCATCCTGATCCGGTGGCACGTGCGCGGCGAGCTGCAGCCTCCAGGCGCGTGACGCGCGGAGGAAGTTCAAACACAAGTAGAATAGAACACGAGACTGACGTCACGGTGACGTCACTGAGTCCCAACAGGTGCGCGTCCTTCGTTGTGGAGATGTTCGGTTCAGGGAATTTAAACAGCTTGTAAACAACAATAACTTATTTTTGCGCCTTCATCTCGGTCAAAGTCTCGGATCAATAAAAAACGATCGATCGCTCTGACAGGTGGATGTGAGGTCAAAGGTCAGAGGTTAGGGCTTTTTTCTTGTTTGGGTGTTTTCTCCATGTCGAAATAATTTTTCTTGAAGCCAAATTTTAAAAAAAATTTTTTTTGCGCAGGCGGATGGAGGTCCAGCAGCTGGAGCCCCGCCCTGTGGGCCGTCCTCTTTCAGGGGCCAGTCAGCAGACGGAATACGACGTCGGCGACGGGACGTCCGAGATGGACGACGGCGAAGTAAGACTGGGTGCGATGGGAGGTGGGACTGTGGTGCGGTTAGCATTCGCTACTTCCTGTCTATTGCCTCGCCGTTGTCACAGGAAGTGAGTCACGCGTTGCCATGACGCCAGCTTGACTGCGAGGCAGCGGTGGCGTCCTTGGCTTTGATGTCTTCAGTTTTTGTAATAAACGCAAATGTTTCACGATGTGGCGTCGGCGATTAGCGACCAAAGGTTTCCTGTCGCCTTCATTCCGCAACGCAATCGTAACGCGGGACCCCCCCTGAAGCTCCTCCCCTGAAGCTCCTCCCCCACTTTGTTGTTTGTTTACTTGTTTTGAAACGAAGACGTTCATTCCGCAAATATCGGTCGTGAAAAAACAAAAAACGATCCCCCCGCAGGACTCAAGATGGTCCAGGTGAGGTCAAAGGTCACAATCAAGACCGTTTCCTCTGACCTCGCCATGACCCCCCCCGTCACCTCCCTAACCTTATGACGGCCGAGCCGCGCCCTCTGGGGTCACTTCTCGGCTTTGATGTCTTCAGCTTGTGCTCATTATTCAGCAATTATCTTTGTTGAATCCCCCCAGCGACGAGCCGCGGCGCTGACGCCAACATTCACGCTAATTGGAGTCATAACGTCCGATCGACCTTTAACTCATTAACTGCACAGGAAGCAGAAACAGGCGCACGCGCCTAGCCGACAGACGCTAGCTGACGCGGCGTTTTTTTTTTTTTTTGCTAATTACTCTCCGCCACGCGAGTGCGTTGGTGTTGCTGCTCCTTCCGTCGTTATTCATCGATATCCTGAACTCGTTTGACGACTTTTTCGACTTTGCAACGACTTTTTCATCGTTCAGATGCTATCGCGACGCTATGCTAACGGCTTCCCGCTTATTAACGTTTCGTTATTTATTTTCTAATCGGTTAAAAGCACGTGGCGTCCCACCTTGCCAGGTGATTCCGTTCGGTTACGATCTGCGATGATTACCACCTGTTTCCGTCTTGCTAGCTTGCCTGCTAGCTTGCGCTAACGTTCGGTAACGGTATGCACAGTGGAGAAATGTTTCCCAGGAAAAGTTTTCTGTCTTCTGAGTGCGGCGAGTCGAGATAAATGCGGACAGACATCCTGAACGCCGCCGCCGCCCGCGCCTCCCTCCTCCACTCCCCAGATTACCTCAGCGGCGGCTAGCGGAGCGCGGATAATTACCTCGTGTTATTTCTCCTCCCACACTTTTGCTTTTGAAGTCGCGGCCGCCCGGCTGCCGAGCCGCCGGCGCTCTAATGGCATCGATCCCACACAGTCCGCCTCCCCCGGATGTGAATAGGTAGAGGAAGTGGGCTGATGGTTGTGGAGGCAGCGGCGCAGGAGTCCACCAGAAGCCCCCGCAGCTTCCCCAACGCAAAGACCAATCGATAGTCCAGGATTGTTGATTTTGGAAGCAGCACGACACAACAACTATTTACCTGATTATTTACGGTAATTTAAACGTTTATGAACCCTCCCCAAACTGATATTAAACCACCTTCTATCTGTATCACCTTTAAAGCACTCTGATAGACTGTTGAAAGCACTTTTATGTCTCACGGAAGTCCGAGACTCACGCAACATAGCCCACTTCCGGATGCCGTCAACCATTAGAATGCACGTACGGTATCACGTGACTGCTGATCAAAAATCCGCGATGAGGTGACGTCGCGAGAGTTATATAAGATGGAAAAGAAAAGATAATCGCTGGAGATGTTCCATCAGGAGAACAGATGGAAAAGCAGGAAGTGATTAGGTTTGCTAGCTTAGCGACCGAGGAACCTACCGGTTTCATCATCAGATAATATTGTCACGGATCATCCTTTATTTTGTTTCATACAACAAAATGAAACGATACGACCAGAATAAAAACTGTTTTTATTCTAAATATAATAATAAACCTGAATCCAGTTTGTATCAACTTTATTAGCAGCGTCCTCGTCACGTCATACCAACGTTTGTTTCTTGTTGGTTCTGCTAGCTTGGGAGTTTCACTTTAGCGGTAATGTATTCTGTGTTAGCGGCCTGGAGCGGCCCCTTTAAGAAGGTAGTCATGTGACCGAGGCAAGCATCTCCATGAGCGTCAAGAGTGACTCATAGACAGATGTGGAGGAGAGAATCAACTCATTTAAAACATTGTTCAGAATCAGATCAGAAAGATTCTGATGCTACAGAAAGTAACTAAGCTAATCAGGGCGGCAGCTACGCTAGTTCAGCTCTTTGTGCAGAATTTATTTGTGTTCCTGTTTCTATTTTCGTCCCTAATCTGTCACGCAAAGACAGGAGAGGATGATCAAGCGTGTCGACGGGAGTCACGACCTTCTTTAGCGACTCTATTTGTCTCCCGTCGGTGTTTTTCTTTTTTTTTTTTTTTTTTACGCGTACTTTTAGCGCCAGTAGAGACGAAACGGCGGATGGCAGCAAACCTTATTAGCCGCTGTCACAACACGTTTATCCCTCATCTGTTTCTGAGCGCTAAAGGTCGCTCTCTGCTCCGAAGCTGTGTCAGTCTGTGTAACGGAGAACGGCGGCGGCGTGATTTCCGCTCGGCCTGCTGGGAAACGCCGAAGGGGATCAGTAGCGTGTTTGAGACGCGGCGCCGGTGACACGTTAGCCTGATGGGATCAACGGCCGCTCCTAATCCCCTCTGGACGGGCAGAGGCACAGGTCATATGACCGCCTCATCCAGGTGACCCGGACCTAACCAACGTTTTGCAATGAAACGATTTTTGGAAGCGTAACTCCATTTGTTTCCAGAAATTTTGGCGTGCGACCATCAGTGTGAGAACGCTCCGTTTTTAGGACGCCATCTGGAAAGCGTTTGGCTGCGATTTAAAAAAAACCAGCCCTTTGCATTTTGTTTTTTTTTAATGAATGGCGCACCCTACGGATGCTCGCCGTGCGTCAGCTGCTAGAGGCGCGTGAGTCTGACCCCCGGCGGTCAAGGCTCGCAACCGTACCCGTCTCCGTTTGGGACGACTTGGCAGCAAAAGAAAGGTCAAGGAGGAACCGCCAAACGCGTCGGATTAGACGTCGCTCGTCACGGGAGGATTTTGATGTGCCAGGAAGAGTTTTTCTTGGTGAATAAAACACTTCCTGCTCTGTTAAAGTCCTAAAATATAAATTACAGTATTGTTAATAAAATCTGCTGTTTGTTCCTACGATTGTTGGGGAACCTTTGTTCCCCAACAATCGATTGTTGGGTTATAAAAGACGATTTTTTGAGAAGAAAACGTTGGAATCATGACCTTAATTCATATTAATTCTTGAGTTTAATAATAAATAAATTTAAATATTCATTCGAAAGATCATTATATCCCATCCGTCGCTACTTTTCCTGCTCTTAGCTGTCATTTGCGTGAACGTTTTTGGGCAGGTCAGACTCCGAATCGCTAACAGCTGATAATCCCGTTTGATATTTATGGCGCCGGTTTGGTGCGGTTCCTGTCGTCCTAATTGAGTATAATTCCGCGTCGTGAAGAGTTAATGATTTATGGCGTAGAAACTGATGCGATCACGTCTATTTGGGAGGATGACCTCATCTCTGCCGTCTGCTCCGACAGATGCTGAGACGTTTTTGATTCGGACAATCTGTTTCTACTCACAAACGTTGTTTGATTAATTATAATCCAGCTCTCAGCGGCAATATTTTCCAGTGTTTTAACCAGATTTGGAACGCCGCCCTTCTTTTTGGACAACCTTTGATTGCACGTAAAGAAAGAGTTCCATTGTAGGATTGGGTCAACACCAGTAGGGGGCGAGCTACCAATAAAATCATTCCAAAGCAGGAGCAGCTAGCTAGCTGTTATCCAACCCAGAAGTCTGCGTGACTTAATTCTAAAAACAGTTTGGAATGCGACCAGAATGTTCCGACACATGTAAAGATTGTTAATTTAGACAGAAGAAGTCCCGTTCATTCGCTCATTCATTCATTTTCCGTAACGCTCGCTTCGCTTTCGTGGCATGAGGCGTGGAATTAGTCTTGGGACCAGTGCATCGCTGAACCACACCAAAGACAAACGACCACTCAAGCCTGACAACCTTTTAGAGGAGTCCGGTTTCTTGAACGTCTCGCTAGCTCGGTGCTAACAAGGGCTAACACTCTGTGAGTTCGCCCATTCACACCTCGTCAGACGGCGTTTCCGGCCCCCGTTAGCCGCGGCAGCTAGCCCGCTCGTTAGCACCACTGATGGAGATGAAAAGGCGGTAATTACCGGAGGAGCTAACGCTAAAATATTAGCCTGGCTTTTAACTAGCTGTGGAAATGGAGCGCCACGCTTCGCCGTGTCATAAAGAACCCACTGTTTCCAAAGCTGTGAACAAAAGCCGGGCGTTAGCGGGCGTAAGGGTCAGGCGGCGCCGCCCCCGTCACGACGCGGAAATGAAACAGTAATAGAGGGTTTCAACGCCGGCGCTAATTACAGAATGACAGTTTTCTCACCAGCGTCTGAGTGTGTGTGTGTGTGTGTGCGTGTGTGCACGTGTGTGTGTGTGTGTGCGTGTGTGTGTGCGTGTGTGTGCCTAATTAGGTAATCTCCCATGACACTTAAAAGTGTATTACTGCTGCTCTTTTGTAAAGGCTTTAATTAGAGTGCTGCAAAGAGTGAGCAGTAATTAACTTGTTTCTCAAGTATTATTAGTTTACTTGTTATTTGAGGTTGTTGCATTGAAACAGGGTGGGGGGGTTCATCTTTCTGCCTGAGTCAGCATTTTTCACATGCGTGTCATCCAACACTGCGGCGTTAGACGATCCAGCGTCCCGGCTAATCCAGCTTGGCTTCTAATCTGAACGAAGTGCTTCGGTCCCTCCGTCATTCCTCTGCAGGCATTGAACGCCCCTGACCTTTAACCCCTGACCTTTACGTCATACATGTTAGCTAACATAAATGTAGCGGTTGTGCTCGCTGATGTCATATCCGGTCAGGTTATTTGAGGAACACCGGTGATGATTAGCGCCGGGCTAGCTAATCCCGTCGTCCTATTTTTACACACGAGGTGGTTTTTTTTTAACCTGTAAATATTTATTTGCATCTCTGGCTGCTTTAATTTTTCTGGAAGATTTATATAATAAAGCATAATTAAAATGCATGTTGAATTTGGACGTTTTTTTTTGGTAGCCGATGCTAAATAGAGAACTATCGCTTTATGAATCACACTCAAACCAAAAACTGAACTCACCGCCTCCATTCTCTCGCCGTTTGATTTACCTGATATTTGTACTAAAAACCAGCAGTCAGAATTTGAATTTGGTCAATGTGTTAATTATCCGTCTCTCCTTTCCTGCCTGGATGTCTGTTCATCTGATCTGCTTCACCCGTCAACATCACAGCGTTACATCACAGCCTGACATCACAGCCTGACATCACAGCCTGACATCACAGCGTTACATCACAGCCTGACATCACAGCCTGACATCACAGCCTGACATCACAGCGTTACATCACAGCCTGACATCACAGCGTTACATCACAGCGTTAGATCACAGCCTGACATCACAGCGTTACATCACAGCGTTACATCACAGCCTGACATCACAGCGTTACATCACAGCGTTAGATCACAGCCTGACATCACAGCGTTACATCACAGCGTTACATCACAGCCTGACATCACAGCGTTACATCACAGCGTGACATCACAGCCTGACATCACAGCATTACATCACAGCGTTACATCACAGCCTGACATCACAGTGTTACATCACAGCGTTACATCACAGCCTGACATCACAGCCTGACATCACAGCGTTACATCACAGCGTGACATCACAGCCTGACATCACAGCCTGACATCAAAGCCTGACATCACAGCGTTACATCACAGCGTTACATCACAGCCTGACATCACAGCCTGACATCACACCGTTACATCACAGCCTGACATCACAGCCTGACATCACAGCGTTACATCACAGCCTGACATCACAGCCTGACATCACAGCGTTACAACACAGCCTGACATCACACCCTGACATCACAGCGTTACATCACAGCCTGACATCACAGCCTGACATCACAGCCTGACATCACAGCCTGACATCACAGCCTGACATCACAGCGTTACATCACAGCGTTACAACACAGCCTGACATCACAGCCTGACATCACAGCGTTACATCACAGCCTGACATCACAGCCTGACATCACAGCGTTACATCACAGCGTTACATCACAGCCTGACATCACAGCCTGACATCACAGCGTTACATCACAGCGTTACATCACAGCCTGACATCACAGCTTGACATCACAGCCTGACATCACAGCGTTACATCACAGCGTTACATCACAGCGTTACATCACAGCGTTACATCACAGCCTGACATCACAGCCTGACATCACAGCCTGACATCACACCGTTACATCACAGCCTGACATCACAGCCTGACATCACAGCCTGACATCACAGCGTTACATCACAGCCTGACATCACAGCCTGACATCACAGCGTTACATCACAGCGTTACAACACAGCCTGACATCACAGCCTGACATCACAGCGTTACATCACAGCCTGACATCACAGCCTGACATCACAGCCTGACATCACAGCGGTACATCACAGCCTGACATCACAGCCTGACATCACAGCGTTACATCACAGCGTTACAACACAGCCTGACATCAAAGCCTGACATCACAGCGTTACATCACAGCTTTACATCACAGCGTTACATCACAGCGTTACATCACAGCCTGACATCACAGCCTGACATCACAGCGTTACATCACAGCCTGACATCACAGCCTGACATCACAGCGTTACATCACAGCGTTACAACACAGCCTGACATCACAGCCTGACATCACAGCGTTACATCACAGCCTGACATCACAGCCTGACATCACAGCCTGACATCACAGCGGTACATCACAGCCTGACATCACAGCCTGACATCACAGCCTGACATCACAGCGTTACATCACAGCGTTACAACACAGCCTGACATCACAGCGTTACATCACAGCCTGACATCACAGCCTGACATCACAGCCTGACATCACAGCGTTACATCACAGCCTGACATCACAGCCTGACATCACAGCGTTACATCACAGCGTTACATCACAGCCTGACATCACAGCCTGACATCAAAGCCTGACATCGCAGCGTGACATCGCAGCCTGACATCACAGCGTGACATCACAGTGTGACATCACAGCCTGACATCACAGTGTGACATCACAGCCTGACATGACAGCATGACATCACAGCCTGACATCACAGTCTGACATTACAGCATGACATCAGAGCCTGATGTCACAGCATGACATCACAGCGTGACATCACAGCCTGACATTACAGCCTGACATCACAGTGTGACATCACAGCCTGACATTACAGCCTGACATCACAGTGTGACATCACAGCCTGACATTACAGCCTGACATCACAGTGTGACATCACAGCCTGACATTACAGCCTGACATCACAGCCTGACATGTGGAGCTTACTGACTACGTCTTCCAGAGAACTCTCCAGGAGAGAGGCAAGGAAGCGGAGAGTCAAAGCGATCATGACTCACTTTGGGATGACGTCATACGTTTGGGCCGCTGTCTGCTGCTATGGCGACGCCCAGCCAACTGAAACTGGACCTGCAGAGCGGCGAGACGGGAACAAAATGGGGGGAACTTTTAAGGGTCCCGAGGCGCCGCCATCGCTGTTGTGATAAAATTCCCACGATGCTAGCATGTAGCTAACTGTTGCATCACTTCCACGTTTCTGTTGTCACGGTAACAACTGTAAACAGACATTTGGACGGCAGGGAGCTGATGTTAAAACTGGCTTAAACGCCAGTCGTGACATGTGACCCCTTAGGTGTGTGTATGTGTGCGTGTGTGTGTGTGTGTGTGCGCGCATGCACGCGTGCATGTTCATGTTCATCCATTGTTTTTTAAAATTGAGTCGTTCACATCATTTTTATTTTGCGGCGGATAATAGGAGTTTAAGCCAGCCTCATTTGCATAAACCAGCTTTTAATGCGTTCCATTGTGTTATTCTGCACTGCAAGCCAAACGCTGATCGTCGTAGCGACACCCCCCCCCCCCTTTCACCCCTCCAGTGGAAGAGATTTTTGATATCATTATCCTGTTTGACGAAGCGTCTCCCTCTCAAACTGAATTTTGGCCGAGCCGCGGTCCCACGCCTCCCAGAGGACGTTCACATTTCAAAAATTAGCAGATCTTTTTATTATTATTAATTTTATTCCAGGTATGTTTGTCTGTGTGTGTGTGTGTGCGTGTGTGTGTGTGTGTGTCTGCGTGTCAACAGGCTTTGGTGGCCTCTTGAACCACTTAAAGGATTCTATTTAACGGGTCAGCCGAGCAATTACTCAAGGGTTTAATTGGAATCCCGAGTGGAGTGGCATGATTTATGCAAATGAGGTCATTAATATGCAGGCCTGCATTCCAAGCTTAAATTAAAATGGCTCATCCGTCGGTACAGGCTAGCGTTTTCATTACGGTAAATTAGAGAGAGATAATAACTCCAAATACACATATTTATTTTCCGCAGACATTCCGAACACGACATGCCCAGAGGAGGAAAAATATGAGACGGCAGAAACAGGAAGTTCTATAGAGGACGGCGAGGAGGCGGCGATGCTAATGCTGTTAATTTTACCTCATTAAAAGCAGACTTCTGTCTGCAGGGCTTCCGCGGTAATGAGATCACCCAGCAATTTAAACCAAATCTGGTTTTTAATTGCTTTTTTTTTTCCAGACTTTTTTTATTGTAAAGTCCGAAAGCAGGAGAAATGGCCTGGTCTGGTCAGTGAAGTGTGGTCACATGACGCTGCCGCTAATAGTTAGCATCGCTGGGTTTTCACACGGACATGTGAGATGAATGAATTCAACCCACTCACAAGACAGGAGAATGTCGACAGGTTGGTTTTGAGTTCCGTCAGCCGGATGGGTTTGAGTCCCGGCGAAAAGGAACAGGTTTGAGTCCTGTTATCGGGGTAAGTTTGAGTCCTGTTAACGGGACGGGTTTGAGTCCTGTCAACAGGATGGGTTTGAGTCCCGGTGACAGGAAGGGTTTGAGTCCTGTCGACAAGATGGGTTTGAGTCCTGTTATCTGGATAGGTTTGAGTCCTATTAACGGGAAAGGTTTGAGTCCCGTCAACAGGATGGGTTTGAGTCCTGTTATCTGGATAGGTTTGAGTCCTATTAACGGGACAGGTTTGAGTCCCGTCAACAGGATGGGTTTGAGTCCAGTAAACAGGATTGGTTAGAGTCCTATTAACAGGAAAAGTTTGAGTCCCGTCAACAGGATGGGTTTGAGTCCTGTTATCTGGATAGGTTTGAGTCCTATTAACGGGACAGGTTTGAGTCCCGTCAACAGGATGGGTTTGAGTCCTGTTATCTGGATAGGTTTGAGTCCTATTAACGGGACAGGTTTGAGTCCCTTTAACAGGATGGGTTTGAGTCCTGTTATCTGGATAGGTTTGAGTCCTATTAACGGGACAGGTTTGAGTCCCGTCAACAGGATGGGTTTGAGTCCTGTTATCTGGATAGGTTTGAGTCCTATTAACGGGACAGGTTTGAGTCCCGTCAACAGGATGGGTTTGAGTCCTGTTATCTGGATAGGTTTGAGTCCTATTAACGGGACAGGTTTGAGTCCCTTTAACAGGATGGGTTTGAGTCCAGGCGACAGGATTGGTTCGAGTCCTGTTGACAGGATGAGTTAGAGTCCTCTCGACTTGATGGGTTAGAGTCCCGTCAGCGGGATTTGTCTGAGTCTCTTTGAAAGGATGGGTTCGAGTCCCATCAACGCGACATGTTTGAGTCCTGTCGACAGGATGGGTTCGAGTCTTGTCGATAGGATGGGTTCAAGTCCCATCCACGGGATTCATTCGAGTCACATTGACAGCATGGGTACGAGTCTCACCAACAGGATGTTTTCGAGTTTTCGACAGGATGGGTTTGAGTCCCATCGCTGAATCCGATCGGGACATCCTGTGGTCGATTACAAGTTCCACTATATTTCCTGAAACCAACTGGCATGTTTTTCTCACACACACACACACACACACACACACACACACACACACACACACACACACACACACACCTCCTGTCCTGCTGGGGGTGTCTGTAATTACAGCAGCGAGCGGTGAGCTGGTTTTTGCGTGGCAGATGGTCCAGCACCGTGATGCATCAGGTAACCGTGACAACCGCCTCCCTCCTCGCACTTAACGGCCCCATCATGGCTCTTTACGGCACCAAATGTCATTATGGGGTTTGTGGAGATGGAGAGCTGGATGGGGTAGGGGGGAGGGGGGGTGTTTGAAGACAAACAACTTTATTTAAATCGTCTCTGCGCTCAGATCGTGTCTCCGACCCGATCATGGGGTTACATTTTCAGGCGTACGTTTCCCTCCTCGCTCCATCTGATATCCGCTTCATGTCACGGCGCCCCGGCGTCATCTGAGTCACGTTTTGGATAGACGGAACCTTTCACCACATTATCACAAATCAGATGACGCTGCGGAGGCAGGCGGCGCTGATACGCCATCACTTTCCCTTCTCAGTTTCCCTTCGGAGCCGATTGCTCATCTTACTGATAAGGAGGCTCTGTTACCTCAAAATGCCCACTTTTTAGAGTCTGTTTAGACTCCATCCAACCGTCGGAGCTTAAACTGTGCATTCATCTGGGGTTTGCGAAGTTTAACCCCTCCATCGAAGTGAGTTTGATGCTCTAATCTCATCTGGATGTGCTTGAAAGTTTGTTTTTAAGCAAAAGAGCAAGAGAAAGGGAGATACCTGAGGGATTTTGGCCAACGGGAGTTGGAGGAGGCCTTTCTCCTCCTGTGCTTCCTCGCAGTGCCAGAGGGAGGCAGTGCCACACCTCGCTGTAGCCGGACGTGATGGAAGAGAGCGTTCCCCAACACTGGAGCCATTTGTTCGTTCAATTAATCACCTACTCACCTGTTCACGTCCTTAATGAGGCAAACAAGTCAATCTTGTTTTGTGCAAAAATATCACTTTGTGTTTCCCCTCCGTGTCTAAGCCTCACTTACTCAAGGAAACCATTCGTTTTGTCAATATTTGTATGCAGCGTCGCATCAATTATTGAAATCCCGACGATGCACCTGCAGGTTTTGCGTCGTTTACGTCGATGTAGGACGAGGAGCAACACGGATAACGCTCAAAATGAACGAGAAGTCTGTAAGGTGTGCATCAAGGTAAAGATATGTGGACACGGATAGACTTGTTCGCTCGGTGGTTAACTTTTTTAACTGTTCACGTCTTTCTGTTCGATCAATAGCGCGTTGTGTGGCGGTATAATTCCTTACACCTCGCCTAATCATAAATACAGCTCTTGATTTGCCTCTGCTGAGAAGGATCAATAGCCCGTCCAGAGGGCCAGCTGTTTTTAAGCTGCCTTTTATTATTTCTTAAATCAGTCAAGTCTTGCAGCGCAAAATTACCCGAGTGGCATCAGAAACAAAGGCGAGGCTTTTAGTTCATAACGCTAACATGCCTCTGAAGCCCGTATATGAAGATATCGATCTTCTGCTCTGAAAACAATGGGGGGTTCACCTTGTCTTACAGCATCCAGACCGGAGGAGGGGGGGTTAGAACAGACAGACTAGATGGGAATGGTAGAAAGTTGAACACAGCTACTGCTCATCAGTCTGGTACTCTAACAGTTTAGTCGTCTTTTTGTTTGATGGTGCATCAAGAAAAACATTAATCTCCTTTTAGTCAGGACGTTTCCACTGAGATACGACACCTCATCTTCCTGGGAGTCCTGAATGCAAAAGTTTACCAAACAAACACACAATATAAGACCAACACGCTGCTGGAAATAAAAAAACCAAATATGTCAAGATTAGTCGTTTACCCTCCATAACAGCAGGTGGTGCTGTGGGGCAATCTAGAAATTTTTAAACATGTTTTTTTAAATATATAATAAGGGGGAGGTGCACAAGGCTGGACGTTCTCGTAGGACTTTCTGACCTTGACCTGGGAGGTGTTCTGGTATCTCATTGTGGGGGAACCTCTCTGGGGGTCTCTCCGACTCCCGTGAGCCGTCGTCTAACCCGCCAGTCATTTTTATTCCTCACACCGAGGTCGGGATGAAAGAGCATCTCATCGGAGTCGAGGTCGGTCGGTGCGTGGCGGAAGAAAAGTGAGACGGCCTTAGCGCGAAATGCCAACGCTTTTCCCACAAAGCTAGACTCATCAAACTGGGATTAACGTCGGATGGACAATCTCCCTCGGCGGCGGACGTTGATGGTGTAATCTGAACCAAAATAGAGCACGTGGACCAGGCGCCGTCTGCTCATCGTCCCACCGTTGGGAGGAATTTGACTCAAAGTTTTTTCCATCCAAGTTCTGATCCTTCTCAAAGATCGCGTTTGATTTTTGTCCAGAAGTCGGACATCTGATGATGTCGACAGTCTTGTGTTTCCTTTCTAGCTGCCGCTTCACAGCAGCCTTTATCGCTAATGAGAAGAGCCGCGCGTCGCCTGTTAGCTTGAGCTAAATCAACCATTTGCTAACAAATAAACTCAGAGACAAATAGGAACATCATTCTTAATTTGCAAAGCTGACAGTGCAAGAAATGAGGCCCAGTATCACTCCCTTCGTTTAAGACTTTGTCCTCTGAGCCACAAAGCCGATTGGCGCCGACGGTTTGCCGACAATTAAATATGATGTATTTATAGATTTTCAGTGTGACCTGTTCTGATATAAAGCAGTCAAGAATTCGCCGTATAGAACCAGAACTGTTCAGATATGAAAGGCTCAGCTGACAGTCAGTAATGGACGCAAACTGAATTTGTTTATTGGGGGCGATTTATTTTTATTTGCTCTGTGGTTGTCGGTATTGATGTTGCTCCTCTTACAGTTTATTGACTTCATCGGAATATTGGAAAATGTGATTTCTTTATGGATTGTTAGTGCAATGATATAAAAGAAAAATGGACAAATAAGCATTGCCTCACAGGACAGAATTCTTCTTGCTTGTTTACTTTCCCCCCATCCCGGGAAAGCGGTGCGTTCACTGACACTCCCTACTATTCGGTATGCCAAGTGGTTTTAGCATGGTGGGCTAATCGGCTCACGTTACACATTAGCAACAAGTCTTATCTAATATTTTACAAACTTAACATTCTTGCTGTGTTTAAAAACTAATAATCCCAAGTGACAAATCTACCGGCGATTTGATAAATGGCGAGCTGGTGGTATGGAAATGACATGTGGAGAGAATCCGAACAAACATTGATTGTATCTGCAGTCTTAAATGGTTGGCAATGATAAGAATCCAAGTAAAACACTAAAATCTTATTTGTATCTGGACGCCTGATCAAACAGACCGCTGAGCGTTTTGCTTCCTCACATCCTAGGTAGACTTTTCGGTATATCTATTATTCCCACGTGTCATATTTGGTGTCTAAATAAAGAGTAATGCTTCAAAATTTGGATCGGGAGTTGTGCGTCCTATAAAAAGACTGCCTGCTGTTCCCGAAGGAGAGGTTTGGCTCTTACCTTAAAGTGGCATGTGGATGATTCATAGTAAAAGGTACTCGTTTTATCTTTTAGCGCGAGGCACCGCTGCCAATGACCTCTCCGATAGTCTCCGAGCCAATCCCAGGATGGACAGGCGTGCGCACAACCTGAAGTGTTTACAGAGCTGGCAGAGGAAATGAGGTAATTCCGTGGTGCTAATAATGGCCGAGTCTCGACAGAAGATATGTTTCATTTATCCTATCTGCATCAAGGTCGGCGTGGCAATTACCACGACGGAGAGACGCTAAAAAAGAAAATCCACTGGCCCGGTGGTGAGCGTACAACAAATCACCTGTGCTATTCAGGGCAGGGGAAATTTAAAAGGGGTGATATAAAGTGTAGCTCAAAGGCAGACTGTTTAAGCATGGAGGATGTGAGTGAATGGTTTATTACCCGGCCCAGCAGAGTAGCTCTAAAAGCCTGCTGCAAGCTCGCACCTTTTATTCGGTAATACTCATGTGGCTGGTTTAGGGGACATAAAATACAGCTCGTTCTGTTACTGAGGGAGATATCAACCAGTAGCCTTTTTTACGTCGCGATTACAATAACGGCCTTCGTAACGGTCCCCGTGTTGAGCCCACGTTTTCATTCATTCCTTTCCAAAACACATGTTCGGCATAAATACGACACAATTACCAGCAGCATTACCTGCTGGATTAGAACGACCAACACAGCAGGGGGGGTTGTCTTGGTTTGCTAGGGATCCATCCATCCGGATCCTCTCCTCCGGCCGGATTGGCTGCTCAGTACCTCTGTGTGTCCTTTGTGATTCCTTTAACACCGTTTTCCCGCTTGCCCTCATCCCTTCTTCGCCTCCTTTCCTTACCTCGGTGCTCGTTACAGGCTGTCAGGCTAGCAGCGCCGCGTTCATGCCGGTCGGTCAGCTTGGATTGGCATGCACAGCGTGTTTCCTGGACTGACCTGCCTGCCTGTGTTGCACTCCTATTAAAATTCCTGTGCCAGATCCCCAATGAGGAGAGTGTAGCAGGGTCAGCCCGGCTTGCTGGCCTCCCTCCCCCTGCCTGCTTAATGAAGAGAATGCCTGTTGGGTTCATTATTAAAAAATCTGCAAATAACAGACGGAGGGAACGGGGTGATGGAAAAGTGGAGTTTGGCGTGATGGCAATATTGGAGAGAAGGACTGGGGGGAGGGGATGGTGTTGCTAAAATGGTGGAATACGCAGGATAATAGATACAACAGATAAATATGAAAAGAATATACGGTTATTTAAGAACAAAGCAAGACGTTCTTTTCTACAGACCAAGAAAATGATGGGCCATCTTTTTAAAAACTTTTAAACTGGGTGTATTCAGCCACTTCCTGTCCAGACGTTTTCATATAGGTTGAGACAGGTCACGAAGGGATTAAGAAGTCATAAATAAAATCTTAAAAATGATCGTAAAGCAAAAGCACAGTCGGTTTAAGGTTATTAAGTTGGATTAATATCTTCCTTTCTTTTGATTTTTGAGAAAAGTTTCTGAATTTTCTCTGGTTTAGACAGTTGATTGAACGAATGATCTTGGATTTTTACAATAGCCCAACCCTGAAGAAATCGAAGGATCACTTTAATTCTGAAGGCCCAGAATATGAAGCCTCAGATGGTAAAAACATACATGGGTGAACTTGAACACAAGGTTTGAATCAAAGACGGCACTTGATGTTTGGTTCAAAAGTAATCAATATTCAGGACTGAATACCAGTATGAAGGTTATGAGGATCAATGAGAGGAACCTGTTATTTCAGACAGCAGCTGTCCATTCATTGGTATCAGTGAAGAAATTTGTGGCTTTACGAGTCGATTTTATCGGTAGATATAACGGTATGTCATCGGCATAGCAGCAAAACTAATCTAATCTAATGGTAACAGATTAGAAAATTTTTTTTTTTAAAATTTGAATAAGTGAAAAAAATTAATCTAATGGGAACAGTGATTAGGAAACAAATAATAATTTAATTTTTTTTAAATTAATGTAATCTAATCCTCAATTACTAAATTATTCCTCAATCCGCCTGATATTTTGTTTCTATTGTGCATTTGAGGCTTGTTTGGAACCAAAGTGGAATCCCACATGTGTGGCCTCGGTGGAATATTATGTCCACTCAATATTCCAATAGTTGTCATGAAAATTCCACACACCTCAGCACCTACTTATGTGTCAATTAGCCGTTTGCTGGAGCAAACAATAATTACACCGGGATCATCTTGTAACTACGCATTAGACCATTACGTCAGAAAACATTCCGTCGATGCTCATTTGTTTTAGAGCAGGAGTATAATTCATTACAGCTGCTTGAAATGCATCCAGTGTCAACGGCGGTCTGCAGCAGACGCTCTCAGTAAGTGATGTGGGGCATTATAATGGGGTATTAATAATAACCCCAGAGGGCCCAGATATTTTGTACTAGTGTATGTGCATGTTGCTTAGTTTTTCTTTTTGGCATTTCTATCTGCAGAACTCCCGATTATATCCCTCCCAGGTGTCCCGTCTCCCGAGGCAAGACTTCAATGCAAATTGCCGAACTGTAAAGAGCGAGACACAACAGCATAAACGTGTCTCAATTGTGGTATCATGTTTGGAAAAAGAGCCAGAAAGTGGATGAAAAAACAAACTGACGGACTGCGAGGGGGAACGCCGCCACTACGAAACGGCTAACGGATGTTTGTATGGTTTTCATGCGTCGCGACGGGGGCTATCAGGTTCTGGTTTCTGGTAAGCAGCCGACCACAGGGCCTCTTAAAAATGAAGTCAAATTAATTGAAGACGGATATCGGATCTTTCTGCTCACGAAGCACAAAAGGGGCAAAAGAATGCATTGAAGGAATGAAATGAAAAGAAACGCGTGGAAGGCATGTCTGCATTTTGGCGCCGTCTAAGTCAATGTTTTATTCAGAGACTGCTTAGATTAGCATAACGAAGCTTCCTATCAGATTCCATCAGGCTTTGATATTTACAGTCGATCACAGCTATAATGACAACAAGCAGTGAGAACATGGGAACGCTGCTGTAAGGTTTTCCGAGACAAGGAAGTCACTAAAATTCCAAGCACCTCAGCTATCACCATTATTCTCATAACAGCGGGAAAAAATCAGATGATTTAGATATAATAAAGCGCTTGTTTGGATTAAACAACTGGAATCAATTGATGGAAAGTCCCATCTGTTTTCTAATCTAGGTCACGATCGGTTGCCCCGTCCTCGTGCCCAAAGTAAATCCGCCCAATGATCGGAGAAGGCCTTACCCCACTGTTTACAACGGGGCCCTGTCGATATCCACAGGAGCTGCTCGAATAAACAAACCATAAATGCCGGGCTTCTGCTGGCCTCAGAGATTACGGCTGTAACTATGATTAATTTTAACAACCCGAGCTAATTGTCTCCGAAACTTTAACAGCAAATATGATCTAGCCTTGGGTGCGTTTCTCTCCTGTAATGAAGAATAATGAGCAGTGGAATTACTGCTGGCACTTCTTATTTATTTATTTATTTTCGTGGGAGATTTGTGGCGAGCGGGGAGGCCGGCAGGATGTGAATCAGCTGGAGAGGAGAGACTAGATCTATCTGAGTGTCTGTTACGTCTGGGAGGAAATGAGCGAGGAAGGAAGGAATAGAGACTCGTGTTTGGTTTGAATCCGAAGCCCTTGACAAATGTGATCGAGTTAGCCTTTTCGCTTGTGTGTTTTGTATCATCCCCTATTTCTTCCCGGCGCTCCATTGCTTCCAGGCAGCGAGTTGCATCTTCAGAGGCGTCCGATGAAACCTTTGCATTTTTGTCTTCATCTTGATAAAGATATACTCCTCTCCTCTTTACCTTCCTCTCTCTGAATACCTCCCCCTCTTCCGCCCCTTTCCATCTCGCTTTCTGTCTTTTTGCCAGGACACATTGATGTGTCTAACACTTGGCCTTGAGCGATGTCTGTGATTTGCCTTCAATCTTTGCCGTCTGCTGGGGAAGCGACCTCCCACGAGTGGTTTTGACACCCCCTTTTATCTACACCCCCTACCCCCCACCAGTAAGACCAGGGTGGGAGTGAGGTCCAGCCAGATACCTTCGAGCCCTACATAGAAAGACGTGATGTGAAGTGTTTAAAAGGAGGAAGACACCTTCAGCACTTCCGACTCCTTCCTGAATTCTCACCTGGTGTACAGATCCAATCTGGTGTCTTCTTCTCGTCCCCCCCTTCCCTTTCTTCCTGTTGTTCGTGGGAGTAATTTGAGCATCGGTATGGCCGGCACCGACTTGCAAAGGGATTAGTATTGTTATCACATTCCACCTCCACCAGGGCACAAGAAGACCCTGACCTTTAATGTAATCACTCTAACCTACATAGTATCTGACAAAGCACAACCATATCCATATCTGTCTCCGCCTATGGTCCACTTGTACCCCGGGGGAGATCAACAGATGAAATGAAATTTATCAGTGCCGTTGGATTGAGTACGTATGTCAGACTTCAGACGTTGGGTCGCCAACACGGAACTCAAATCTGGACCTCGTATTTCATTTTGTGTGCAGCGGCCGACTCCATTACCGGAAAGGTTGCCGTTTGTCAAGGCGAAACCAGTAGCTGTTTCTCAGTCCATTAGGGTGGGGTGGGGTGGAGTCGGAGTGGGGGGCAGGTTTAGATGCCCCTTAAATTATTGAACTATAATTCAGCTGCAATCCTTGAACAAGACAGACTCCGGCTCGGACTGTACTTCCCTGGATTGGCCTTTGCACTAACCGGGATTATTTACATACTTCGGAAATTATTGTGCACCCAGGTTATTATCGTTAAGGATGATTTGATGTTATTATAGTCATATTCATGAACATAAATGCTAGAAACGGGGCAAACGTTTGCATTTCAACCCAGGTTTAGGCTGTAAATACCCCTACCTGGGTCTAACGACCATGTGACCCCGGCTACAAGTGCAGATTGTACGACTTTCCCACCAGAGACAGAATCCAGATGTTAGTGACTGTTGCTGGGCATTCGTACAGGGGCGAAGTTGGAGAGACATTCACAGATTAAAAACAGGGTGATGAGGTTGCAAAAACGTTTCCTCTCCACAGTCTTCCTTCATATTTATGCTATTTTTCACTGGAACAGTTTTGTTAAAAAATAACTTGTATAGCTGAGTAATTTGCTGGATTTATTTTCAACAATAGCTGTATTCCAAATGACTCAGACTGTCCAGTTTTCTGCTTGGCCTTGTTAGCGATGTACTGGAGACGGTTGTGGAACTTTAGAGAAAGCCTTGAGGAAATACATGTGCAGATGTGAAGTCTGTTTTTTGCTTCACATGAACAAAAAAATGCAGAATTTGAACTACGTGATGGCGGTCGATAGCACTTATGCTAACGTGACTTTAATTAGACGATGAAGGTCTCCTCAAAGACGCTTGATCTTCCAAACTCCTTAACGTACCTTAAAAGGAAGCCAATTTAAAATCAATAAACACTTAAGACTGGTTTGGCTATGCTATGACACTAGCATGACCGGTACCGTACTCAGATGTCAAGATTTTGAAGGTATCTTTATGGCTTCACTGGTAGGATTGGATGCTCAAAGATATTTCTTTTGGCCTGTTACCTGAACGTCCTGCCAGTAAATCCTTATTATATCATATTTCTACCGAAGCACTCAAGCAGCCTGAAACCTTGTAGGTGTGCAATTCATTAACTGAAAAGCAAAGAATTACAACCAGCCTGTCGTGCACAACTCTCTCGAAGTGTTGAAGGGGACGGTCATCTTCAAAATTTAAAGCAAGGAGAGTTCTTAAGAAATCACCTCATTAATTTACTCCGAAAAATGAGATGAATTTGTGTCGTCGTTCCACTTTTAATCTTCACAGCAGGGTATCGAGAGTCCACTTGTCTTTCAAGCACTTCGCTGGAATCTTTTTAGTTCTCTTTGTTAGTCTATCTTTTAGTTCTCTGTCGGTCTTCCGTTGGCGTCTTTATCTTTGTAAGAACACTTTTCAAATGTTCCTCTCATATTAAACGCCAATATGTTTTCAAGATCCCTGGCTTTTGAATTTTCAACTCATCATCGGTTAATCTATGGAGATAAAAAAAAAAATAGCTGTGACTGCATTGAACTTAGGTAGGACCCTTCCTCATTTAGCTTTCACCGATTAGCTCATGTAGTTAGCTCGGGCTGTTGGGAAAGCTGCTGATCGAACTCCAGCAGACTAAACAATGAGCGCAACACGGATCGTCTCAAGTGAACGATGTATTTTGGCAGTTTCTTGTTAAAATATAAGTGGAACACAACCACCTCATGGTAACTACTCCCTGTACTACTGTAATTTTCATGAAATGATGTTGAGTTGCAGCCTCATCTAATAATGCTCATAACTTTATTTCTTTATTAGCTTCCTGAGACGCTAGAGGAGATATTAAATCAGGTTCAGCGAGTGCTTCATTACTCAATCACAGGAGCATCATTTACCCGGGTGGGTTTACAGAGGAGGAGGATGGTCACAATGATCTTGTTCACCCGAATGACTTTTCTAGGGACTTCCCCTCCTCTCCGGTTTTGGGTGGGCAAAAATGCCCAAGCTGCTTAAAGTTGGGGAAATCCTGATAACTGTTTCTACCAGATGGTTTGGCATCAAATAAATCATTAACCTAGTAGAAACGCATTTAGGATAAGATTTTTTAAATACTTTTCCCACCCTGGACTCTCAACAAAATGTCAGATTGTGTTTTCCCATCCAAGTCAATCCCATCCTCGATACTACAATCCACTTCTTTTTTACCTGCAGTGTATTGGATGGGCCATTGGATTGAGCCAGGAGTCTTGTTGGGGCCCGTGGGAGGACACCGGTGCATATTAAAAGTGCTGAAGAATCCAATCAGACTGTTCGCAGGCATCCAGCAGCAATAGGCCGGTGCACTTAGCAGCGCTACTCAAGGGCTTAATTAGAAAGATGCTTGTGTATTGTTTGTTTTCAGGCATTAGTAATGTCTGTGTGTTCTGATAATGGAATTGGCTTGGAAATGCAATCGCGGGGCTGCGCCTTCATGGTGTTTGGACTGATACCGCTTGTCAACACCATTGTTTCCTCACCCCCTCCTCTGGAGCTCATATCAATGTCGGTGAAGGAAGACCTGCAGCAGCTAGGAAAACCCTTCAGCCGGAGCGGTCAGACTTATCTGTCCACTAATAAGGCCCTCATGCCTGAGAAACGTCTGATGGATTAGAAATTACCTTTCATTATCGTCTTCCTCCCTCGACTCCCTGACCTTTTGCCCCAGTGATAAAGGTATAGTGTGTGTGAACAACAAAATGGTAGTTTACTCAGCATTTTAAATTAAGCTAGAAGGGTGATAATTTACAATGAAATTAAGTCCGTCCACCTGCTATACCTTCAAATGAAAATGGACGAATTTATCTAACAGCGATATATATTTACATTGCTATAAAAATCCGTGAAGGCGTCTTGATGGGTAATTATCCCGTCAAATTTAAGGAAAGGTCGCGTTTCGTTTCCGTGGTGGAATAAAGACTATAAGTAACCTTCACCTACACGACTAAATCAGTTAATGACCCAACCAGACAATCCACGTCCACTGACACCAACCTGAGGAGTCCTTTCACTCGTTGAGGGAGGAATTCAATCAGTCAGACTGTGGGGTGAGGAAGCTGGGTATCCGACACAGTTATGCTTCAGCAATATTCAATTTGGAACTCGGCCTGCTTCAGCCTGGGGCCTGTAGTGCATCATTAATGAAAGTCACATTAGGCATCCCTGCCGTCCGTCTCCACCTCCAGGACGTTTCACGGCTCATGTTCATGGCCGTGTCCGACTCAACCGGACTCTTATAGTGTGCTTCGTTGCCTTTTGCACAGCTTCGTCTCTCATATGCGTGTTCTTCTGGTTTTCCATTGATTTCATTTATTTGGCAAAGACGCCCCTGTTTCATCCGGTCCCCCTGACCCAGTTCTTTCTCTATCGTCAACGGTTCTTGGCATTTACGTGTCTTTCTCTGCTGTTTCTTGCGTGACGTACTGGGGGTCATGGATTACGACATTTATGCAGGGGAGATTAGATGCATGGTTTTGGTTTCCTCACCTTACGACCTTTGCTTAACTCAGTCATAGCTTGACCTGGTGTCTCGGACCTTCGAACCCTCCAGTGAAGGGGGGGGGGTGCCGAGGCATGCTGTGAAGGCCAGCTCATGTTGCCAACTTGTTCGCTGTTTGCTAGGAGCTCCAGTTGTGCTTCCAGGGTGTAAGTTAATGTGCTCTCTGGCCTCGCTGTGTTGAGGTGATTTGGTCAAACCAGGTCAAATTCCAGAGCAGGAAGCTAACGCTGCATTTTTCCCTTGTTGTTTCTAAGTTGAGCGTTGCTAGAAAGCTTCTGAGAATAAACCTATTAGGAATTTCCAGAACTTAGTGTGTTCACCAAAACCATTAATGTGGAAATACCCGAGTGTTTTTATTTGAATCTTTAACAGAATTAGAAAGATTGATGCCTCAGATGAAGTTCAGCCGGGTGTAGCATCGCTGCTAGTCATCTGATTTAATGTCGTTTGGATGTTGGAGAAGGGTAGGTAGGAAGGAAGGAAAGAAGAGATGGTAGGTAGGGAGGAAAGGTAAGAATAATAGGAAGGAATAAAAATGGAAGGGTAGGAAGGACAGAAGGAAGGAAAGGTAGAAAGGAAGGAAATGGATAAAGGAAGAGAAAAAGAGATGATAAGTAGGAAGGAAAGGTGGGAGGGATGGACAGGTAGGAATGAAGAAAATAAGGAGAGGTAGGTAGGAATGAAAGGTAAGAAAAGGAATATAGGAGGGAATAAAAATGGAAAGGTTCGAAGGGAGGAAAGAAAAAAGGAAAGGTAGGTTGGAAAAGTATAAATTAATAAAAGGAGACGTAGGTAGGAAGGATGGAAAGGTAAGAAGGAAAGGAAGGAAAAAGGAGAGGTAGGTTGGAATGAAAGGTAACAAGGAAAGGAAGGATGATAGGATGGCAGGAAAAAGGAAAATAGGAAGAAAGGAAGGAAGGAAGGAAGGAAGGGTGGACTGGTGGAGAAGTATAAATTAATGAAAGAAGAGGTAGGTAGGAAGGGAAGGAGAAAAAAGGACAAAATGAAGTAAAAGAGCAATAAAAGAAGGGACAAAGGAAGCCAAGAAAGGATAAATGAGTTGCTGCAGGAATACCAATACTGTATGACGGCTGGTAAATCATGATATTTATTTGTTTGTGTTGTCTGGGTGTTTCTTCGCCGCGGTGACAGATAAACACGTCGTCAACAGGAATCCCGATTTTGGATCTCTCTTAAGGGGCCCCTTGTTCCTCCCCGACTCTTCACTTGACTTTGTCATCTATATCATCACCACCCTTATCCTGTCATCCCTTTTTTTTTTTTTTTCATGCCAGCTGTCAAAAGAAATGACTCTCGTCTGTCTCCTGGGGGAGATAAGATGTGCGGAAAGAGGTTTGAGGATCTGATTGGGATCACGAGGCGAGGGTTATGGTTTGGAGTCCAGAGCCGGCTTGTGGTATTTATTATTTTTCCTGTGCAGGATAGCCCACACACACACACACACACACACACACACACACACACACACACATACACACTCTCAGATGCAGCTACACACATGCACTATGAGTAATTTCAGTAAATTTAGTCTGGCACTGGACCACCCCACTTCCTCACAGCTTGAAAGGCTTTATAAAACAGGGTGTGGAACATGTGGAATTTGTAATCTGTCATCTGCAGTTGGCCTGCGTAGTCGCTGCCCACTGAGGACGCATGCTGCAGTGTGAGCAGTTCAGTTGTGCATTGCAGGGAAGTGCAGCAAAATAAGACAAAACATCCAAATGATCTGAAAGGAAACTTGCAAAACTGGGCTGGAGTGAACATTGGGAACAATCTGGAAGCGGGGTATTCCTCCTGGGCGTACCCTCCCTGCTGCTCCTCTGATTCACTATTGGTGTGGCGTTTGCTGAATGTTGGTGAACCAATGTGCACCAAATCATTTGGCCTCTGGGAGATGACAGCTGGAGCAGGACGTCACATTAATTTCTTCCACCGCGGAACGGCGTTCACTTTTTTTTAGCACGTTCCCTTTTGGCTTGCATAACACGCAGCGGCAATACGGCCCGACCTGTGGCCTCTGATTGGCTGCCGCGACGCGCCTCGTGACATCGCATTTTCATGCATTGTGATTTATGCTCATGTTGGTCTTCCAAAGAATCATGTTCTCATGTCTGTGCAGCAGCGGGAGGGAAGCTGCACTCAGTACAGAGGACTAGGACTTATGCCACAAGGCACTTGAGTGCAAGCACTTCATTAACTTAATTAATTACTGCATTCACACAAGTTCTAGTGCTGTAGTTACTTCCTCACATAAGTGCTTTAAAGCCTTTTAACTGCATCCTCCATAACTGTTTTGTTAGATAATGCCAGTGAAGCTAAAACCGAGGCAGGGAGACAAAGGGTTCTGGGTTTTGGCTCTCCAACGACCGCTCAACGTTTCCCCTACCGGTTTATATAACCTCTAAATCCTTTCTCCACGTCAACATTCCGAGGAGCAGGAGCCCCCACTTTGCAAACAAAAACGGGAAAAGCCACTTTTATCCGACTGGTAGAGCACCGGGATCACGGCGTCCTTCTTTCGAAGCTGTCAACTCTTCTCGTTGGGGGTGGCGATGTTCCAACATGTCCCTCCCGTGTCACCGGTCTGGTGAGGAATGCGTTCATGATTCTACATGCGGACCCTGCTATGCTTTGCTGGGGTGCAGACTGGCAGGATCACACCCCCCCACACTTCTAATCCCTCACTTCCTGTCATTCATGTGTTGAACAAGCGATGGAGAGACTGTCAGGCGGACTAGACCAATTTTTGCCCACTTGAAAGGTGTTCATTGCCATTTAGAGGGTAAAAACTTCACCAAAGAGACTCACACTTCAAATTCACGATAAAAGAAATACTCGTTTTTTTGTAAACATGCTGCAAAACATTGTACTAAAAGGTGAAAATCCGGCCTTTGAATGTGCTTTTCTAAATATTTGAGGCCAGGATATCTCAAGTGTTTTCTTCGCCTGGGCCTCACGGTCGCTAACCCTGCTCTCAGGCAAGGCTGCAGATCCAGACATAAAAGGCAGCTGGGAATGCAAATGTGAAAGAGGGCGATTGCGAGAGTTTCTAAACTATAGGAAAAAGTCGGCCTCCTTTACTCAGCAGGTAATTGTGTGTCCTTCTTTAGTGGAAATCAAAACAAAACCCAAGGATTAATAATGATCTGAGCTCATAACGACTCCTCCAAGCAATACGTTCTCAGCATTTCAGTAAGTCTTATTGCACAAGGCGTCCTCATATGGGGAAACGCGCACCGAGCGGCGCGCTCGTCTCCAAACTATACAGTTTTCTTCCGAGTGGTGAGAGAAACTTTATTGAATTTAAAGAAAAATGATAACATCATGTGGAGGCAGTGTGTGGAGAAAATAGACTTTTATGAAGAAGTGTTGTTATTGGAGGTCTGCAGTGTTCGCTGACTTGGTGGCAACATGGTTTGTTTTCTCGTGCTCTTGTCTTAATTCTTCATTTCCAACCTCCGTCGGGATTTGACAGAGACGGCAAAACAACAACAAAAAAAAAAAGATTTCGAGGTTTGGAGAAGAGCGTAGGAACGCAGTTTTCTGTCCGTTTTTTGACCTACACCCTCCGGGGTTGTCATTCATCTGACGAATGTTTGCGTTAGCCTGCACGATTTATTTGTTCGTCCTTTTGTGTTGCGTGGCTTTCTTCCAGCATATACTCGCTGTTGAAGTTTGCCAGGTTTTTTTCCACCACATGTAAGCAAACAACGTTCCGCACAAGTTCATCCGTCCTCTTTCATCTTTCGTACAAGTCAACAGATTCCCTCAGCTGAACTTTCACTACCGATGCACAACGCCTGACAGATGTGCACATTTGAAGGTGGTATCAGGTTCCTTCAAGGTTTAAAGTGGGGGTGGGGGGTGGGTCTGGCCTAGAAATAGCAGTGGGAGCTAAAGGTCCACGTCATCCTGAGAGATGCTGCAGTACCCAGGGCCCATCTGGAGGGAACAGGAAGCCAAGGACACTGCAAAAGAAGAAGAAGAAAGAAAGACGTGATGCGAGCCTGTCCTCATCGGCCTTGGGTTTAATGTTTGATCGTTAGCAGGATGGTTTGGGGTTGTTTGTTCCTTTCTTTGCGTATTTCTGTTTGTCTGGGGTCTGGAAACATGCTATGTTAGCGCCATATAACTTACCCCTGCCCAGTCATGGATGTTTATCGGCACATTATACTTTTTCTGGCTCCTTCCTGTAGGTCGGGAAAATCTTGGCACATTTATTCGCTGTATGAAATAAGTGCTGTGGAATATTAAGATAAAATATTTCAATTTGTTTGGCTCTAGTGTTTTATTCTTTGACTCTTCAGCTGCTTTCCAGAGCTTTGTGAAGTGAAAATCATTTCTGTATCCACCCTGTGATTTGGATCCGCTTGGATTTAATGGCTTCTTGGATGGTCCGTGTTACACCCTTCCGCCAAGCTGAAGGAAAATCGGGCCAGACGTTTCCGCACGATCCTGCTCTGAAATTAGACAAACAAATCAAACTAAATAATGAAGTCCCCGGAGGAGGCAATAATCACCAAAGACATTTTGAGTCTGAATTATCGTTTCGGATTACGCGAACAAAGTTTTCCAACAATTCTGTGCTCTGAAGCTGGATTACGAGGGATACGGTTGCACCAGAGTGTTTGAGTAGCGTGATGTAAATGCTAGCATCTGTGCAAAGACATTGGACATTATATATTATTTCCAACTCCCTGGTGCTTTAAGAATTCCACGAGCCAGACCACAGTTCATAAGGTTTGCTTGCTTCCGATGATATTAGCATCCTTGGCGTCCAGCTCAGATTTGCATATGCATATTTGCATATTAAAAAATACCCCAAATGTTTATTTATCTTCATGAATCTGATGTCCAATAATTGAATTTATCCAAATCAGACCTTTATAGTGATGTTAGGCCAAACTAGTCCAAGTCTATCGCCAATAGATTCTCCAATAGACATTTACTTCAAGTTTAATGTAGCAATATCTGTTAGCAAAGGATAGTTAGTGATGCTAATGACAGGCTAGCATGTTATAATAAATAGCCAGCAGTGTTAATGACAGATTTATTCTTCATAAAATGCAGTTTTTTCTGCCCTGGCTCTGGCCATTCCCATCATTTACTGTTCATGTGTGGCTATTTCTGCTTGTGTAGGTGTTGTTTTAATGACACAGAGCAGGATTTAGTGTGCAGGACTCAGAGGCCTGAGGCAATCAGAGGCATCCATCACCCCTACAGCCTAGGAGAGAGAGAAGGAGACGGAGGGAGTCACAAAGACATGCCGAAACAAAGACAGGGAGAAAGGGAGACGCTGATAGAAGGAGGCGAAAAGGCGAGGTGACACCGCCAGAGGAGTGGGCGAATAAAAAGCATACGTGAGGAAGGAGTGGACTGACGTGGAGTTGTGGAGGTGTGATCCACTCAGGCGCAGAATCCACAGCTGTGGAGTCTACCAGCAGACATTAACAACCTGTCAGGACTGTTGTTAACAACCTGGACGTGCTTTTGGTGCCGGTGTTCCAATGTCAACTTAGGGTTTTCACTGTCCTCGCTTTGTAACATCCATAAATTACTGAATGTTTGCATTTCCTGTTTCACAATAGATGCACAAATACTCCCTCTTTACCTTTCCTTTCCTTTCCTTCACTCTCCAAACGTCCACCCTCCTTCCCTCCGAAGTCCATTTCCCAGCATCCCTTTTTCCCAGACGAGATTAGTAATCCCTCCAGTGACTTCTGGGACTATGACCAGGTTTTGGTCCCAGATGGACGTGCTTAAGGAAACCTTCAAAAGGAAGACCTGCATCAAGTTAATGATGTGTTTTGAACCCAGTTTGAACCGAGTCCCAGACCCGTTCTAGTCTGCTAGCCTTTAGGAATTCACGCACAAACATACGAAGCAGGAAAAGTCGGTAGTTCTTGATCTCAGAGGGGCTGTTTCTCAAAAATTTACTTAGCAATCATTAAAATTGGTAACTAGAACCAAGGCAGTCAGAGACTACAACATCCCGCGACAATCCTGAATTAAATTTTTTTACCCTGACCTACTTTCAGGGTAGGTCAGGGTAAGTAAGGGATGTTAAAGTCTCTGGATTCAAAATTTTACCTTAACCTACTTTCATAGGTCAGGGTAAATCAAAGCATAGGTAGATCAAAACACTGGCTTTGGTCTATGGTCTTACTCACACTGGCCTTCTCCCTCATCTTTCTATCTTATCCGGCTCCTAAGTGTACAAAAGTTGAAATTTGACCTTCACATAGTTTTTGTAATGTCAAGGTTATCATCTCATTTTCATCCCTTTTGCTGCCCGAGTAATGTGCTTGTTGTTTCAACTTTCTATTTGCAACGGTTGCGAAGATATTTGGTGGACTAACGGACGGACGGAAGAACACACAAACACTGACAATTACAAAACATCCCCTTCGTGGGATGTGATCAATGAGCCTTTCATTAATCAAATATATTTCAGTTCCATCTTAAAGCATAAATCTTTAAGGGCTGGATTGTTCTTCCAAGGATTCTGTTGCAGGACTTCGTCAGGTTACCCCCCCAAATCTTTACTCAACCTTCCTGCAAGAGGTTAATTTGAAGTTTTCCTACTGCTTCTTAGCAACAACAGACACACGAGTTATCTAAACACAAACAAAATCCTTACTTATTTGAAAGATAGCGATGTTCGCCTCGAGAGAAGGGCTGAAAGGTGACATTTTTATTCTTCACAGACTCACTCAGGATGATATCCTTCTTTCTGTCCACTTCATGTACCCCCCAGAATCTCAATCCATTCCCATTGTTCCACGCTTTGTTGGGGAGTAAACACTGTCTCTTTGACCAGTCATGTACTCTACTTTGAAATTACCGCGTTTGATGTTGGGCACATGATATATCCTGTTCATTTCTGGAGACTAAAGCAGATGCTCTAAACAGATCGGTCAGAACAGTTTCTATGGGGATTCCTGTCACAGCGAGGGCAGCGCGGAATTCTTAATCAAAGCACACACTCTAAACCGAGCGCAGCTGACCCCAAGTACAGTAGCATACTGTTTGTATGAGTGGCTGTCAGCCATCCTGCGTGTAAAGTCACCCTCTGACCCAGTTGCCTTGGTTACCACCTAGTCAGTATCCCTCCAGACTCTTATCTGAGATCGCAGAGGAGTTTTCTTACATTTTTATTACAAGTGGAAATGAAAAGAAGGTGAAAGAGAGGAAACAGACAAGGTGTGGCTTTTTTGGCCTTGCCAGCTCTCTTTGCCCCTGGTGCTACTGAGCATGAAGGCATAAGGGGGTAGGTTCTTAATCACCCACTCCTTCCCCTTTTCTAACAGACATCCCTCTGAACTAGACATCACATGTCCAGACATTGATTTGCCTTGGTTCTGAGTGAATGTGGCCGTTGAGTATTGTAGATACGAAAGGCTGGTGGACCCATGTGATCTGTGAAATTGTATACTTGTCTCCTAGTGACCCACAGAACCCACCCGGACTGCCGTCCATTGCGTTTTGCCAGTATTGACGGTCACAGCTTGTGTGTTTGGTGGCAGGAAGCTGACTTGTGTGAGGGAGTTGAAGTGACGTGTACAGAAGAGGCTATTTCACGCAATGCAGCCTCTCGGAAGTCAGTCATCAGGACGCCAAAGGAAAGCTGCGTCTCTTTCATTGAAAGCCAAATGGAGCAACCAGGCATGGAGGAGCCTCTTGAAGACAATATTCCCTAACTAATGCCATCTGGATGACTTTCCTGGTCTTTGTGTTGAAGCCTTTTTCCCTTAAACCAGTCATTTCAACCTTCATTTCAACAAGGCTTCAGCGCTCTGTTACTCAGTCACTTATTGTCACGTTAGGAACCTCATTTCTGGTCGTTTTATTGGTTTTGAATAAGTTCTACACCAGTGGAGTAGGCTGTCTATTATTCTCCATGTGCCCGTATCAAATGGGATACAAGTATACTTGGATTGGCTCCATAAGTCAAATTAACTCGTCTCCAGGCTAAACTGAAGATAACCATTCCCAGTTCTGTATTGAACTTTATGCATTTTCAATATTTTCTTAATACAAATCTCTTTTAAGATTACAAACAATTAAATCTTATTTTTTAATATAGTCTAGAAAAATCATTGCAGTCTTCAGCTGCTTCTTCCTCATTGCAGGTCACAGTGGTTGCTATGGGCTAATAATATGATATAATATGTTTTATTCTGATTTATTGTACAGTAACATATTACGCACTTTTAATGGTTTACGAGTGATTTTATGATTCCAATATTTGTGTCAGACAGACATAAAGTTGAGTAAAATGACGTAAACATCAGTCTTATTTTTTGGAAACTGACGTATAATCGAGAGCGAAACGACGTAAGCCAAGGTTTACCTACATGGAGATCCGGAACCAGAAGGGAAAGTGAGCTAGATATGATGGCAAACAGGACACTGGGATACTGATCTGTTATAGGTATACCGTTTTAGACTTACCAGGTATCTGATATTAGCTGGGCCTTCAGGATGATCAGAAAATGAGTTGAAATGAAAGGAAACAGACAAGACTATTAGCCAGTATTGTACTTTGAGAAAAAAGTGACACCTAGAGTTAAAAAAAATAGAACCGAACCCAAACTGTTACCCCTGGGCTTTTGAGTCATTGTGCGAGGACGCCAACAAACCACGCTGAAGCCATAAAACTGTAGAATTTCACAGAACGCCGTAAAGACATTTTCTTATTAAGCTTTTGCTAACAGTGAACCAATCTGATGTTTCGGCAATAAGCCACAGTTGCTTCCGTGACTCTTCACTGACGCCTTTTATGTTGGAGATTTTATGGTAGAAATGCTTCCTGGAAAGCAAGGAATTGTTTGTATGATCAAATTATTGTTGAGACGGAGCCTCACGAGGCAGTTTCAACATAGATATAGGGTCATGTTGTGTTCACAGTGAATGTGGGAGAAGCATCTTTCTTTTTCTGCAGCTAATCACTAAAAAATCACCTCCAAATTAAGTTTCCTGTATTCTAAAAAAACTGTAAATGTACAATTTAATTGTATTTGTAATGATTTACACAACTTTCTGTATTTGAATAAACCACAGCAGCTAAAACACCCTTTGTCAGACAGAATTGAACCGAGTTTGACCCTTTCTTCGGATGCCTTCTAGTGTTGCGTCGTGTGTAAAGATGCCGCTCCCATATGAGGAGTCGGAGCGCCGTCATTCTCGAAGGTGACACCTCCAACCACTCAGTTTCACCAGGGAGAGGGAGGAAATCACTTAACCGCAGAAATACGAACTCAGCAGAGGCAATATTCTCCGGTTCATCCTGATGTATAAATGGAGCCACAACCTCCATAAACTTTATCACAGCTGAAACTGAAGCATCAACCCCCTCAACTTGCATGTTTAATAATAGATGTTACTGATATCATCCTCGCTTGCGGATGTACTTACAAATTTCTTCTCACATCGAGAAAATGATGCAGATCTCTCCGTTTGTGGTGTGTATTCTCATCCAAAAGGTGATTTATGTGGAATGTGAAGCCGAGAAATGCTTCCTAAAGGTTTCTCAAGACATTTTAAGAGTTTTATTTGTTGCCCCATTTTAAGACTGGATATCCTGTCATTTTATCTGAACAAGCGCTGAGGATGAATTTTCTTGTTCATGCCAAAACATGTTAGGCATGTTATTTTTTAAGGAAAGAAAATAAGACAGTGTTGAAAAGATGCTACCGTTGATATTGTCTCAGATTCAGTTTTTTTTTTTTGCTTAAGAATGAACTGCTAACAGCAAATTCAAGCAATCTCCCAGGGCAAAAGGGCTAAAGTTACAACCCCCTCCTAACGGAAACCCCAATTTATGGGTTATGTTTCAAATCAGTTTAAAACTTGGTATTTTTGGATGCTATTACACATAAAGAAGTCCAACTTCATGGGTAAGTAAGTGCATGAGTTTCTTATTTAAACTTAATATAACTTTCTAAAAACCCTAAGACTAAATATTCATGTATTTAAAACGCTAAATGAGCCCAATCTGCAAAGATGTCCCCACTAAAAAAACAGTTTTCATTGGTCCTCACAAAGATAGAAAAACAAGATAAAACACACACACACACACACATACACGCACATAGAGGATATGATTTACAATATTTTTCTTTCTCGTCATTCCCCTCGGTCAATTCCAAGTAAATCAACTTCATCCCAAACGGACACATAAATACAAGCTCACCCCGACTCGCCCGCATGTGCGATATTCCCCCTCGCAAGAACAAAAGCCCCGTGCAACCAGATCTGATTGGCCTTTATATAAAATGGAGAAATATGGCCCGAGCGTTGCTCTCTGATGAGCTGCTGAAAGTCTGTGACATGAATCTGGGTTTGGGGACCAATCATGCATTCCAGCGGAGGAATGTGGAGGCGCTCAGATTACAGCCTCATGTGAAAACACGGCTCTGCCCCTGCAGAACGAAGGGCGGAGAAGATCCAGTCGTTCATGCAGCACAACATCCCAGCCTCATCGTGCTATTATCAATGACTCTTATTGTGTTTTTGCATGAAACGAATTTTAAAAAATCCGCTATCCCTTGAGATGAAGCGGCGCTAAAACACCTCTGCATACATGCATTAACTGTAAATGCCTGCACTTTGGCTGAATAAGCTTCATTTATAACGCCGATGGAGTTCGCTCCAAGGCTTGGGGCGGCACTTAAACTCCATGAACTGGTGAATACTTGTGTTGAAGTATCAGCTTAATGTTCCGTACTTGGGGCTGTTCCTTCTGACTTCAACAGGGGCTGTATAATAGGGCGAGAACCTCTCGATAGCGCTCGATAACTTGCGCCAGTGAGTCGTGGCGGTGAACGTTGATGTGTTGTTGGGATAGCTTATCCTGCCCACCCACAGCTCCCACGTTTTTAACCCCGTGACTTAGACCCAATCCCAGGGCCTCTCAACTGTAGAAGTACAGTAATCCCTCGCTTGTTTGCGCTTCAAGATGTCCGGCTTCAGTACATCGCGGATTTTTTAGTAGGTAGTCACATGATACCGTACGCGCATTCTATTGGCTGACAGCATTCGGAAGTGCCCTGCGTTCCAAGACTAACGAAACTCGACGCACTTCCGTGTCTTAAAGAAACACCTTTCTAGTCTATGAGTGTGGGAATAATACAGATATAAGGTGCTTTAATATCAGTATATATTCATAAACATTTAAATTACAGTAAATAATAAAATAAATTATTCATCGCTATATCGTGTAATTTTGTTTTGTGCGGGTCGTCCTTGTATGCATTAACCATTAGTAACGAGGGATTACTGTATTCTAGTTCTATACAAGCCTGCTGCTGCTGTTATCAACTAGTTATTATAGTATATTTATTGTATACAGAGAGAAAAAATGAATGATTTTTGTTTCCTTGCGAGTGACTTTTCCATTTTTGACGCTATTTGATTCTAAATCAGAGCTTTTCATACGACCTACAGTTTTACGACACCGCTGGGCCCCATCTTTGCTCCTTCACGGACCCTACGCTTTACAAACGCATTTATCCTGCTTCGGGGGAAACCGCCTCCTCCTGCTTTATATTAGCGTGAGCCCTAAACCTGTCCTTATATATTGTGTGCATTATGTTGAACTTTGGCTTACATTTCCCCCTCCGGTTCTGCAGCGATGAAGAAATGAGACTGGCAAGCTTTCTAAGCACAGCTGTGAGTCCGCATTACTGCCAGCGCACCACCACCCCCACCGTATCGTCTGTGTGGGATGACCCCTGACCCCAGTGGAAATCCAACTGGGTCTAAATGTGTCTGTTAATGCTCACTAGTGATGTACAGCTGGGCTCCATGCGAGGTTCCTGGACTTGGCTCTGCACACCAGTCAGAAATGTAAATTAAATCACAACCAAATGGTCTCCAGGTTACGTCATGTTTCATGCAGCATGTTTTTATGGAGGGAGAGAAATCTGAATCACAAAGATCAGAACAGCAATTATATATGTGTGTGTGTGTGTGTGTCTGTGTGTGTATGTATGCATGTATGTATGTATGTATGTACAGTGCCTTGCAAAAGTATTCGCCCTCCACCAGAACTTTTTGACATTTTGCCACATTTCAGTCTTCAAACTTAAAGATACCAAACCGAAAATATTTTTCATGAATCGACAACATGTGAGACACAACCGTGAAGTGGAACCAAATTTATTGAACATTTAATATTGTGTTTACAAATAAAAAACTGAAAAGTAGGACGTGTAAAAGTATTGGCCCCCTGTTCTCTCAGCTCAGCCAAACGACTCCAGAAGTTCCCTGATGACTTCTGAATGATCCAATGTTGACCTTAATGACTAACAATGACAGAGTTCACCTCAGTGTCATTTGGTCTCACATTTGCACGTCCTACTTTTCAGTTTTTTATGTATGTACATATGTATATGTGCATATATGTATACCTTGTATATATGTAGAATCCTTTACGAAGCATTTATATATATATATATAGACATACAGTATATACAGTGTATATACAGTATATATATGTATATATAGATAGATATAGATATATATAGATATAGATATGGGGATGGTTCATAAATGTTTAAATTACCATAAATAATAAGATAAATAGTTTGCTGCTATATCACAGAATTTGTTATTCGCGTGCGGTTCCTGGAACGCATTAACCGCGAGTAACGAGGGCACATTGTAAACACATATATATCCATATATATATATGTATATTTATAAATATATGTGTATATATACATGTAAACTTTTATGTACACATATGTGTGTGTGTGTATGTAAATATGTTGATTGTTGATTGTATTAAAAACCTCAGGTTAGAAATGCGTCTGATTTGTCGACACACTACAGGATAAAACAAACAACAATTGGTATTTATTCGTAGTTGTGTGTTCTTGTTGAAATGTGGTGTATCTGCCTTCCTTCCTGGTGTGGCCTACATCTTCTCTGTGCTCCAGTGGCTCATGGCAGCTCGGTTAACCCGTTTCAGAGCCGCATAATCCGTCCTGTCAGCGCGTTCAGCCCTGTGCTTCCTGGACCTCGGCGAAACCCAAAGCATCGCGCCACGACGGGAAGCCTTTTGCCCGCCTCGTAATCCAAGAATCTTATCAAACCAATCAGCATTTCTTCTGAAAGGACGCATGTGGACTGTGACGGAGGGATATTTCACAACATCTGGCGCCTGGATATAGAGGGATGAAGCAAACCAGTGAAAATAAAGTGTGAGAACAATCTTGATGGAGATTTTAGATCAACACCGCGTCCTGCGTTCCCTTTGGATGTGGGTCGTTTAGCAGGCAGGCCGTTGTCGGTACTTGCCCGTTGCTTGGCGGTTGCTAGCGGTTGTGTTATTTATGTTCTAGACGGTAACATTTGTCACTGCACTCCCTCTCTTTTCCATCGTTCACCTGGACTAACCTCGTTCCCTTTCCTCAACCCGACCCCTTGCTCCTTTTTGTTCCCGTCTTTCCTGCCCACCAGCCCATTTCCGGTGTCCACAGCAGTCAGGTGGCGCTCCGGAGGCCGAGTCTTGGCTGTCATTGGACCACCAGTAGCGGCGGTGGTCAAGGGACCCAAGGCCCCGCCTACTACTCCGCCCATACCGCTGTGAGTACATCTAACGCCTCTGTCGCTAACTGTTTTAGCTTGTTGCCGTTCTCGTCTCCTGGAATAGTCTTTCCTTAAACTTTTCCTATGGTGTCCATTAGCGGTTTATCTGACCATCTTGTCCACACAAGGAACTCTCCTCCTCCCTCTCTTTCCCGGTTCTACCACTCCTCTCCCATTTGTTTCCCACAGTCCTCCCTTCAATCCCCGCGAACATCCCATTCCTTCCTCCGCTTTATCTCTTCCTCTCATTTTACCCTCTCCTCCCCAGCTCTCTACGCAACTTAATTTGTTTTTCTTTCATTCATCATCTGCTTCCACAACGCGATGAGAGACTAATTGAGGTAGAAACACTTTTGGATGGCGTCCCTTGCCATTATCCTTGGAATTAATTTCTGTTCTGCAATCCATTTGATTTGACATTATTGGTGTGATCTGGTTTTCAAATGTGATGTTCGGGGTGTGACTTGCGACTCGGGCCAAATTGAGGAATGTTAGTGTCGTCATGTTCCTGTCACAGCAACAGAGCTGGAAACAAGTATTTGGCAGGTTTGAAACTCTCTTTATTTCTTCCTGTTCACACTGAATATTTCTTCTTTTCCATTATGACTCCATTCTCTAATTCTTTATGCGTACCGCTACAATCCCCAGCGGCGTGTTTGCCAACATGTCGAGACTCCCCTAAAGGGCTTTCATGCAACGAGTGAAGAAATTGGATTGGATTTCGATATGATAATCATCATTGTAGGTTGGCTCCTGGTTGCACACAGCATTCCTGGGACATAAAGGCAGCGACAGATAAGATATCAAGGTGTGCTGTCATCATCGCTAACGCACAGCACCATTAAAACCCGTCCTCAACGTCGCTGCCAAACACCTACGGTGAAGAGAAGCAGGGGTGCGCAAACAGGAAGTGAGAAGAGAAACCATTCCGGGAGGAAGACACAAACATTGTGGCTGTGGTTCTACTCTGGTGTATGATTTTGGGGACATGGTGGTGCTTTCTTTGTCTCGTTGCCACATCCTGCGAAGCCAGTGATGACTATCAATAGCATTGCACACAGAGCTCAACTCTTTTGGTGGTGTTGACCCAACATGGTGGATTTTGCCAAACTGGCAAGAACCTATTTTTGTTCGCCTCTCTTGAAGTCTTATCCTTGGGCCTAATCCCAGTTCCTCATTTCGACTTAATGCCCCCTCAAAACAGAGTTACTCTTCGTGGAACTCTTCGTCCAGGAAACTTGACGTCACTCGTCACGTCATCAGTTCCATTTTGGTTCAGAATTTTCACAATTGGGTCTCAATGTTCCACAGCAGAATTCTTTCCTGCTGGGAATGGGATGAATTCTTTGTTAGCTCCAACGTCCCTTGAAAACACAAAAAGTGCTATGGTTCTGTACAATGTTGCTGTTATCCACTAGTTATTGATTAGTTATGACCAATTATTAACAAGTGACGGATCTGACCTCATATTCAGGACAGAACAAAAGAATAGATGTAAATAACACCAAAAGTGGATTAAAATAGAGGATAAAACACAAAAAAGAGATTTTAGTTGGTGTTGTATTGATTCAGTTACACATTAATCAGGTATTCCTATGAATTGTAAACATTTTTCATGGATAGTTGTGAAAATATTTCCCGTCTTTTAATAGGAAGGCATCCGTCTTTTATTTTTGCTGCCTCTGTTCTCAAAGCATTCTGGGATTTTTCTTCTACCAGTCCGCCGTCTTTCGGAGACCCTTCTGGAGGGCTAGATGACCATAACCCCTCGATCCCCTAAAGAAATGGGATACACCAACCTTCACAGGAGCGCCAACAGGGAATTGGAATGGGGCCTCGGTGTCTGGTCATCAAAGTGACCATAAAAAAACTCTCAAAGAAAAGATTTCTGCATCATAATTTCTGGAGTGGTAATTCTTAATACCCTGGAGAAATATTGGCATTTAGAAACAATTCACAACATCACCAACTTAAGCAACGGTACCTAATGACCCGAGTACAAGCTTGGCAATTAGCTGTCTTTCACCCGCAGAACAATTCCAATTGTGCTTCTGTTCACACAGAAAATAAGTTTGACCTCCTTTGTGGTGAAATACCCTTCAGTTTGTGTTTTCAGTTTGGCCCCTCGCTGAACTTATCGCTCATCAGGAACCCCTCTTCCTGCCTTTTCTTACCCCCGTCCTCTTTTGTATGGTCATGAACACTTGACCTGTAGTCAGTCAACAAGGATGGAGGAACACTAATTATGGTATATTACATGGTGGCATGCTGCTGCAAAACAGGCTCAGAAATCAGCGCGAAGATAAATCCGCTCTTTAATCTAGAAAACTTAAAAAAAAATCAACCCCTGCTTGTAACAGAGCGGAACCTGGTTGTTAATTCCTCCAGATGCCCCCGGTTCTGCCTGCAGCTGCCTCCTGCTCCGGACCTCTCCTCTGTTTTCCACACAAAACTCTCCAAGACATGCAAAGAATTTGCTTCACGTGTGGCGCCAGCACAAAGGAATTCTTTTCAGGGATCAGAGAGATTTAAACATGTCAGAAGTACAGCAATTGTTTAAGTAGGAAAATGGTAAGACCAAAGCACAGCATTAAAACCGGCTTCTTTGACAGTGACTTAGCTTGCTGACTCACTCGCCAATGATGTCTATCGATGTCAATCACGTTTTTCAATGGGGAGGGCTGGGGGATGGTCTGGTGGTGTTGCTCTGAGCAAAGCATCTTGAGATCGGTCTAGAACAGAAAGAAAACACCGATAAATGTCCAGAGCGTTGGAGAAAGTCCGCCAAAGGAGATCGATTGCTAAAAAAGTGCTGGCAGTGAATTAGTTAATCAAACTTTAGACGGATAAAGTACCGTCTCTGTGGTTGAGATTTGCTCTTATCTTAGTAGACAGTACTGTGGAAGTAGGATGAACTCGTCAGCATGTGATGTAATATATTACGAAGAGTCTAAAATGAGCCAGGAAATACACATCTGGTGTGTCAGGAGCTATTAGACAAGAGACAAATGTTCTTTTCTATCTTTTTGTTGCCTGTACTGTTTTTTTGTTTTTGCGTTATGTTCATCGGCAACGCGTCCCAATCATTAGCCGATTAACCAGTCTCGGTTACAGATCAGTATGGATTTCTAGCCGTCATTTGACCGTCGATTCCCCAACCGGAGCGGACTCTGTTGGCTTCGACCGGCCTGTTTTCTCAGGACAGCAGAGATGGATGTTTTCTTTTCAACAGCTTTCATTTCATCCCTGCAGAAAGCAATTTCTGGCCCACTATGTCTTTGTCCTGGGCCATTACGAGTCAACACTCTGGCCTGGAGGAGGTTTCACAGCGCCTGGAGATGACGAATCCAGACACTAACAGTAAACAAGGAATGGTTCCTATGAGTCTGGCTGCATTGTTATAGCTTCTCCTATACAAGGCTTACTGTATATGGAGGACAAACACTAATGCATTCCCTCAAAATCAGCCAAATCGGTGTCATTGCTGTTATTTTCATTTGAATATTAGATGCAAAAAATTGTCCAACGGAATCAAAAGAAATTCCGAGACCCGCTGGGTGGCTCCGTCCTCCCGGCTGGGAGAGGTAAGTAAAGGAAAAAAGGAAAGCAAGCAAGAATCCAGCAGAGATGAAGAAGCTTTGCCTCCAGTCGGGTTGTAATTACAATGGAAGCGGATACATTTCCAGTCTTAATATGGAGGGATGAAGATCCCTCGGGGGGGAGGAGGATGGTATGACAAAGTCACGTAGGAGTCAGGAGAAAGATTTTGTTCTATCCTGCAAACACCGTCGTAAATAGGTTTACGTACGTTTGCCGGTTTGTGGAAAGATTTTCCGACATTATTTTCCACAGCAGTAAGTGACATTCTTGGTGTTGTATAAAGGTCGGGGTCGGACGGCATAGTCGAGGTGTAAGACTCAAGGGATGGCCGCGAGGGCAAGCCGCTTCATTATATTTACATTGATGCTGATTTCAGCAACTTTTGGATGCATTGTCTTGAACTTTATTGAGATTGATCATTATGCGGTTGCCCAGCGATAAAATCCGCTGACCTTCCCCCTACTGCCTCGTTTGCCGTTGACGGTCTGGCAAAGATTCTGGTCCGGTCAGTTACAGTGAAACCTGACACGGATAATCCTTGAAACTTTGGATGAAAATTCCACTACCGACCAAAAAAAAAAAAAAAATCGTTTAGGAATTATGACAAAAATAATGGCGGTCCTTTCGATAAAAAGCTATTCAATAACATGTCCTTTAGCAACCGCGCTCGCTTCCCTGTGTCCCAAAACCAACTAGCCAAACAGGTTATATAACAGCCATCGTGAGAGGACCAGCCTTCAGGTACTTTAACGTAATAAAACCTGACAAGCTAATGATTGCACACGGTGTTATTGGATTCCTTACTTAAAGCCACATGGGCTGCAAAGACTCCTATAGCCTAAGCCTAACATTATTGATTTCTCTCGTCTATGGAGAATTCATCACCAGCAAAGGCAAAGAAAAGGAAACATTCTGAATGGGTGCTTTGAAATAATTGGTATGACAGAGCTGCTTTATGGGTGACGGGAATAATGGTGGATGTAAAATGTCAGGTAAAGCATAGTCGTCGTAAATTGAATTTCCACTCTGCTCTTGGGATATTTGATATGCACCTCTTAGTGTCTCTAAAGCATGCATTTAGTTAGCCGATCATCTGCAGAGCCTGACTCAGGGCAAACAGCCCCATTGCAACTGAGACTGTCCTGCAGTGCAATGTGATCATCACTTGTTTTATTAATCGATTAGCCATTAATCAACGTGTCTTGAATCACGGATTGTCAGTAATGGACTGAATGGACCCCGCTCCTCATGTGACCTCCAGACTGTTTCATATTATCTCCAAAGTGCTTAAAATCCAGATGTTTCCCACATGGCATTAATGATCCTCATGTCCCGGGTCCAGATATTACTCATTTCTTTACTCCGCACGTTGGGTGATCTCAGGAATCATTTGTCCGACGCAATCGGGACGTCCTTTAATCCCCTACAACTGGTAGGAATTGCGTGATCTACTTGATCTAATTGCATCAGTTTCATGAGTTTATAACGAAGTTAATCACAGTTCACGCAGATGTTGTTGTTGTGTTTGCCTGATTGAGAGAGCTTGGGCTCAAATCCCGTGGTACTTGAGTCTTGTTGTGACAAGACGTATGTGGAAAGACTGGGGAGGAATTCTGAGCTGGAGGACCGGCCCGCATTGCGTCGATGTTCTGCTGCAGAGTTCATCTCTCTTCATAACATCCAGATACAGACAGTCTCACCTACACATGTGCTGCAGAGGACAAAACCGGCGTCCGTCATTGGCTGGATAACAAATACTCCACTTCTGGGGAGGCGGCGTGAGAGCAATCGGTTCTCTGACTGTTTCCATATGCCGTCCGTATGCTCGGGGAATTCTCATCTTATCAGGCGTAGATAACACATTTTTCCCTTAATGAAAACATTTGAGGAGGTTATCCCTCTTTTATCTGAGGACACCAACATCCCTGCGAAACTCCACGGCTTAATCTGAAGGTGTAAACCAAGCAAACTCCAGCGAACGCCTCATCAGACTTGCCGAGCACACACCGGACAAACATTCAGTCAATAGGAACCCGCTAGTAGGGATTCCCAGCACATCGGCAGATTTACAGGGTCTCCAAGACAGCATGGGACGCTGCGAGGAAAGATATAATCAGAAAAGGGAGGAAAACAAGTTCAAGACAAAGTGAAGACGTCGAAAATAAGCAAGCAAAATGGAACATTTGCAGGAGGTGTGTTCTAAAACCCTCCCATCCCATCTGCCTGTTTTGTCAGGCCTCACTCTGGCACAACCCTTAGCAATGTGATTAGCTTCGTTAGCCGTAACTCACAAATACTGACCGATGACAGTCATTTAGCCCGCCTGGTGTCAGGGGATGATGGCCTGAATGAGGTCGTTGAGGCTAGTCTTCCGTAGATTGCCCAGGATTACGAAATGGTGAGCATCAAGATGCAATCAAGGTATTTGTTCGAACAAATATAGCATCCAGGAGAAGATTAAAAAATGATGAATGCAAGGGCAACAGGTTCTGATAGATGGACATGCGCGGTGCTGAAGGGCAGACGTTAAAACCAGGTTTTAACGTCTGGGTCTCCGTCGTTAGCCTTTGAACGAATAGCGTTGCTCATTGCTCAGAATCCAAAATGATTTATCGTTGGCATGGGGTAGAATGGGCTTTGTCTCTGTAATTAATTTAGCTCGGGGGACGGTGCTTGGAATGAGTCGTCTCTTATAGGCGTAATTAAAAGGAGATTGTCAAACATATTCTGGTTCACACAGCTTAGAACATCCAACCGTTTAAAGGGGATTTTAGGGCAGCACCACCTCGTCCTCTGTGGACCGTTTGGCCGGATTATAGAGGCCGGGTTACAGAGCGAAGAACCAGGGTTTTTGTTTCTGCTGTGGATTTCCTCAGGCACCACTTGGAAATTGAGACACCAAGCTGTTCCGTACATTACTGGCCGCTCAAGCTTTGGGTATCGTTTGTGAGAGGAGGGCTTATGGAAATTTGCTCGATTTTGCGAGGAAACGCCCACATAATTAACTTCCTACAAAACGCCCGAATGGGAACGCGACTACACACGAATGCCTGGATTTTAGGATCGCTTTTTCTACAACAACAGGCCAATTGGAGTTGGAACGGCCGATGTTGGCACGACGTTCATCATCATCACAAAAAAGCGCTTGTTATATCGAACCAGACAGAATGACGGTCTGACCAGCAGGATCGTATCCATCCTCATTATGAGAATCAGTGACTTTAGTTACTGGCAAACAATGACTCTACACACACACACACATCCAGACACACACACAGGTTCTGAACAATTAAGCGTGAGCTGTCGAGCTTAGTGCCTGGGTCCATTGTAAGCGCTCTAAACCTGTTAGACTGTGACAGACCATTAAAAGGCTGCCAAGGCTTCCTTAATTTGCTTCAACACTGAGGCAGAGTGACTGAGTGCCACCAGTCGTGTGTCGGTGCAGGAATGTTGACCCCCCCGTGACTCTGACTCCTGTGACCATCCCCTTCAAAAAATATCTGCCTCCAATTTACTTTCTAATTGCTGAATTATGGACAGTTTCTATTCAATTAGTCAAATGCATCAAGCCATTAAAACTCCTGCAAACACTTAAGCGTGTTTTTCCAAGTCGGTGTATCCCGGAGCACAAATTGAACATAAGCAATTATCTTTGCATTGGAAGTCAAAGCATCACTGTGGGAGATGCTAGGATCTGAAATTCTTGTCGGTTTGATAAGTGATATCCCTTTAGATATTTCTAGAGGCTACAACTTTTTGTAATTGTCGTTGCCAGTGAGATCTCTACATTTTTTAAATTTCACATTTTGAATCCGCACCACTATTCCCAATTTGTGGTAGTTTTCTAACATACATGATTTTTTGGAATTTTTTTATTTAATCAAAGAAAGGGTTAGAAGGGGTTAGAGGTTGACCCCTGTCTGTTACCTCTGTCTGTTATCCTGTCTGTTACCCCTGTCTGTTACCCCAGTCTGTTACCCTGTCTGTTACCCCTGTCTGTTACCCTGTCTGTTACCCCAGTCTGTTACCCTGTAGCTGCAAGAGGGCACAAGCCAGTGTGTTATTGTGCCGGTCCCAAGTCAGCATAAATACAGAGGGTTGTGTCAGGAAGGGCATCCGACGTAAAACTTTTGCCAAACCAAACATGCGAATCAAACCTATGACTTTTTATTTAATCAAAGTGACTAATTTCTTCTGCCGTCTTAGCTGCGACGCAAATGCAAAAGCAAAACAAAAAAAAAAAGTTGTTTTTAACTGAGGCAGCTCAGGCTAATTATCCCCGTAATCATGATGGAACACCGTTAACCACTCCACCAACGCGTTTCGTGGAAAAGCCTCGTGCATTCGACACCTCCTAAATGAGCGCGTCTCGGGGTGGATGTTTCACCTACCAGGCATTTCCTGTCGTGACCAGAGCTTTGCGTTCTCCGCTGTTAGGAATCGGCAGGCCTGGGCTGCAGCATCGTCAGCGCCAGACCACAGGAATATCCAGAATCCGCAAGGCCTTCCAAGCCTCTGCATGTTTCATTTCCTATTTCCCAAGAGCAGGTGGTCCATGCAAATTCATGGCTGTGGTATGCCACCGCTCCGGTGGTTGGTTGACTTTAGACATCGCACACAATCGGAGATGTTAGTGGGCTTATTAAGAGACGTTCCTGGTGGACTTTAAAGGGATTTAAATGGTTCCTTCTCTTGTTCGGATTGTCGTTTATGTCGCCGCCGACCCGGTTTGGCCATTTCCTGTCGATGTCGAAGCATCTCATCTGTGAAATCACTTTCCAGCAAATCAGTTGGCACCTGTTACTTGTTCTCCAGGTGATTAACCAATGACGGTGGCGGGATGCGGGACCATAAATCACGCTTTCTGCGTTTGTATATGTGACCTTATTCGTCAGGTTTCAAACTGTCATTCCTGGTTGTTGAAATCCGGGCGCAGACGGGCTTTCAGACGTGGCCGCCTCGGGCTCCAGCGCCGGCTTTAAAAAACACGTAACATCTGTGAAGCATTATGGCTGATTATACTGGTCCTTCAGCGCAATCATGCAATACGGGTGTGAGGGATGGCTGAACCGACGGCGTCTGGGTAAAAAAAGTTGACGAGGGCTCGGCTCTTCGGATGAAGGTGTGAGGCCCGTAGAGGAAGACATTAACTCATCGGAATTTATTTTAATTAGACTAAAACCCATTTTAAAAGTTTGCTATTTAAGTTCAAAATTGCAGAGTCCACGCAAAATCCATCACGGAGAACAATGGCGGCTTTCCAGGATACGTGAACTTGAGGTTCACGGATCCGGTCCGAACTGGGCGAAAGACTTTGATAGGAAATGGTGAGACTTTCCAGACGCGTTCGGTTCTGTGGAAGACTTCGTCAATGGACACACCCGTATGACTTTGGATTTCTTGCAGAGATACGTGCGAGGAAGTTTTGTTGCGTTCCTGGACGTTTGAATTCTGAAACAATTGATTATCAACCTGAAATGAAAGTCAGGATAGTTCTACAACAGAACCAAGGGGCTGGAACCTTTTCCTAGCACCTCTGCACCTTTTCCTCTCCGGCGCACCAGCTGCCTTTGGTTTACGCTCGTCTCCAGCACATCTGGGGCTCATCCCTTAATCAGCCGTCCTCGCCAGTCTCTCCAATTATTGTCCACACCAGAAGTCCTTGGACATATGAGCCTGGCATGAAGGGAAAATCACACTTTTGACTGAGGCGCTGCTCACAAGTGTAGAAACAGTTTTTTTTTCTTGCTATTTTCATTTTGCTAAATGTGAATGGAGACGATGATGTCACCAAAAAAATCTGAATTTTGAAATATCTGACGAAAGAAATCTCAATTTAAGTGACTCCAAGGAATGCTTTGCTTTACAATGCATCTTTAATTTGATATAATTCTATTTATTTACCTAGTCATCTTCACACCATGTTGTTGTGTCCGCCCGTGCTTTGCAGAAAAAGGCCTGATGGTTCATTTCACCGTTCCTCTTGTCAAGCCACATAAAGAGACGCGTAAAGTTAAGGCACATATGTTATTGCGCTTTTTTGTCGCTGCTATAAAAGTGCAGTTTTATAGGACAAGGATCACAAAATCTTCGCCCCGTGGTATTATTGCGGGTGTAAAACGTGTCGGCTGTTCCTTCACCTGTCCTTTCGTTATTGAGTATTGTTAATTCCTGTCCTCTAATTGGATCACATCCCTCTGTCTCCTCCCTCCATCAAACCGGTTGGAAATAAAAAACGCTTTAGCCTCCTCCAGCCATCGCCATGGCGACGAAACATGGACTTTTGGGTTGTACAGCAATAAACTTTTCGCAGGAAGTCCTTGAAACGTAACCCCTTCCCTATAAAAAGACGCAGATTATTGCTAAGATGCTAATTTGCGAGCTAGCATTAGCCGTGGTGTTTGGTTGTGAGAGTTTCCTGTTTCCTGTCGTTGCTCTCCAACAACAACAATCTGAAAAAGGTTGTTTAACCTTCGTGGAACCGAGGCGCCGCCTCTTTGAACCCATGACCGCTGCTATCACCAGGACGACGGCTACGAACTGAGGCAATTTTCACGTCTCTGCAATTTTATTTATTTATTTTTTTTTTGCGATGCTAAAACAAACACAGGAGGTGAAATTTCTCGACTCATAATTGAGTGTTACTTCATCCCCAGCTTCCTGTCTGGTATCTTTGTCTCCTGGGCTTCATGCTTTGCATGCAGAGGATGAGACACTTGGGGGGGGGGGGGAGGTTAAGAGAGGAGCCGGAATGGAGTTCTGCTCCATTTACTCCTCTGAAATATTCCTCTTAGAACGACACACTCTGTTTTCTCTCTCTCCTCGCCGCTCTGTTCTCATCTTGGCTATGACATGTGGTCATTTCACTTCATTCCAAGATGACTTAGCGGCGCTCTAAAGCGTCGCCGCCGTCCTCCCTTCCCATCCGGCTCAATTGCGGGCGGCGTTGGGATTCATACGGATCGGCTCCCGTTCCGACCTATAACTCTTTTCTCAATCTCCAGACTCTACCTTTTAGCGCCGCTCCCTATTACCTCACTATTTTACTCTCCTGCCTCTGACACGCCGGCCCAACACACACACACACACACACACACACACACACACACACACACACACACACACACACACTGCAAAGCAAAGAGCCATCTTCATCATTCGTTGGTGCATAAAATGATCAAATACTTGCGTCTGGTTTTTTTTTTTTTGCGTTTTTTTGCATCAACCCCCCCCTTATAAACGAGAGGAGAGAAAGCAGCGGCGGCGCTGTCGGGAACGGGTTTCACTTAGATCTATTTAAGGCATTAACGCGATGAATAAAACAAAGTGCACATGATCGACAGGGACGGCTGTGCTGAAGCTGTGGTGAAGCTGTGATGAAGCTGTGATGAAGCTGTGATGAAGCTGTGATGAAGCTGTGGTGAAGCTGTGATGAAGCTGTGCTGAAGCTGTGATGAAGCTGTGATGAAGCTGTGCTGAAGCTGTGATGAAGCTGTGATGAAGCTGTGGTGAAGCTGTGGTGAAGCTGTGATGAAGCTGTGATGATGCTGTGGTGAAGCTGTGCTGAAGCTGTGATGAAGCTGTGATGAAGCTGTCGTGAAGCTGTGGTGAAGCTGTGATGAAGCTGTGATGAAGCTGTGGTGAAGCTGTGATGAAGCTGTGCTGAAGCTGTGATGAAGCTGTGCTGAAGCTGTGATGAAGCTGTGATGAAGCTGTGATGAAGCTGTGTTGAAGCTGTGCTGAAGCTGTGATGAAGCTGTGGTGAAGCTGTGATGAAGCTGTCATGAAGCTGTGATGAAGCTGTGATGAAGCTGTGATGAAGCTGTGATGAAGCTGTGGTGAAGCTGTGGTGAAGCTGTGATGAAGCTGTGATGAAGCTGTGATGAAGCTGTGATGAAGCTGTGCTGAAGCTGTGTTGAAGCTGTGATGAAGCTGTGATGAAGCTGTGGTGAAGCTGTGATGAAGCTGTGATGAAGCTGTGATGAAGCTGTGATGAAGCTGTGATGAAGCTGTGGTGAAGCTGTGCTGAAGCTGTGATGAAGCTGTGATGAAGCTGTGATGAAGCTGTGATCGGCCTCTTCCTGTTTCTCTGCAGTTCTGACTTCTTTTTTCTTTTTTTTGGCTTTCGCTGCTGTAAACGAGGATTTGGATTATTTCGGCTTAGCACATCCACGTGGGAGATACCTTTTGTTTAACCCTTATATTTACATTTTATCTAAGACAAGCGGTTCAGATGGCTTCTTATAATCAGATGCCGGCGCCGTGTTTCTGTCCATGTAGGCGCCATCGTACAAACGGTGATGCATGTATTCACGTGATTCGAACATGTCTCGCAATTCGTGCATTTTGCCACATGAAACGAACATGTACCGTGATTGGTGCATTTTGTCATGTGACGCAAACATGCTTTCACGTTGCACGTTGTCTTATTTAAAGAAAAAACTCCTTTGAAGAGTGGCACAAGTGACACAAACTGTATATAATTTTGTTAGAAGGCAACCTTTTTTGAGTTCAAAATCAAGTTGATGAGCATGTTTTTGGTTTTTATGTGCAATAAAATATAATTTTTCCATTTCCGAATTCGACTGCGTGTGTCTATTTTGCCTCAATATGTCAATATAATAAGTTATAGGGAAATGAAAACTATCTCTTCATATAGCTGAAGTTGTGCTGAAGTTAAACATACCAAATATGGGTATGTTAAATCATTTTTAATGTGATATATAGAGACAAATATCAAAAATACCAAAAAGCGGCCAAAATAGGTCAGGGCTGTAAGGGTTAAACTCTTGCGGCGTTTATGCCCCTATTTTGCGGGGATGCTTGTGGCCAACATGGCAGCATAATGTAGAACTCACCTGGGCTGGTGGGCCCCCGCCAACCCATCATTTATAACGTCTTTACTCAAGGAAATGAGCCGATCCGTCTGACTTGTATATACATTTCACATTAGTAATGGCGTCGCGCTAAGTGTGCACTACTTACACTTTTAAGTCTTTGTCGGGTGTCGTAATGGTGCAGTGACTCATTTTTGCTCATGCGTGTCTGGTCTCATATTTCCTCCCCATTAGGCCTCCGTCGCTCTCGTCTGTGTTGTGATAGCGGCTAAAGACTAGCTGGAAATCTGCCTGGCGTTCATCAAATGTCTCGGCGCGGGGCCGGGTGGTCCGGAGTCAACCGGATAAAGAGCCGAAAGCAGGTGGCGAGAGCATCGTTTATACGGAAGTATCCCGTAATCGCATCGTCAAGATGTGAGTCGGCTCTTTGTGCTTTGGAAAATTATACTCGGGTAGGTTAAATGTGTGTAATTGCCTGAGGCGCTCATCCCTTAATGCACCGATAAGAGTGTATTAAAGAATTGCTTCAAATCAAGAGCTCAGACTCGGATCTGTTTGTCTGGATTCGTCTGAAAACGCGGCGTCATACCTTTTAGAACCCGAGCCGCTGATTGGAGAACGGCGCTGAAAGGTTTGACTTTGTGGGTTTGGGTTGGAATCACCTGCAGGAAACAACATGAAGACGAATTTAAATCCATTCAGGACTTAATCACCCTTGCATTTCTTTTACTTTCAAATATTTATCTTTGCTGGAGGTTTTTTTGGCCGGCGTTTAGCGGGAATCAAAGTTGGAGAGTGATAGCGATTGAATTCCTGGAGCGCTAGCAGTGTTTCCAGTAGAGATCCTTTTAGGCGATGCACACACACCCAATGTTCAGTTATTTATTCTCGTATTAAACACTTAAAGTGATCGCGAGCAGAAGATGATTTATCACCTCACTGGATGAAGTTGCAGAAAATGAAAGAAATTCTTTTTGTTAACTATAGTTAGTTGGAAGATAAGTAATTTAAAGCATTGTTAGAAATATTAGTTTCACATGAAATATATCAAATTATACAATAAACACCATCTTAGCTTTAAAACTTGACCAGTTCTTTACTTTTGGCTCCAGATTTTTTAAATAAAATTGTGAGCATATTTTCCTCTCTTTAACCTCTATATCACCTCTTGGTGGCGCTACGCTTACATTAGCTAATGCCATTGGTTTTTAAGCTAAATAAGCTTTTAGCATTGTGGCTAATCTGGCGGGACTTATATACCAACATAGGCTGGCTAACGTTAGCCGATTACTCCGATTCAAATATTTCCCGGTTTGTTTGCTAGGTGGCAGCGAATGTAGCCAAAGAGGCGGAGCCTCGCGAAGGGGAAAGGGGCGGGGTTGCTTTTCAGAACAGTTGTGTTCAAATGAATGAACATGTGATGATGTAATAAATCGGATTTAGTCCGGGTACGCTCTGAGGACACATCAATCTGTTTTTGTCGGTGATCCGGGTCGTCATCTGGATCCAGTTGTTTTTTAAAAGGCGCGGCGACACCATGGAGAAACTGAGCTGGCTTGGCGGAGGTCGGTGTCTCTGAGTGCTGTCATGTCCAAATTCTAAAATTATTCCTTCTTTTTTTGTCGGTTGTCGTCAGATTTGGCAGCAGCGGCTCCTTGCATGCCTTCAGATTGGCCTGAATTTGATTTGCTGTAATAAAAGAGAAAAAAAAGAAAAAAAAAGACTTTATTTAGCCATACAAAAATTTCATACAAACATCGGAATCCGACATCTGTTTACCGTTCTGTTTCTGATTGGAGTGATCGTAAACAGGGTTTTTGAGATTGTTGGAAACGATGTGGGTTAATCCGGTCATACGTGTTTATTCTATGATCCATTCATGTTCAGGAACAGTCTCTACTGGGAATTCTGGGTAGTCATGCTCCATCAGTAGAGTTGCGTAAAACATGTGCAAGGGTATGCCCCAGAAGAACGACTTCCAAAAACAAAACGGCTGGTTCCCAGAATTCCAGATCCACTCCACTGTTGCTCCACTCCACTTTCCCTCCTCTTTCTGCATGCCTCCATTCCTCCAGCCTTCCTCCTCCCGTTCCTCCTCCTCCTCTCCCATCAACCCACCCTTTGTCCCGCGCCAGCCTTCCCTCGAATTTCAAGCATCTGGTCATTTCTAGGAAACACCCATGACAGCACTGTCCAGAAAATGACACCAAACAAAAGACTCTTGGTTTTCGGCGAAGGTTTGAGTAAGGCCAGGAAACAGGAAATGGTTTAGGTGTCGTGCGAAGAGGTTGTGGAGTCTCTGTAGTTATTGATCTTCTATTGATCTTCATCTCTTTTTGTGCTCGCGGAGTACCCGACTTCTCGTTTACGAAAGGTCTCGCGCCGCCGTCCAAATTCGTTGCGGTTCCATCCAGGAGCCACGGCCCGGGGATCACTCCACGGTCATCGCACCGCCTTAGGTAGCTTCATCTTTCTCCTTTTAAACGTGTTCTGAATGAGTCACCGACTGACTCTCAATTTAGAAAGTGAATCAGCGAGCATCAGAGGAAGAGCCGGGAACAGAGGAGCAGCAGATGGCTCCGGCTTTTGTTTTATGAAAATGTTTAGCAGACGTAGCGGCCGTGCCAAAAACGTTACGCTAAATATTTTTAGCGGTGGCATTTAAATATTCCAAGGAGCAGATAAATAGTCTACAAAGTAGGCTGGAGCAATGCAAATCACTTTTATTGCTTGTTTAAATGAATATTTTGGAGGAAAACTTTGCAAGTAGGTCGACTTTTTAACTAAATCGATGGTTTTGCCCCAACACCCCAACATTAATAGTCTTTTTCTCCATTAATTATCCAGCGGAGTATCACCTCTGTGATGTCATTCCCAAGACTTTCATCACCGACCCAAAAAAAACCCAAAACACCCAGACTCCATTGCTTCCAAGGAATGAGTCAGAGTGTTGACATTTATTTACACACAGTGTGTATTTCACTTCTCCAGGCTGGATTTATAAACCAGCCTTCGCCGGCTTGCCAGTAGGAGCGGAAAGTTCAGGGCGGTCAGTTCTCAAGGTGGTTTCTGGTGTTATCTGCCGGGTCACGGGTCAACTTCTTTAGTTTCAGGAGTCAAGTCTCAATTCTCTCTTCTTAATTCTTAATGGCTGTACATAAATATTAATGTTGGAGCTGACCAATATCTGTGAAACTGTAATCTCTGGTGTTTTCCATTCTGCGTTGAGTCATTTGAATAAACTTCATTACTGGTAACACGATTTCAATAATTTAAACAATATTCTGAATATATCTTACAAGCACGGCTGACACTAACTTTTTATTATAGGTCAAAGCGATTGTTTTTTTTTATTAGTTGCTTAATAATTGACCTGAATTAACACAAAATAGTCGGTTATTGTTTTCCCAGTGGTCAGGTTGAGGTATTAGATGTGTTCACGCAACTTATCCACTCGTCTAGAAGTCTTTATGGTTTTAAACCGGCGAGCTTCATCCGTGACGTTGGGAGACGACTTCACGCGGCCGCTTGGTGGACGTTATAAAGACATATGAAGCCTCCTTCAGGCTCCGTCTCCCCATTTGTCTTACCTTATTTCCTCTCCATCTCTCTATTATTCTCTCCATCGGCCTTTTGTCAGTCTTATTGCCTTTGTTCTCTGCTTTCTGCCTTTCCCCAGATCCTGGGAGTTTATGTGTCTGGTTGATCCAGAGGCTGTTAATCTGGTAATCACCAATCAATACCAGCCTCACCTCTTTCCTGCTGATAAAAACAGTCTATCTGATGAGTAGATTTTTTTCTACCTGCATCCGTGTTAGACTTTCCTGATTAGACGAATTAGTCTTTCCCAACTGAGCTTTGGGATTCTCCTGATGGCATTCATTCGATCGGTCCACCTGCACTGGGCTGTTTTAGATGCATGACTCCACTGCAAATTTACGATCTCTGCATAATGCTTCTGAATACCGCAAAATAATATTCACGTCTCAAATAGTACCAGAGTACCACAACGAGGTAGAAGTAATAATCAGAGTATAAACCGCCCACCTCCTTAAATCTAACATATCATTAACCTAATAGTCGACTTAGGCAATTATGCTATTAGGCTTTAAAATTTAAAGAAAAAACTTCACATATCAATTCTTTCATTGGAAAATACCAAAATATAATTGTTTTGATTCCAGTTATTTGTCAGTTTATTCATCGGATGAGATTTTATGCTGGACTGGCATCCGTTAATTTAAATTAAAACTAAGTTGATTTGCTAATTGAGTGAACTTTTGGCGTTACAGTCACTGACATGTTTGGGAGTTCACATCCGTGCCGATAAAAGATGTTTTTGGTGAGTTATTTTTTGAGAGTCGTGGTCAATTAGAAAAGATTTCTTCTTATTCATTCATGCAGTTCATTACTTTGCACCAAAATATAAGCTGCAGGATATCAGGTAAAAGTCCAATTGCTGGTGAGACCATCATACCTCAGCAACCATGGCAACCGCTTCCAAAAAGTTCGGCGGGTATCTCTAGTTTGTGAAGTCTGTTCCTGGCTGCAGTTCCCCAAGCAGCCAGTAGGGGGAATCGACTGCTCACTCTGACTCCATGCCCCGCTCCTCTCCTTCCTCTCCTCCTCTTCCCGGCGTCCTCCCAGGTTGTGGAAACGCTGCAGCCTGCCGGTCTGTGTCTGGGTCCCTCTCTCTCGCGAAAGAGCTCCTCAAGACCCTCCTACCGGCTGGGCTGGGGAAGGAGGAGGCGGTCGGATCAGCCTGCAGCCGCGGACGAGCCCCCGTTACCACCCTGTCAGTGCTGAGGAGACGGAGAGAGAGAGCGCACTCGAGAGAGAAGAGAGAGAGAGAGCAACTGTGTGACAGAGGGAAAGAGAACAAGGCAGGACCGAGAGAGCCAAGGACAAAACAAGGAACACATTTTACAAGAGCAGGAAGAGGCAGGATCACAAGACGAGAGACTCCTTCCTCTTCTCCCGAGCACCTGGAGCACTTTTTACACTCGTCCTCCAGCTGGAAACCGGTGGATTGATTAACGAACCAGTGGATGTTTTAAATTACGCTCGCGGCACACCGCTCGGGAAACTGGAATCATTGGTTGTCTGCCTCCCCGTTTGGTGTCTCGACCGTTTGAGACTGTCTTCTGGGTCTGGGCTTGACTCTGGTGTTGTGATTCCGCTTCATGCACAAAGTGCATCTGTCGGCAAGCAGCGCTGAAGATATCTACCCTCTGTCAAACAGGACAACACGCCGCCGCCGCCGGATCAGGCTACAGAGGAGAGATAGAGTGTGTAACAGAGGTAACGGGAGGGAGGGAGTCGGATTCAAAGTGTGTTTGAGACCCGACGGATTAAAGCCCCAAGTAAAACAGCTCTCATCGACAAGTCAACCTCTACATCCTCTCCCGTTTTCCTTGCCATCCCTTTCCTCCTCCTCTACCTCCTCCTCCTCTTCCTCTCCCGTTATCCAGAACTGCCAGCGCCGGTGCCACCTGCGCCTCTTCACGTTCTCTCCTTCTTCCTCTTCCTCTACCTCACCCTTATCACTCTTGACCAGCTGATACCGCCAACGGCCCCCCACGCCGCTCTTCCTCCTTTAGGAAATATATATTCGTCGATCCGGGAGACTGAGAGACCGTCCACCCTTCCCTACTGACGCTCCGGACCGGCGTCAGTACTCCCCTCTCCCCTACTCCCCCTTACCCCTACCCCACCAACGGAGTTTTGGCTTACGGAAGCCGCCTTTTCTCCCGGGAAGGACCGGCCGAGGATACGGCGGCGGCGCTCACCCAGCTCTCCGGCTGCCTCCATCCCGTTGCTAGCTCCTTGGCAGCGTCCGCCCCCGTGTCACCATTCCCTGCCTGAGTGCTAAGGATTCCAGCTACATGGGCAAGCGATTGGAGCAGCAGCCAATGTACCCTCAGTACACCTACTACTACCCCCACTATCTCCAGACCAAGGTATGCCACTCCCGCACCTAGCATTCCTCAAGCCCTACTCGACTTCCCCTCCCTCCTTTACCCTCGCCCTCCCTTCCTGTCACCCACCCCACCCCGTCACCCCCCCCCGCCCCCCCACTCAACCCTGAGTGGAGATGGGACGTGATGGATAGCCGGCCTTGGCTGTGATGGTTTCGAATGACAGCTTTACCTCGGTGGAGTTTCGATGTCTGTGTCAACGAGCACGTGCATGTGTGTGTGCACGTGTGTGTGTGTGTATGTGTGTGTGCACGTGTGTATGTGTGTGTGTGTGTGTGTGCGTGTGTGTGTGTGCGTGTGTGTGTCTGAGTGAGCAATCAGGGATCAGGGCTGAAAGCTTATGGGCCACGGTTAGTCCGGCCTACCGGACCGTTACCGGGTGGCGTCCACCAATCCATCACCTTGATGGCGTGAGGCGGAACGCGTTTGCCGGCGTCTGGTGGAGTCGGGTTTGTTGTTGGGTTTTCATACGTCAAACTAGTCAGAGCCAGAATCCAGATTTGATCCACTAATGCGAGTCTGAACGTAGGAAATGATTTGGTGTCACTTTTGGAAAAGATGAAGGAAGACTTGCTTGAACCAAAAGGTGCATTGGGATGGAGGCCCGGTTCTGGTTCCAGTTCTGTGTCCAGATCTGGGACTGGGCCTGAGTTGGTGTCTGGCTCTGGGTCCGGATGGAGGTGGGTCCATGACCCCGACATCGGGGGATTACAATGGAAAGCTAAATACCAGCGATGTTTTCATCCTTGTCCATGTGGAGCTGATTGTGAACGGCTGTGCCTTCAGCCCTGGGGGGGTGGTGGTGTGTCGGGGAGGGTGGGAGGGGGGGGGGGTGCTGCCTGCCTGCAGCCCCACCTGGCAGTCCACTCGCTCCCCCCCTGATTTATGGTTTAATACATTTGTGCTGCTGCCATATGGCTCCCCTCCCACCCCGCTCCCCCCCTCCCTCGTCTCATATCTCAACGTTGCTCATCTCGGGGGCCTCTCAATCAGGGTAGACCCCCCCACACACACCCCTACCCCCCTCTGTTGCAACAGGGCCCTCTCTCTGCTTTGCCTATGCTGCAGTTCGCTCCCAAGGTCAGTTCGCATCCCATCCTGCCTCCGTCAGCATCCTTGAGTTCGCCAGCGCCCCCCCCCCCCATGTGGTGCGTCGTCAGAGGGTGGGGGGGTCGCATTTCCATTCGTAATTAGGATACCGACACTTTTTCGCTAATTGTCACCGGTAGTTAGCGTCGTCAGCCCCTGCCCCCCCCCAGGGTGGAGTCACAGATGGGGTCGGGAGGAGAGTGGGAGGTCATCCCATGATCTCATTAATGACCCCCCTACACACACACACACACACACACACACACACACACACACACAGTTCCAGGCCCGGGCGTCAGGTTACTTTTTTTTTTTTTTTTTTTATCCATCTTCATTGCTGCATTCTGAAGGTATGCCCCCCCCCCCCATAAATATCCAGGGGGGGTGTAACTCACACCAAGGAGTTGCCATTCTCCTTCCCTCGCCTCCATTTTATGATGCATATTTGAGATCCTATGCATATAAAATTCATACAACATCTGTGATCAGTTACCAAGCCGTTTTTATAACGACAGGAAAATATTCAACACCTTGTGAGCTGGTGGGGGGGGGGGATTTTAGGGTTTACCCCCCCCCCCATAGGTGTGGTGTATTGTGTTCTAATACGCGTTAGCAGTCGGCCCAGATTAGGATGTGAAAGTCAGAGAATGAGATGAAACAATAACATTTGGCTTTCTATTGATTAGCGCAGCGGGGCGTAGCATGTGCTCCTCTTTAGCTGAATTATTGATTCTGAAAGAGGATGTGTGTGTGTGTGTGTGTGTGTGTGTGTGTGTGTGTGTGTGTGTGTGTGTGTGTGTGTGTGTGTGTGAGTGAGTGTGTGTGTGTGTGGCTGCTGGGATGAGAGGATCCTTTAAAGCATGTGTGTCAAACGCAAGGCCCGGGGGCCAAATGTGGCCCTCCACATCATTTTTATGTGGCCCGCGAGAGCATAAAAGGTCAGAATGTCTAAAAATAAATAGGTCAAAAGTGTGATTTGACCAAAAACTACATTTCCCACAATGCAGTAATTAAGCCCATTTTAACTTTGACAAAACGTTTTGAACAAAGTTAATGTCCTAAATTGTGTTTGGTGTTATTTTTCTTTATTCATTGATAGTTTGATCCTTGATTGATGGAGTTCTGTGAGTTTAATAACCTGAAAAATTAAAAGGATTTATGTTAGAACAGAGAAACAAACATGTTTTTTCTGTGTAACTGTAATGTTTGTAATTTGAATAATGTTTGTAACTTGAATATATAATAATTTCAGAGCTATGTAACATTAAGGAGTAGTTACATTTATGTTACATTACATTGAGTTACATTTAGTTACGTTTATAAGTTACATCTGGCCCTTTGAGGACAGCTGTGATGCTGATGTGACCCTCAGTGAAAATCAGTTTGACACCCCCCTGCTTTAAAAGCTCAATTTTTATCAATTCCCAACCTGATTGGTTTGTTTTTTTGTGGAAATTTGGCCTTTATTTAACCTGATGTTCACTGCGACGGAATTAAAGGTGAATAAATGCGGGAATTACAACAAAAACCTGTCAAATCAATCAAAAATGTGGCTTAAACGTCCTCGTTTGGAGCAGCGGTGGTGTTAGTTCACTAGCCGGTTGCGCCCTTGTCTCGCCATGACGCGCCTGATGTCAGCGGTCGCGATCTGGAAACAGGAAGCCGACCAAGTTACGCACGGAACCCGAGAACCTGAGTGGGGTGGGGGGGCAGGTGGAGCTGGATTTAGCAGCGGTCACCGGCCTTAAGTCAACACCCGTCAATGGGGCTCTTTGAGGGCATGTGTGCCTGTGTCTCACCCCTCGCCGCCAGCGCCGTTTATCCCGTCTGATTCTTTAGAAACGCGGTAAAGACGGTGGGAATGGGTGTGTGTGTGTGTGTGTGTGTGTGTGTGTGTGTGTGTGTGTGTGTGTGTGAGAAAGAAAGCCGGAAGAGCGGAGGATGGATGTTCCAGGGAGGGACCGGTTCAAAGCGAGGGAAAGGGTTTGGCTGCGTTGCACGGGGGCGATCCATTGTGCTGCAGAAATGATAACAAAGCCGTCTAAATCCTCCTTTAGTGCCTCCGTAGAGGAGGAAGAGGAGGACGCAACGCCAGCAGGAGGATGATGAGGAGGAGCTCCTTCATGGAGGAGGAGGTCAGAATCGCCCATCAGGGGCTTCTAGGGCAGGAAAGAACCCGGATCTGCCACCGTCGGTCCAGCTGTCCGTCAACCGGCCCCCGACAGCTCCATTTGTTCTGTAGTGGTGTGTGTATACACACACACACACACACACACACACACACACACACACACACACACACACTGCATTAGCGGGTACTTTTAAGCCCTTCCCATCCATCAAGCGACGGCTCGGCCTTCGCCGCCTTCACCGCGCCGCCGTACATTAAGGGTTCCTGCTTCCCGTAGAGGAGGCGGAGCTTCCCATCCGGATCCGACCGGTTTCATCTCCGCAACCGATCGTAAGGAGTCGGTCGGATGCATCAGGAGAGGGAAATTAAATAATGATGGTAGCTTTATTGTTTTTAAAGGTGGGGTTTGTCTCTAAGGATGGGCGGAGCTTCCTGTCGGCCATAATAATCATCATTATAACGGCTAATGCTGATTGGAACTTTTTAGACCCCAAATATGTAGATGGTCAAAACGTGAATAATTAGTGAAAAAAGACGGATGATCTGCCTCTTCCTTCCTTTCTCTGGCGTTAACAAAAAGCAGTTTGTCCTCATCTCACCTATAAATCCACCGATGAACGTAAATGGCCGATAATATAAATTTCTCTTTATCCGTCAGATCGCTCTTCATCCCAAAAAGGTTATTGCTGATAATTGCATCCCTAAATCAAAGCCGTGCGACGCCGGGGCGCTCACATCCGACAAACGCTGAGGTGTAGAGGTCTGGAGAACCGGGGGTCACATTTGTCTTCCATGTTGTTGAAGTGTCCTTGAGCAAACGAACGGAACGCGGCGCCGGCTCGGTTCTGGAGGTCAGCGTGGGAGATAAATGCGTGAAATAAAAAAAATGACGTGAGGTTTCGGCGCCCCCTGGGGGGAATCTTGTCTTCCTGAACTCGGACCATCTGGAGATAGCCCTGGTTGGGGGGAGGAGGAACTTGCAGCGTGAACTTTAGTCGACTTCCCTTCGACTCTATGATCTCCTTCATGCTGACCCTCTTTATAATCGTTGGCTTCTGCTCTCCGGTGCTTTTTGCGTTCCTTTTGCTTTATTTCCGGGAGCCCACCAATACTCCACCAATGAGAACGAGATCTGGTCTCACTGATGTTGTATCCATCCGCCAACACGTGGGAAAGAACGAGATCTGGTCTCACTGATGTTGTATCCATCCGCCTACTACCAGTGGTATCATGAAGCACAACTCGTATCTCATTAACTTGTATGCCGAGCATTTTGTTTCTTCAGGTACTACTTTATTGTAATTTTTGGCTTTAGGGGACGTTATGGAGGCTAAAAAATGCGATCGAGGTCTCTGCTCGGGACGTAACAAGCCGGTGGAGGTTGAGGAACGGGGGGGGAGGGGTAACTCCATCTCTTGAGAGACAGACAGGGTTCTCTTGCCTGGCGGTAACCGAAGCTTTCGCCGTCTGTTACGTTTGCCGCCCCGCCTTCAGGAAGGGGAGGCGACGGCGGCTCGCCTTGATCGCGCTCACCTCCTCAGACTCCACCGGAGTAATTGCTCCCTACATTTTTAATGAGTGTCAGAACACCGGTGGATCTCCTCATCGCTCCTCCTGCAGGAGAAGAGCCTTTTCACCTTCCTGATGGATGGTGTCTGAGCCAGGTGGAGGCACTTCTTAAAAAAAAAAAAACATCTCCCTTCATCGTTTATTGTAGAGAAACATTTCCCATGATGCCTCTGGTTGCATTCTTCGGAGAAACGAGAGGCTACTAGTTTCCTACTAAATTCCATTCATAATCAGGCTGGAATCGACGTCTGTGGTTTGACGTATCACCAGACACGCGGTGGCGGACTGAGCGCGCCCGGTGGCGATGACTTCATAATTAAAACATTGTGCTAAGTCGGTTCTTGTGAGCGCATTCCGCAAAAAGTCCTGGAAACCAGAGGATTTCTCTGGACTGTCGGAGTCACGAACCGGAAGACTCTCAGGAAACCCTTTCCCGAGATATGCCAAGGGTTAACGAGCGAACCGATGACCCAATGCTAAGGCTAGTACAGTACCGTCGTTGGTGTAGTACGCACTGTCGTATTCTCGCTGCAGCAGTAGCTGCATGTAATGCGTATCTTTGAAAAATGGCTCCAGAAAAAGCCAATTCTGCCATGAATGAGTATCAGCAAATAGGCATGAGGGCTTGAATGACTGCCAGTGCTGTCACAACCCCCCCTTCTCCCCCCAGCCACAATGAGCTTCTATACAAATAAGGATATGTGCACCAATTTAGCACAGTAGATGAACCTCGCGAAGCCTTGTCGAGCAAGACGGGGGGATTATGAAGAGCAAACGCGCCTTTATTCGCGTCAAACGACTTGCGGAATTGGCACCGTTTGGTAGGTTCGCCAGGATTCCAAGACTAGACTTAGCCGTGGTACCGGTGGTGATGGGGGGGACGGTCCCGAATGGGACGGGTGGGCGGAATGAGTTATGTCACCGGGATGCCGATGTGGGAAAAGCGAGCCGAGCTGTTGGAGTCGCAAAAGCAGGATAAATGGAAGAGGAGAGGAGCCTTCGGCGAGACGGAGTCCAATCAGAGCAGAGATGATTATTCTTCATCAGTAATTAGTAGCACATAAACAGCCATTGGCAACAGAATTAAAAAGTGTCTTTATGATAAGTAGCCTTCATGCGAGGCGCTGGTTCTATTCCCTTTCAGTAGTTAATCATTTCGCCTTGCAGATACCCCACCCTCCCCCAAACTTACCCCCGCAACTGTGATGGTTTAAAACGACAAGCATATTAGCGAGAACGCCGCACCTTAACATTTCCAACCTGCCTTTATTCAAATGCGTTGAATATTACATGTTTTGAATAAATGCAAATGTTAGCATTTTAGCACTCCAACCGTTGATGAATAGTAATTTTTTTTTTTTTTAAATCTTGCGGTATTTCTTTGTCCTTGGGCTCTTTTTAAAAAACTGTTGGAAAACAGTGGCTTTGAAAAACAGTTGCTAATTCCCTAGTTTGCGTTCTTTCTCTCATTAGCCGTCTTGAGGACCCCGTTGAGGACGGCTATCCATTATTTATCCGTAGCCCCAAAAAACAACAGCTGCATGCTTGTGTAATCGCCATATGTTACGCTACCCCCCCCCCAACCGTATCGGGAAGGAACGGCGCCGTATATATGGAACTCCAGATCAACCCGCGCTCTCGAATCATTTCCTTAATGCTTATTATGTCACGCTCTAAACAGAGAAAACAATGAGATCTGGCCTAGCATCTCAGACTTTGGCGCCGCGGGTCTCCGTCACCGAATAACGTTGGGCATTCCTGAACCACAGAAGAGGCTCAAATTAGGATTTAGCCGATAAAGCAATAAACCCTGGTAGTCGCTGCGGTCGGCGCCATTCGGAGCCGATTCTGTGTCTTCAGCAGTTCGGGTCCGCAATTAATCACCTGGCTGACACCACCCAACCTTCCTGGGTAAACACTTCAGCGATGGCGAGCCAACGTTCTCCGTCATGGCCCCCGGTGTAATCGTTAAGACGCCTGTTGATACTCGCCGTTTCCGAGTTGTTTAGGATTGGAGGGGGGCGACTCGGAGTTTCGGAGCGTTCTTGGCTCTTGTGGCTAATGTGAGGCGGAATATACTAGCATATAGCATCTGTTTAGCGTCTGTGTGTGATAGTGTTACTGGGATGACCGCATGGCAGCATTGGCTGGCGTCGCGGTCCGTAGCTGCTAACGCCTGCTGGCCTACTTCGTTGTTAGCAAACCAGATAAAAGATAGCATGTGATGACAATCTATACCGTTTTCCCATCATGCACCTTGACGTTATCACTGTGCTCCACCCCACACTCATCATATTTTGTTCATGTTGGGGAAAACGCGGCTAATCGGAGCGACCCGATCGGTTTTCTCTTCTGCGCTGGCGGCCAGACGCTGTCTGCGCGTTTGACCTTCCTGCAAGAATCCTTTTATGCTTGGAGCTCATTTCATAAAAGTCATGAAGAGCGTTCCGTCGCTCTGGAGTCTAGACGGCGTCACAGTGTTGGAGCTAAAAACGCTCCCTTCTGTCTTTAGTTTCAGGATATTAATACAGAATGAGACGCGTTTTCTGCTCTGAAACGTTTTGTTGATGGTAGTTTACAAAAAATTCCTATTTTCCAAAAGTCTTGGCTTCATCATAGGGCGTTCATAGATAAATCTGGACGTTTTCTGCATTGTTTTTTAAATAACAGCCCAAACTTTCATGCTAGCTTGTTCTAAACACTCCGAAACAGAACCGGCGTCTCCCTCTACGCCGACGACCACCTGATTTATCTCCCGCTGGTTTTTGAACCCAAACTGATGGCCGGCGTCTCCTTCATTGCGCTTAAACGCCTAAACGGAAGCATGTGAGCGACGTTTCGCACGGTTTCGGAGCGCTAACGCACACAATGACCCATATTATCGTGTGCATGCACAACAGCCTGGGAGGAAACATGAGAGAGCAGGATGTTAATCGTGGAGGAAGGGTGGGCGCCCCGTCGGGTTCGCCGGGTTCACTTGAGGGGACTGACGTGTAGCTCGCCCTCCTGCAGCCTCGCTCTCTCTCTCTCTCTCTCTCTCTCTCTCTCTCTCTCTGAATAATTTATCTCATATAATTTATCTTTCTATCTCATTCACTCTCACAGACAAACACACCCACACACACACAGATGCAATTATCTCCTCATGCGCCCGAACACACACACACACACACACACACACACACACACTGCACACATGCACACACGCACACACACACACACACACACACACACACGCGCACACACGCACACACACACACACACGCACACACACGCACACGCCCTGGGGGGGGTTGGGTCCTGGGGCTGCTTTGGAGCGAGCTGGCTGGAATCTGCAGAGGGGAAACCTGATAGGCATTCCCTGTGCCAAACACATGAGGTCACCCTGACTGACTGATCCCGTGCCCCCACCCACCCCCATTGCCCCCCCCCATCCCGCCGTCACTCTGATGCAGTCAGTTTACAACCTGACATCTCTGTGAAATCCACTGCAGGACTAAAGAGGTTTTTCTTCTGGTTTTTCTGGAGCTACCACACCATCTCTACATGCCCCCTAACCCTAACCACCCCCCCAGGACTGAAAAGCTTTCAAGCAGACTTTAAAGAACCTCTGGTCTATTCTAACCCGGGGTCTTTAATCTAATTTTGGCCATTGTACTCGTCATTGTTAGCAGGACCGAAGACCCATTTTAGGGATGTCTTAAGAACAAGAATATTTTTGAATTTAACGTTTTTGATCAATTTTTTTGTAAATAAAGTTGAAAAAAATGTTTTTGTTGGTACCATATTTGATCATTTGTCCTCTTGTCCCTTCCGATTTCAGTATTTGCATGTGAAAAAAGATGACAGATTTCATCCTAAATTTAAAAAAGGATAAAATCTTTCATTTCAATTTCCTACAAATTTTGTGGTAAAATTATGTTTGTGAAAGTTATGCTGCTAAAATAATCAACAAATCCAACAAAACCTGCATAAATCAAGACTGAACATTAAACTCCTTTGAGGAATTTTCCTTCCCACCCGTCGGTGGAAGTCGACGTGAAAACCGTCTGCGATCTGGTTAACTCGTGAAAAACAAGCCGGTCGAGAGTCTTTCAAACTTGATGTCGATGAGAGGTTTGGTTTTCCAAAAATGGAAAATATACAGCGAGTAATCTCGGCACTTTCATCCTGGGCGACTCTTTGAAATCGCACCCAAACCCAAACAATGCTGTCAACTCAAAGCGCCGGTTTCAGAGGGACCCGAAACATGTGTTCTTTAGATCCCAGCTCCTGTTCCGTGGTCACGCAGGCATGCAGCATGGACACCCACACACACACACACACACACACACACATGCACTCATGCAGATAGCTTTCCATGCACACACAAACATACGCAAACCTCCCGCCCCCACGTGACACAACAGTCAGCTCCCGCTCCCACGCATCTCATGTTCTTCCCATAACACGTTGGAGTGGAGATGCATGATGGCGCTGGCGTGGTTTTGTTTTTGTTGGCGGTCGTCGACGAGCCCCTCGCCGCGTCTCCGACACTTGATCATTGTTGCAGGCCCCACAAATCTGCATCGCGTCGCTCGCAGATACACGCCTGTGAGGTCCCATTGTTAGGATGGAATGTTGGGCTTTCAGGGGAAAGAAAATTACAGCGAGCGTTGATTTAATTATGTTTTGGAGCTCCCTTAGAACACAGCCAGGTAAATGCGTTGACATTTATTGTACAGCACGCAGTTGTTTATTGTAATTATTGTGCGACTGTTTTTAGACGAGTCTGATTGTGCGGCGGCTACACCTGTACGCCACAATCCAAGCCCAACTCCAAGCAGTGGAATGACATCACCGCTGCCAACACGACTGCAGTGAGTCTCGTACAGAACCGCCAGTGTTTAACACTCACTTTTGTGTTTCCCACCCGTCGCACAGCACAGGAAGTCGATAGCGGATCGGCTGGCATGTGTGCGCTTTTTATTTTCCTTCTCGTAAGCATGAAATCTCTGTTGGCTCCACCGGCGTTTCAGATGTTTCGGAGCAGGCGCTACCCGAAATGACCTCCCAACAGGAAGTGACTCTGGCGAGTCATTTGAGGTTGAGTGAGGTTTAAAATAAAGGTGACTGGCGGTACTTTGCTGACTCGGGAGCGCCATAAAAGTCCACCCGTTTCCTTTATTTTTGGGTTTGTCCGAAACAAAGGCGACCCGAGTGCGCACAAAAATGCAAGTTTTAAATCATAAGACATAAAATCTTGCCAATACATCATAACTATTCAACATTTTGATGATAGTCATTGTTGTCAAATGTATGTGGCGTGATTTGGAGAGTCTCTTACATGTTTGCGGTCTGGTGCGTTCTTGACATTCAGAGTTCTGGTAAGGCAGAACATCTTTTTTCATTCAAATGTTTAAAATGACGTAAATAGAAGAACTCGGGACCAGTTCCAGTGCCATATACGTTTCCAGGCAGCGGAGGCGTCACGTCAGGCCCATACGAACCACAGAGTTTAAAGGAAAACAGCAGTTGTCAGGATGTGTAAAGGAGCGCTTCTTTTTCGTTTTCACTGTCAGTATAATTGTGCTGCTTTCTGCCGCTTCTTCTCGCCTCTCTCTTCGTCCTCGTGTTTGGCGGAGCGGGTTTGTGTTGCGGTTTAGAGCGGCGAGTTAATGGAGAACGTGGAACAGACTTGTAGCGCTGCCTCAGATCTGACCCGTGCAGATTGTGGGTTGACCCCGGCGGCGTCGCCCTGAGCCTGCAGTCAGAAACCAATCTCCTAGCTGGGATATGGTGCATGTTTTAGCAGCAAAACCCCCCCAACACCTTCTACAAACTGTCCATCATTCCTCCAATAGAACCTGGTTTGGCTTCACCTTTGATGACCAGGGTTAGGAGGGGGTTTCCAGGTTTGTTTAATCACATTATACCCCCCTCCCCCCCTGCTCCTCTTTGGACTCAAGACGGTTACAAACAACCTTTGTTCCCCTTGGAAAAGAAAATTATAATAGACAAAAGTTCTTTAAATCAAATGCTCATTGCACTCTGGAGACTTGTTCGCTATTAAAACATTTAATGAGATGATTGAAACGCCTCAGACGAGGATCATCAATGAGAAATCTTTGCTTCATGGTATTACAATCAAAATCAGAACGACTAAATTATACTGAAATAATCATTCTGGATCCTCTCCGCTGGAAGAGAGATGATTTTATCATCTAAAAATGCCCTCGTCTTGTGGTTTCACATGACACTTACTCTTCTTCCAATTACAAGCCAGGAGGGTGAAATCAATGCCTGCAGACAAGTGACATCATTAAGACGCCTTTTTTTTTTTTACGGTAAAACTGGAATCACACCTTCGCTGTTTAAAGGAGTCATGCGAAGGAATGCACCCGTTCAGGCGTCATCCCGTCCATGTCGAGGGTAATTATCCCAAACACGCCGACCACCGCAAAGCTTCCCCACCTCACGCTGAGACGCATTAGTTCCGTTTGAAATGCGGTGCAGGGTTGAGGCGGCGCCTTGTAATTCAATAAGGAGGCAAAGGAAGCCTCGCCAATCGGTTTGAGCTCGGACCGCTCAAGGTGAAAAGAATCGGGTTGAGGTCTCTGACTTTCTCTTTTTCACGTTTATTCTCGTTACTCGGCGATGGAGCAAAGTGGTCGAAGGTGGAAGTTTCAAGTACGTAAATATAGTCTTGTCTTTCTCGTCATTTCTCCTTAGCTATGAATGTAATTAGCTCCATCCTGACATGTTAGCAGGTGTGAGTCCTAAACCCTCCCCATCAGCACCACCTTGTGCTAATAAATAAATGTATAATACATTTACATAACACACACAATACAAAACGTATCCCCTGATGCTTCACCCGGTGATTGCTGACTGCGGAACATACGTCGATGTTTTATGCAGTGGCATAATCAACACCTGTGAGCGCGTTTTATGTGAGGTGTCCTTTTTACCCCGGCATCCATTTCCTGCTCCAGGGGTGTGGTGGGGGGAACGAGGAGGAGGAAGAGGAGCAAGAGCGGGTCTGGTTTGAAGGGTGAATGCATCCCACTTCACTCTCAAAGCGTTTAAAAGCTCGTCTGATTCGGCTGCTTGTTTGCTCCGGCTTTCAAGGCGCGCCTTGGATTTCAGAAAGGGCATTTCAACTTTAAACCAAAGAGAGGCAAGTCCATTTATTTCTCTCTGTGCCTGGAAAAAGCGGCTCGCTGCTTTTATTTCCAAGTCCCTGCTGGGAGAATTAAGCCTGCCCACCAATTAGAGCACGCCGATTCTTTCAGACAATGAATTATGAAGAGCTGCCCATCGACCGGGAGCAGCGGCAGAAGGGGCGAGATAGAGGACTGAACCACCTGAGCGCCCCAGCTGCATCTGAGCACCGATATGAATACCCTTAATGACACTTCGCTCCGGTGTTTGCTTTTTGAGGGGGATTCTTATCATTTTCATTCCACAAACTGGTTAAATGCAACCATTTTGGGATACGGGTATATCCGATGGTCAAAAAAACCCCAACAACAACATTGTGGGGGTGGTGGGGGACAGATAATGTAGGGTATTAGATTGCAACTTGCAACACCGGCTACCCTCAAGGTCAACCAATTCATTCTCGCTGTAGAATTTATTGCCTGGTTGTAGCCGAGGCAATGAGGTGCTGTGAACCTTGAGCTCATGTCTATATAGGAGGTCTTCATAGTCGTATAGTGGGGGGGGTTGGGGGTCCTGCCTGCTTGTTAGCACTCCATTCGGGGCTCCAACCAGCTCCGGTGCCTCCAGCGTGACCCCTTGATAGTGCCGGGCCAAGGTCTGCTAATGTGCCTGCTTTTTTTGGGGGAACACCAAGTTAATGTTCCTCGGGTTCCATCGCCTCGTCATAAATACTGTATGTCTTTGACGTGGCGCCAACCGACCATAACTCCACAGGAATGACAAGAACGCTACGAAATGAGGTGCCCGTCAAATGTGACTCCTGGCGTTTGTCAGTACTTAAGATGTATTAGACGGGGGGGAAGGAGAACTGTTTTGTGTGGGAGCGCCCCGCCTTGCTTGATAACAGAGCTATCATTATGCATGAATAATTGGATGCATTCCTTTGATTTTTTTTTTTCTTCCTCTCTTTTCACCAGTGGGCTGCTTAATGTAGAGGAGTTGTCAAATAAGTCGGTTGCAGGGAAAAAGAAGGAGCCAAGACTGATTACTTTATATGAATGACTCTTTTTTTTCTCGCCCTTCCTGCAGAATTGAAATAATTCAGAGACGTTAAGACGGGTGGGACTGTTGAGAGAGAGGGGGTATGTGTGGATATTGTGGCATGACGGGGCTTTTAAGTATGTTGTGATTTAGTTATTTATTGTTTAGCTGGAGGGAATGAGGCGAGAAGAGAATACTGGTCCCTGTGATGTCTCTAAATAGAGTTCCTGACTGCCTACACGGCCGTTTGCTTGTACGAAGAAATGGCTGGTTCAATATCCGTTTGGTGAGATACGTTAAGCATGGTCCTCTTTGTCCGCGGAATAGCTGGAGTGCCCTATAGCTGACTTGAGATGTAGTATTTCCTTCTTTGTTGTTCCCTTGCTCGAGGTTAGACTACGTTCAATACCACTACCCCTCCTACTTTTGTTCAAGGGGATTGCCGGAAATCGAGGGGCTGGGGCTATGTTGGGTTCGTGGCGACATGAAAGATACCAAAATCGACAGCGGTTTCCGAAAAATAGAAAGTGAGATATCGTTGTTGTGTGCCGGGGGAGCAAAAGTTGTCGTCGATCATAAAGGTTTTTTGGCTCAATCGATTCTCTAAATTTAGTTTTTTGGGAAGCAAAAATAAGCTCTCTTCAGAAGTCTGGAGATTCAGAGCGCTCCATGTCGGAGACAGCTGCCACGGCGTTTTCTTGATCTGCTTACTTTGTCTTTGAGCGGATTCGTGTCGACTTTCTTTGTGATTCCGCGCTGCCCATGAAGCCCAATCTGAGATGCTGGAGATAACTGAAGTTTCAGTCTGGAGAAAGTTGTCCACAACTGTTAACTTTTCTCAAATCATGACTCAGCCTCATTATCGTCAGTCTTCTCTCCTACACCTGTCATCCAGCTGTTGCCTTCACTTCCCCCCCAAAAAACATCAAACCGTCTGAGGGTTTTTCACTTTGTCTGCTGTTCCTAATGTTTGTTTTAATGTCCCTTCAGATATAAAATTCTATCTGTGTCCGTTCGCGAAAGATCAGAGATACCTGTATGGGGGCGGTTTACCCTGGATTACAACAGCTGAGCCTTGAGATGAGTCTTAAAATACCCCCAGGCTGACGGGACGCTTGCCAGATGAGTTGGGGCCTCTTGTGGAAGTCGATGCCAAGCAGCCTCCAGCTAATTAATTATGCATTTTGAACACATTCTTCTTTGACCACCAAATAAAGGATGCCATCCTGCTCTGGCAACGTCTTTCTCCATGTGGCAAGCTTTGCCCTCTCGTCAACCGCCGGGTGTCTGAAATTACACATGGCGAGGATTATTGTGATGGTAATGTCCGTCCACAGTGGCGGGCGGGGCCCTTCACAATGACTCTGCTGTCTTGGGTTTTTAAAGAGGTAGTCTGCCGCCAGGCGGGTGACTGCACTGAGGAGCTTCCTGTTCATGTGGTAATCTGTGTGGCGGTACAATAGAGCCAGCACAGTGCTCTCAGAGTCCGGCCCCCACATTCAGCCAAAGAATGGAGGGGGGGTGGTGCGCGCACCACAACAAAAACAGTCCACCGCTATCATCTCATGAAAGTCTCCGTCGGAGGGAAAATAAATAGTTTAGAAACCTTTCAGCAAATACAATAGTCCAGACCACCGCTGATTTTCATCTTTAATGTCTCCGGTTTATGAAAATATTATGTCGGGCTGCGAAAACAGAAACGCCGAAAGGAACGGACAGACTCGATTGCTATTCCACCTTGGAGGGGCGCTGTGAGGCGATGTTTTGGTTGTGACTAAAAAATGAAGAATTCAAATTTGAAATGCAATAAAAAAAAACCCAACCGGTTCATTCGCGGACAGAGAGAGGTTTCCGAAGTCCGGTCTTTGTGTTCCGACGACTGTTTTTCATTTGAGATGCGTGAGCGATACACTCAAGGGTGAAACCATAAAAACAGAAGAGAAAAAGTCCAAATAGCCTCATGAATTTACAAAAGCAGAAATAAAAAAGTACTTCATGATGATGACTAATCTTTTTTCAGAGAGATGTTTTGAGTTGGTGCAGCTCAGTCAGGGGTCCTCGTTGAAGAGAGTCTTGAGCAACTCCCCTCTAATCCCAGGCTTTGATTCAGAAAGTGGCTAACGACTAGTTTGCTGATGCTGGCTGATTGTACATCTCTTCCTGGAGTTCATGGTCACCGTGATGTTTAATTAGATTCCTGAAGTGCTATATGAGCAGATATAGAACATACCAGGAGACTACAAGGTGAGAGTCCGAGAAAATCTCTTTCCTAGCAAAGCCAGACAAACCTGAAAGAACAATAAACCATCGCTCAGCGCCGCTCGAGCAGGAAGTGGTCTGAATGGTCTTTGAAGATATCCGTGTAGCGGTAGCATCGCCGTTGAGTTTGTGCTAACCTGCTTGAACCCAGCTGGCCGGTGTTTATCCATACCGGCTGTGATCCCTTCCCCTGTCCGAGCGTTGCTTTCATTGAACTCCTCGAGCCGCCTGAGAAGAGCTCAGCAGGCCGGAGTCACTGAGGCAAACAGTCGGCCGAGGGGGTAACATGAGACTATTACACTCACCTGTTCCAAAGCCACGGTGACTAATCTCATGAATAAATCATGCTACCGAGATCTGGACAACTCCGGTGCTGCACCTTTTCTCCTTTGGCAGACGTTTGCCTCGCTGTCCATCTTCCTTTTTCTACTTCTGTCTACCTTCCCCCTCGGCTGTCTTATTTCTCGCTCGCTCTGGATGGCTGCAACGGTGCTGACTTTATTTATCACATGATTGTGACACATTTGGAAGGAGCCTCGCACCTCCACTGATTGGACTCTGCCTTTGGGAGCGAGGAAACACAGATCATCCTCCCGTGGTTTCCAGTAAGTCACGGGATTGACAGCAGGGGATGGTCTGCCCAGAAGAGGCCGACTCGCTCGCCTTAAATCACTCGGAGAGGCACTTCTGAAGAGCCTGTAACTCAGCGCTCATGCCAACGTGCCTTGGGATCAGAAATGATGAAGGCTGGATGTGGTTGTCAGAGTCTGGTTTGCAACGGTTTCAGGTGGGAGTGCTTTGGTAGAAGTCGGCCAATGCAAAGCGAAATCGGTGGATGTTTGAGATCTTTGACTTGAAACTTTTGCTGACTCATGCCAAGCGGTGGTTCTCCACATGTGACAATACGGCATTGTTCTCTTGACCCTGACTAAAATAATCCCCTGCATAGTCTTGGCGGCTGACGGCATTGAAGTTCCGTCTCTAGGAGGCGGATAGATCCGGGGGTTTTCTGATTTGAGCAATGCTCCTATCACTCATAGGGGGGTAGTTGCTCAACGGAATCTGGCACCACATCTACTTTGGCCTACTAAACTCTGCTCAACACTATGCAAAAAAAACCCACCCCCATGGTTGTTAGACCAGGAGGAGGAAGGAGAAGGAAGGAGACATGGAGGACGAGCAGACAGTGGGGGATTGGATGGATTTATGGATAGATGAGAGCTGACTGAAGGGATTGGAGGAGGTGAGGAGAGGATGGATGGAGGACTAGCCAGGGATGAATTCGGTTATAGGGGGTTAGAGTCTCTAACTCTAACTTAGAGAGAGGGGCATGACGTCCACGATATGGTTGTTTAGACCTGAACAAAGTTCCACGAAATGAGACGTTTAAGCCGAGTAATTTATCAGAAGTTAAGGTGGACGATTGAGATAATTTAACCTCAGAAACAAACTGCGGTCAAGAGGTGAGGTCACGCTAATCCTTGGCGTCTTCCCTGGAAATACAGTAGAACCTACAGTAGATCTGTTCTGTGACTGAACTTGTAAGTCAAACTTCTCCAAAAGCCACAAACCCCCTAAATTATGAAAACAAAGTTTATCAACCCATAAACACGCAGACTTTACCTGTGTATAATTAATTATATATAAGTTAAAGGGAAAAGCCGAAAGGAAAAGAAGAAGAAGTTACGTAAACAACGATAAAGAATGAAAAGAAACGCAAAAGTCAGAGAACAAACGAGCTGTACTTTAGTGAAATCACCAGATGGGATGTGGGACAGGGTTTTGTGATAGTTTACCGTCTCATGCAGGATGGATAAAGTAGTTTAATGTAGTCAAACAATATCTTCTCTTCAGAGACTTTTTTTGTTGCTTTGTGTTATAATTAAGTGATTTACTTATTTATCAGTAAATTACGTTAACTGGAATGTCATTACTTCACAGCACAAAGTTAATGAGTGATTTATTTGAACAGATGTTAAAATGACTCATTTCAAAGACTATAATCTAAACTGTTTTCAGGTGTCGATTTAATTTTAAAGCGTAGCATCAGTCATTTGAATAATTATCAGCGGTATTTATTTTCAAACAAGTAAAAAAAAAAAAAGTCCAAGATGATTTTTTTCATCTTTTTCTTTTTTTTCTTTCTCATTTGGAAAAAAAAAAAAAGGAAAAAACATTCGTGTTTGTTTGATTGCCTGCTGCTGCACGACCTTTTCTACGATTCATCCAGGAGTTCACATCCATCAAAATCTCATTTACAGCCCGCCTTGCAATTACAGAATGGCTGGATAATGTTCCATTTCAGAGCCATTTGGGTTTTCACACAATAATGTTTTTCACAGTCGTCATGTGGAGAAATAACCAGATACCTGAGTCTCTTTGTGCCTCGTTTAAATTTAGTCCCAAGCAAACATGTAAATAATAATCAAAAGGAATACGTCCCCAATAGTCGTTTGATTATCCTGTTTTACAAATCCGGTATGTTTGTTTTTTTAAGTGTTTGAACATCAGCATCCTCTTCCTGCTTCCTGTGCACCTGATTTTAGCGACGGACCGCTCAGTTTGGATCCCAGTGCAAAATCCACGGATTTGCTTTTCAGATGTGCGTCATAAAATATCCCCATAAACCACCGCAAACCCAACATTCCCTGCTCCCTGGCTGATTTGTTATGGCTGTCTCAAGCCTTCCTGCCACAGCGGCGGCTGGTGTTTATTGCTCGTATTTAGTCTGGCAATTGTCAGAGACGCTTCAGTGAGTATATTCCTCGGGGGTCAGGAGTGACATTCCAGACCTCGTGCAGCTACTTTGCATGTAAAAGAAAATGAGTATTCAAAGCGAGGAAGAGGAGGCGTGTCCTTCGTTGTGCATATTTTTACACACATCTGCATGAGTGTGGATCTTATCTTTTCATCTTTTATTTGCTTGTGTTCATATATGCAGTCACTCGTGTGTCGGCGCTAGTTTGCAGCTGTTTTTTTTTTTGTTTGTCATTCAACCCCTATATGTGCATAGTTGTGTGTTTCACACAGCTATAAGCAGAAAGAGAAGAAACTTTATAGGAGCTGTATTTATCCGCTAGCATTAGCATACAGTGTACGCAAACGGAATAACGACGATGCTACATATGACAGGCGATAATCGGCTGTTCTGATTATTGGATGGTTCTGTTTGGTGTCTGATTGGCATAAAAATAATTTCAATTGTATTTCATTTTTTGCCTCTAAGATATCATGAAATGGAAGAAAATGTCACAACAAATGGAAACGGTCAAGTAAATTTTGCTTATCCAAACATCCAAATTGTGCTGAATTGACTAAATTGTATGTAATTCATTTCCATTTTTTAACGTTGTTCCTTGAATGAAAACAAATAATAGAATATAAAAGTATTCTTGTAATATTCATTTAAATATCACCAAATCACAATAACAATTACCCATTGTTAGCCTGTCATATATTTAGCATCCTTTAACAGGGATAAACCTAAACCAGACTAGTCATCTTCAGTCTGTCCGGACATACATGACGAGCCATGTTAGCGTGCTAACGCCTCGATTGCGGTTCTGTTTGTATTCACATGACTCCGTTACGCAAACTCTAATATGTGGACATGCAGTGAAGCATGCTGGGATTCCGCTGCAGACCTCCGAGCACCTCCTGCAACCGTTACAGGCGTGTTTGTAATTTTGATCACTGCCGACCTTCGGGGCGAAGAGGGGCCAGATTTTTTTTTGTCAGGAGAGAGGAGTTACTAATGTGGTTGTGGGACAGCTCAACCCCCCCCTCCCCAACCCGGCAATAACTCATCGGCCGGTCGGCGATCTCGCTGGTCATTTAGCAACGGCAGTCAGTCATCAGCTCGGCCGTCCTGGATTAGGGGAGCAGAGTCCGTTGGACACAGAGGATATATCTAAACATAGACTCTATGAAAGAGAAACTGAAAGAGGTTTGTTATTCAGGAAGCACGACCGGATGGGACGGACATTTGTCTCGTGGAGTTGTGGCTTCCTCTGCCTTGACTCAGACTTCCTGTGAAAAAGCAGACCCGACTTACGGGGAAGGAGAACATAGTTTCTCTCATGCGTACCATAAACTATCACTTCAAGGCAACAAATGATTGGCTGCTTCAGTGAATTTGGGCAACGACTGCCGGCGACTCGAAGACCTTCAGAGAACCTACGCACCAGCAGGACGACTTGATGGATCACGCCGATCCGGTTCCACACCTGCGCATTAGGATAGAACCATTCGTCATCTGCAGAGAATAGTCGGCGGATCGGTTCCGAGTTTCCCGGTCCCAGTTCAGACTCAGTTGGATACTTCAGTTTACTTTTTTTGCACTCCCAAACATAATCTGTCCTCTTGCTCTTTAGATGAGTGTCCCTATCCTCCCATTTTGTTGTTCCATCCATCTCGCCGTCTCCACCCCCACACCAGCCAGCGTACAAGCGGACCCAGCTGGCCGTAATGATGACAAATCAGCCCAAATATTTATGTCCATTGAGTTCCACTTTGGCTCTGCCCGCTGGCCCCCTTCTGCTCCCCCCATCCCTGACCCTCCAAACGGCCGTGGACAAACACCGAAACTCTTAATGTCCAATTTGAACCCGGTTTACGGTCGCCAGAAGAGCCTTATAAGCCTTAAAGGTGCACTGGCGTGTTTGTCATCGACTTCTTTTTGTGACGTGGCAGGAAATGTGTGCTTGTCTCCGGTCCTAAACAAGAATATGAAACGTTAAGGGATTAATTTAACGCTGTAAACATCCTTTTTGGGACAACCGTAAGAAGGAAACGGATATTTAACACCCCCCTAGTCTCTTGGCATCATGTTTAATTAATAACGAGGATAGAGAAACGTTACGACGTGATGAATTTCACTCCTTTTTCTCCCAAAATCTTTCTGATAAAAAGGCCTTTGTGGCAAAAAAAACGAACATATATATACTTACACATATGTATATATATAAATATATAAATATATATATAAATATACTTTTTTTTTTTCTGGGTCATGTGCTTGCCTTGTTTTCCCTCGCACATGTTTATTTTGAGTCGTCTAAACTGTTCTGATTGGTGACTAATTATCGATCCCACAGTGCAAATTAATTATTTCCTACAAATGTAAATGAAAGAGATGGAAAAAAAAAAAATATTCCAAAGCGTCCCAGAATTCCATCTCGGATGCCAGCGTTTTACAATCGTGCTTTAGTGCGAACAAGCCGACACAAATAACCCATTCTCAGTTCAGATCCTGATGTGAACTGATGCATTCCAAACCTGACACTGCTTCCTCTTCCTGCGACCCCCCCAGCAGAGTGGGGGGGGGGGGCAACATAAAGAACATCTTGTTTACCTCGTGTCAGATAATGTCCCCCTCCTATCTCCACGCTCTGGGAAAGACGTGGCCCTTATTGTAAGTCTGGGGTCCCGACGTGACGACAGCATCCCGCTCTTATCGCCAAGGAAGAGTCGGGCAAGAGTTGGAGGGGGTGGGGGAGGGGCGGAGAGAGAGATACCGGGGATCAGCATATTTAAAATGATCATCGTCCGCAGCAGAGTTGTACTCCTGCCTTCCAGGTCCCAGGGCTGTCGTTATTTATGTGTTTGTTTGTTTACTTCTCGACTTATTTATTCAGCATTAAGATGAAGGTTACCCAACTGTGCTACAATACCAAACGACTCTTTTTCTAACTTGTTCGTCTCACTTGTTCAAGGGTTTGTTTGTTTGTTTGTTTGTTTGTTTGTTTGTTTGGGTTTTTTATTTATTCATTTATATATTTATTTATGTAATGATGAGGATGAAGGTTACTGTTCTATGGTACTATACAACTCCTTTGCTAACATTTCCCCCATTCAAGGGTTAATCTAATAGTTCTGTTTATTCATTCATTCATTTATTTATTTATTTATTTATTTATTGGTCTTTTTAATTTCTATTTTTTGTGAAGATGAAGGTTACTAAACTGAACTGTCATACTACATGACTATTATTTGAACATTTCCCTCACTCAGGGGTTAAATTAGTAGTTCTGTTTGTTTGTTTGCTTGTTTGTTTGCTTGCTTGTTTGTTTGTTTGTTTGTTTTCAGTACATTTGTGACAAATCTCACCTGCTTTTCTTGAAAGTTTTCGTGAAAACGAATCAAGCACATCTCCACTGGCTGCAGAGTTCTCATTCTGGATTTACACAAGTAATTGTCTCCAAATGTATTTTCTCGACAAATTGAACAAACTCTTTCCACAGGACACAGATGTCTGAACTGTAAATCCAGACGTGTATGGATTCTACCGCCGTCGTGTATGGATTCTACCGATGGATGGGGGGGGCGGGATTTGGGTTACTCTTCTGCTGGTGGGTGCTGCTGCGAACGCCGCCGACCCAGCGAGCTGTTCGCTGTGGCAGTTTGGAAGCGATGCCTCTGGGACGGCGTCGTCTTTAAGAGTCTTTGCAGAGACTTTGCCAGCATGAATTAATGGAGGATGAGCTGAGAGGCTTTTTCTCCTTCAGTTTCAGGAGCCTGCTTGTCATTTTCGGTGGCAGGTTTTCTCGTGAGTGTGTGTCTGTGTGGCAGGAGTGACTCATCCAGCACAAACACACAAAAAAAACTACGCATACACACGAACTTACGCTTGTACACACGCGGGGACTCGTCTCCGGGGTCCCTTCGTAGGAATGGGGTCCGTCAATGGGTGTGGCTTCGTCCGGCCTCCCGCTGGCGTTGGGCTAGCTCTCCTAGCTTTCACTAAGTCAGAGCCAGTTACGGTGTGAAGCCCCACCCAGCAGGAAGGAAGGGAGCCACATCCCAGTTTCCAGTCGGACGACTGCGGCGACGCCCCCTTTTCTCCGTTTCGACGCCTCTCCCAAAGTTTTCATTTCCTGCTCCGGTAATATTATCCGCCCCAAATGACGGGAGCAATGGAGGAGAAAGAAGAGAGGGAGTCATCTGTTTGTAAAAAAATGTAATTTATAAAAACTGATTTTTTTTTTTTTTTTTTTGTCCAGATTGAGAAATTCAACTTTTTAAAAAAATAGAACATGGCATGAAAAGTGTTTGTTCTTATCATCTCTGTACATGATGGAGGGATGGAACATACTTTTAATGTGGCGTCAGGGATGCACAACGAAACGGGGGTCACGGGTATCGACGTAAAGGTGTTGCGTAAACACAAACATGTAAACGATAAACAACAACAGACGAGCGTGTCCTTGCGTGGATGCGTGAACTTGCTGCCCTCCTCCGATGCAACATGCACTCGATTCGTCGTCCTCACTTAATGCGGTCGTAAACATCGACTGGAATGTCATGGAGGCTGCCAGCCACCACCCCCCCCCCACATACCACCACCCCACCCCCCCCCAGTCCTGCTAGACTTGGTAAATTGGGCCTGTATAAACCATTCAACCCGTCCAACGCACAGAGCAGCAGATTGAAATCCCCCGTAAGCCTCAGCGGCGGCGTGTCGCAGCCGGACGGGGCGGCGGGGGCGGCGGGGGCGGGCCGGGGGGAAAGATTTTTCTCATTTACCACCTGCAGGTTTTTTGAAGTGTCGCACCCCCTCCCCCCTCCCAAATTCTCCGTCTTTCTTTCTTTCTTTCTAACTTGTTGCTCTCGTGTTCTCCATCGACCGTCTCCTCCAATCGCCGCACCTCATCCCCGTCCCCTTTTTTGTCGAGCGTCAAGGTCGAGAATCCCGGCGCGGAACCGCCCGGGTTGAGGTCGTTAACTTCCGTCGCGGCCAACCGGATCAAGCGACACTTTTCCGAGCTTTTCCGTCACGCCAGCGGCGTGTTCCATCCTGCATCAAAGGCGTCCGAACGCCTTCCTGAAAAGTGCAGACTTACAAAGTGTTTGGCGGCGACTTGAGGGAAACGTTTGAGCGCTGCTCCTCCAGAAGCTTCCAGTAAACCCACTCACCCCGGCTCGCCGTCCAACAGGCCGTCACCGTCTCTCTAAAGCCTCTGGCGCCCACTCGGTTCTTCATCCCGGGGGGACTCCTCCGGCCTCTTTTCTTTCCCCTTGGATACCTCCCCTCGCCGCCTCCTCGCCCGGCGCTGTAAGTAACGGGCTGGTTGTGACCCTCTACGCCTCATTGTGTACGATTTCAGCTTCTGACCTTAAAAAATGAAAGCAAATCGATTGGGTGGGACACATGAATTCCACAGGCAGGATTCATCTAAGCCTGGAGAGGAGGAGGAAGAGGAGGAAGAGGAGGAGGAGGAGGAGGAGGAGGAGGAGGAGGAGGAGAGGAGGAGGAGGAGGAGGAGGAGGAGGAGGGAGGAGGAGGAAAGAGGAGG
>CM023622.1:19377774-19807774 GCA_013358685.1 Antennarius maculatus
CCTCTCTTCCTCTTCATCCTCTTCCTCCTCTTCCTCCTCTTCCTCCTCTCCTCTCTTCCTCCTCTCCTCCTCTTCCTCCTCCCTCCATCTTCACTCGTGCCCACAGGCCCCCGGTTCTCTCTCTGTCAGGATGTGGAGTGGCCCTGCAATAGAGATATAAATGGGCTATGAGCCAGCGAGGTGGGGGGGTTGATGGGGAGGGGGGGGGCTGACTGCTATACCATAAATCTACGATAACAGCAGAGCAGACACATCATTCCTGGAGGGAGGGGGGGACGTTTAGGGCTGCAGCTTCACCCGTTTTTTTTTATTGTACGCCATGTTTGTGTCGTTGTTGTTGTTGTTGTTGTTGTTTATGTTGTTGTTGTTGTTGTTTATGTTGTTGTTGTTGTTGACGTAATCCACACCTGACCTGTCTGACTGATGCTCAGGATTCACCTGTTCATAAACGTTCATGCAGCGGCATTTTAGGGTCCCATGGCAGCGCGTCACCCGTTCACCCCGGGGTTGGACTGTTTTCACGTTTCCACAAAGTTTTCTGGATTAAATTTCCATCCCAAAATGTTTTTTTTTTTTTGGACCGTTTTTGAGGTTTTAAATGTGATTCGTCCTCCGAGTGACATCATGACACCTGCCTGAAAAGAAGTGAAGACCTAACCTGATGTCAGGAACGCCCTAAAATCCTTCCCTCCTCTCTTTTCCAACCCAATTGGATGTCCAATCCATTTCCAAATGCGTCCAGGATGAGACGGAAAAGATGGAAAATCTATTTATGAAACAGGCTGGAGAGGATTTCTACTTTAAGACATCACACCTCTGGAGGTGCAAATTATTTTACAGTGTATTGGAATTAGATGTGAGGGTGTGTGTGAATGGAAAGCAGCAACATTTAAAACCGCTATGCGCAATGAAGATTCACTTCCTGGTTTTCTTCTTCTTGGTCTTCTTTGCTTCTCAGAATTGTTTGATTTTTGTGTCGTCTTTTGATACTAAAACCATCCTTCCTTGTTTCCGCAGCAGCCCTATGCTCCTCCCCCTCACCCCATGGCTCCGCCCAGCCCCAGCACCAACAGCTGCAGCCAGGGAGGGGCGGAGCAGCTGAGTAAGACCAACCTGTACATCCGCGGCCTGCCGCCCGGCACCACCGACCAGGACCTCATCAAACTCTGCCAACCGTAAGTGTTTTCAACACAATGGCCTCTAGGGGGCGCACTTAAACATTTAGCAGCACAACTTCCTGCTCATTATGCGCTACTAGCCTCCAGAAATGTCATCCGCATGGTGTTTATTAAAAGCCTGTGAGGCAACATCCTGGGTTTAAAGTCCGTTCTGAATATTCAAGAGTTAACAGAATGTCACAACACAAATACATTCACGGAGACACGATAATCATAATTTAACTTCTTCTTTTATTTGTCTTTTTTTTCTTTATTCCCATTGAGAAATACGAAAACAAACCATTTATCATCATGAAGCAACAGAATATAAACCGATGATCCAAAGGAGGAGCGACAAACAGGCCACAGTGTTATCCACAACACAACCTCACACAGAGATGCACAAAATTACCCATAAGGCTTTGCCCAATGCTTTTGATTGAGAAATCACACACACACACGCACACACACACACACACACACACACGCACACACACACACCTGCCTGCACACAGCTCAATAAGGCCTAATAAAGCTCAGATTGGACCACCTCCCCCAGGAATCACAGACCAGGACCTCATCAAGAGGTAACAAACCGTCACTGGGGCTCTCCTCCTCTGTGTGTGTCCGTCTGCGCCCCCCCCCACACACACACACACACATACACACACACACACACACACAAGCAGCTTTGTTCGGCTCCATTACGCTCTTTCACGTCTGTGATGGTGAAAAAAAGGGGGGTCGAGATCATTACCGGAGACGAGGCCTGCAGATTGTGAAACGCGCGTCCGTCTGCTTGCGTAACCTTTTCTTGGACGGATTTCCAGAAATGTCCCCGTCGGACGCTGCCAATTATTCAAAGATGTGCGGGTATGGGAACACGTCTGGTTAAGCTCCTGGTAGCCCCATCGTAAGTCACGCGTTTGTTCCTGATACGGACCCGTCAGGATTCCAATAAGCTTCAGGAACGACGGAGACAGTCTTGTTGCCTCCCTTTCTTCTTGAATCGCCCACCTCCCTCGGTGTTTACCGCCTCCTGAAGTGCCCCCAAGGTTGCCCGGGGTGTGCTGTGCCAGTGAAAAACCAAAGCCACTGAAACTTTTAATCATCCAGACCTTTGCAGCGACAGGCGGGTGGCACCGTTCAAGAAAAGGTCATACCGCCACCGCCATGGCGCTGCAGTCCCGTCAGGATCTTGCCCTTCCCGTTAGTGCTTAACACCACAATCCCCGACTAAATATGGTGTTGGAATTTTTGATAGACACGAAACTGCTGGAATGCATTTAATCAGTTTCTACAAAAGACATCAAAGCCGTTTCGCGATTGGACGTGTCGGGGACGCTGACATGCAGCTGTTGGTTCATCGCTAACTCAAAAGCTAACGCCGCCAAACTGATGCATTCTTGAAAATGGGCCATTGCAAAGCTGCTGATTAGAGAATGTTACGCATTTCCTGTTGGATGCCAAAGAACGAATGCCATCCGATATCGTCTATCGCAGCTCGGACTCGACAGTTTACCTTTAAAAACCCAAGTTTTGAACGAAAAACATCACATCTGTTTGCTGGTCTTATCCCCTCCTGGTATGAAATTGATAAATTGAACTGATTAAGGGTTTAATTGGCGCGTCTAGGCTTTATAAATTCAACGGTGTGGTAAAATTATTTCTGTGATTCCTTAACGGACACAATGAAGTATGACAATTAGCGTTATTAATCAAATTTCAACGCTTAATGAGAGGTGACATTGTTCTTAACAGCGACTTTGGCAGCTCCGTCCATTTGGAGAACGGCTCGTCGAGACGATTATAGTGTTTTGTTGTTTGAACCTGTTCGCCATCCAGGAACCATTTTTCACGTCTTTGTAATTTACCCCTGTTCCTGAAAACCTCTTTATCTCCTTTTTATAGGAATTGACTCGCGCTGCCCTACGATTAACAACATTTATGAAGGTCTATCGTCCTTTGAAGGATAATTACGGAGTCGTTGACGGCGAATGAGACATCTGCACGCCGTAAAATAGAAGTTTAAAGAAGTTGGGATGAAATTAAATGTTTGCAGCTCGGAGATAAACACCGGAAAAGTAAATTGTTTTTAAACCTCTGTCCTTTGTGGTGAAGTCGAGCAACAACTGATTGTAGGAGTGTTGCTCACCATGGTCACTGTGTAGACTAGTTCTCACACCGGTTGATGATGCATGCTGGGAGTTACTGAATGAGCGCTTAAATGAATTTGAGATGGGCGCTTAATCTCCGTTTTATTTAGCTGGCCGGGTCTGAAGCCGTCGGGCTGATCTATGTGAGTGGAGGAGGCCAAAGGAGTGGAGCTGTTGGCCAGACACCCAGATAGCGAGAAGCCTTCCTGCTTCCCTGGCTGGCTCTGAGCTGATTGGGGGGTTGGGGATGGGGGGATGGGGGGGTGGAGAGAACAGCCATTACTGTGAGAAAAATTCCTTGGCCTACCCCGTCGGGTCGGGGCTCCGGGCCAGCCTTGATCCCGACACCAAGCTGGTCCAACCTTAAGATACATGCAGCCAAGACATCTAACGGCAACCTTGCCCCAAAACAAGCAAACGAGCTAGCTTGCCCGATTCATTAGCCCGCTAACGGCAGCGCCTGCGATATTCCATGAAGCTAATCGTTGGAGAAGAAGAAGGAGAAAGGAAGTCTTTCTTTTTTTCTGGGCTGACACCTGGAATAACAGCGAACGCCGCTCGCATTTAGTCTGCCAGCAGCCTGAATACATAACCCACACCACCATGAAAGAGAACCCTCCCCCTAGAGGTCCCTCGCTCCCGATTCGTCATTCCTCCTCTTCATCCCAGGTTCCTTTTCATCTTCTTTCTGGTTCTCCAAGCCGAGTTTTAGTCACAGCCACAGCTGTGCCCTCAGTCACACCGGCTTACATCTCCACGCCGTGGTCCCATCAAAGCCGCTGAGGAGCCAAATCAAGATCTAATCACCGCCAATTGTCCAAATAACCTTTCCTGTGCGAGCCGAGGGCGCGGCGAGGGGGGGGGGGTGGGCATAAGTTTTGCTGAATAACAGAGGGAATAGAAAGGAAGGGTGACCCTGGGAACACCTGTTTATGCGGAATGAGAACCGTCCAAAGGACGCTCTATCGGAGTTAGCAACTAGGATTTTGCAGAAAAGTTGGGGCCCACCCCCTTCTCTTTCCGAATAGTGCGCATAGACTTAACCCCACCGACTCGATTCGTGCCTGACCCGGACTATAAAGAGATAGTCGTGCTTAAACCGTGGATGAAAATAAAGCTAGTCGAGTCGAGGGAGCCGCAGGAATGCCCGAACTAAACAACTCCGACAGCGAACCGCTTCCCACCGAGAAGCAACATCTGCTATTCCTGGAACCAGACTCTCTCTCTCTGGTCCCCTCTCTCCCGTGTCCGAGCGCCGTCTTTATTCTCTTCCATCTCTTATCTCTTCATCATGCTAATCTCCCCGACTTCGGTGCTCCAGCAGAAGTGATTTAGTCGTTTCACAGGCCGCTTCAAAACCGACTAAAACGCTCCTGCTTTGTCCTCCCCCGAACATCGATTTCAAGCCAGGGTGAGCGGAGAGGCTGATTTGGCCTCAGGCTGTTTTTTTGAATTATTTACCTCCCCATCTCTGTGTACACGCCACAGACAGTTTGTACTTCGAGGCTGAAGACGGCTTCTTCTCCTTTTTTCTTACCTTTGACAGTTAATGCTCGGACAGAAATTCCTGTAACGTGTTTTTTAATCGATGGGGCGTTCATTGCATGTGAATTTTCAGCTTAGATTCACACAAACTGCACATGAGAGTCAGGTTTTCTGGTTACTTAGCTGCGTTTCACCTCAGCCTGCCTCCCAGAGCGAAAACCCAAAAACCATAGCAACCGCCATGAAACCGTTCTCCGTTCTGCATTGAATCCGAACGACTCGTGAAGCGACGGCAGAAGACTGATCGACGTGAAGGACGGAAGCCGAGATCTCTGGAAACTCCGGCTGCGACTCTTCGTCCTCCCGTTCTTTCTCGGCTCTCTTTTATCCCCCGTTTCCTTCCACCGGTGTTTCCCTTTGATTTGACGCAGGATCTGGGAAGCAGAAGCGGCACCGGCGCCGATGAGATGTGTTCATTTGTGCGTGTCAGACAGCGGTGCGTGGCGTGTAGGTTTGATGGTTTGGACACCTCCAAATAAACAGGCTATACTGCAAAACGGGCTCTGCAGGAGAAGAGTAAAGTAGATAAAGAGAGAGAACCTCCCTGCCACCAGGGGGCGCCAACAAAATTAAAGTTGTGTTCCAGTGCTACATACCCGAGTTGCGAGCTTAGCTAAATTTCTCCAATAGGAGGCTTGAATTGACGTTAATGAAGTCAGTCAGGAGCTCCTTCCCATTTTCGTGGCAAAGACTTCCTGTTGTTGCTATAGCGATGCCTTGGTGTTTTGTTGACATTTTTTTGTGTTGTATTCTGTAAAGTCAACCGGTCTTTTCTTGTGTTAATTTTTTCTCACAATTTTGCCGTTTCCTTTGTTAAAAATTAATTTTCAAAACTTACAATTTTTTTTTTTTTTTTAAATTAATTCATTTTTTAAAATTAATGAACCTGATCTGTTACGTTAAACAACTTTTTATATTACTTTAATGAGAAAGAAGTAATGGGAGTCTCGGGCTAACTTTAGCTAACAGATGCCACCCTAAAACTTTCCTTCATTAAAATCCCCTAATGCTACGATTTATGTTTGAAATTTAACTTTGCTAATAAATTCTTAAACTTTTAAATCACCGTCTTTTTCTTTATGAATTAGCCGCCTGGAGCCCGGTGGCGTGTTTCCGCTGGCGGCGATGATCTAATCCATTACGCAGTGAGATGGCTCTAATCAACTTGTCATCCTTTCCATTTTCCAGGTGAAATAAATGTTCACGAGGACAAATCGGAATCCGTTTATATCCGACAGACGTCGGTGGGAATGTGTGTGATGGTCGTCTTGCACTGGTGTCGCTCTTTTGTGCCTCATAATTGTCAAAATGGAATGTTTCAGAAAAAAAATAAATAAATACCAGAAACGTAGGCAGCTTCCCACATTGACAGACTTTTAAAGAACTGGAAGTCAGCGTTTTTCCGTTTACCGCAAACCCATCAACAAACACGGGAGAACGCCAGCACCTCAAAAGCAAGATGGAAATTCTGGCAAAGCAAACCAACAGCGCCGAAGTGCCAAAAAGGAATTATCCAATTTGTTGAAGCTTTTTTTTATTCATTGCTGCACATCTTTGCCAACACACTGTTTTGATAATTATACTATAATGCTTTTATAATTTAGCCCCATTATCCTTTTGACATAAGTGTTGGAATTCTTCTCCAGAAGTATGTAAGGCCTTTCCAGGCGTTTTGGAGATAAATGACGATACGTTCCAACAAACTCGTTTTGAGCAAAATGCGAAAACGGCAATTTTGAGGAGGCAAATTTTTTCTGATCAACTTCTCTCGTTGTTTTTTTTTCTCGCTTTCTTTGTTGTTTCCTTGACTTTCATCAGCCGTCTTATTTTAGCCACCAGACGTCTCTTTTTACCCGTGTCTAAAAATACATCCCTTATTTATGAAAGCTCGGTATCCTGTGCCGCTCTGTCTGCGTTTTGTCCGTCCCACTTCCTGCTGTCATGATGCTCCTTCCTCTGGGAATCTCTCTCCCAGTGCCAACAACCTCTTTTTATGTCTTCCAGTACAAACGCTCCATCGCTCCGATGGTGACGGGCTTTAGATGGCACAAAAAAGATTTTAAATTTAGAATGCAATTAAAATTAGAGATCTTAAAAACATTTTAATTGAAACATTAATTCATTAATTCTAAGACGTCTTAACTTCCCTCATCTCGGTGGCCTCCACCAGCTCCTCAGAAGATAGACCAAAGCTTTCGCAAGAAAGCCCGCTGGGACGTATTTGGAATACCATTCCAAGCTCATGACATATATAATGATATATAATATTCACATCTATATATATATACTTTTCCAAGCATTCAGAATTCTCTCTTTCCTGCTCAGGAGTCTAATTATCACGTCTTCTGAGGACGTTTCTGTCACCTTCTTCTCCGTTTCCTTCCATCCCGTTCCTACGTTTTATCTTTGATTGCTATAAAGAAGTGGCGTTTCTCATCCATCTGACTTCCCTCTGTTTGTGTCCCCTCCGTCTGTTACCATGACACCATCTCCAGCATCAGCATCAAAGACTTAAAATGCATCTCGTGGAAATATAGGTTACCTGGAGGAAGACGTTCCTTTTCTTTAGAAATGCGCCCGAAAATCGAAATGGGAAAGAAAACACGGATGACTCGTCCACACGTGTGTCGGGTGAAAGCGTTGTATGTCGTCGGTTTCATCTTTCAGACCTGTAAAGGTTGGACGGTGGTTGGAACGTGGTCGGATGGCGGTTGGATAATGGTTGGATGTTGGTTGGGTGGTAGTTGGCTGATGGTTGGATGGTGATCAAATAGTGGTCAGATGGTGGTTGGCTGGTGGTCAGATGGTTGTTGGATGGTGGTTGGATGGTGGTTGGTTGGTGGTTGGATGGTGATTGGATGGTAGTTGCATGGTGGTCGGATGGTGATTGGATGTAGTTAGATGGTGGTTAGATGGTGGTATGATGTTGATTGGTTGGTGGTTGGATGGTGGTTGAATGGTGGTTGGATGGTTGTTGGATAATGGTTGGATGGTGGTTGGATAGTGGTCAAATGGTAGTTGGATGGTAGTTGGATGGTGGTTGGATGGTGGTTGGATGGTAGTTGGTTGGTGGTTGTTTGGTAGTTGGATGGTGGTTGTTTAGTAGTTGGATGGTGGTTGTTTGGTAGTTGGATGGTGGTTGGTTGGTAGTTGGATGGTGGTGTTTGGTGGTTGTTTGGTAGTTGGATGGTGGTTGTTTGGTGGTTGTTTGGTAGTTGGATGGTGGTGTTTAGTAGTTGGATGGTGGTGTTTGGTAGTTGGATGGTGGTTGGAGGGGTAGTTGGATGGTGGTTGTTTGGTGGTTGTTTGGTAGTTGGATGGTGGTTGTTTGGTAGTTGGATGGTGGTTGGATGGTGGTTGTTTGGTAGTTGGATGGTGGTTGTTTGGTGGTTGTTTGGTAGTTGGATGGTGGTTGTTTGGTGGTTGGATGGTGGTTAGATGGTGGTTGTTTGGTAGTTGGATGGTGGTGTTTGGTGGTTGTTTGGTAGTTGGATGGTGGTTGTTGGTAGTTGGATGGTGGTTGTTTGGTAGTTGGATGGTGGTAGATGGTGGTTGTTTGGTAGTTGGATGGTGGTTGTTTGGTGGTGTTGGTAGTTGGTGGTGGTTGTTTGGTGGTTGGGTGGGGTGGGTTGGGGTGGGAGGGTGGGGTAGATGGGTGGTGGTTGGAGGGTAGGTGGATGGTGGTTGTTTGGTGGGGGGGGGGAGTTGGATGGTGGTGTTTGGGTTGGAGTTGGATGGTGGTGGTTTGGTAGGGATGGTGGTTGTTGGTTAGTGGTGGATGGTGGTTGTTGGTAGTTGGATGGTGGTTGGATGGTGGTTAGATGGTGGTTGGTTGGTAGTTGGATGGTGGTTGTTTGGTAGTGGATGGTGGTTGTTGGTAGTTGGATGGTGGTTGTTTGGTAGTTGGATGGTGGTTAGATGGTGGTTGTTTGGTAGTTGGATGGTGGTTGTTTGGTGGTGTTGGTAGTTGGATGGTGGTGTTTGGTGGTTGGATGGTGGTGGTTGGATGGTGGTTAGATGGTGGTTGTTGGTGGTTGGATGGTGGTTAGATGGTGGTTGTTTGGTAGTTGGATGGTGGTTGTTTGGTAGTTGGATGGTGGTTGGATGGTGGTTGGATGGTGCAGTGTGAGAACACTCCTCCTCCCCTCCTGTTCTTCCCTCTTATTATTTTCCATGCAGCCCAACAGGTGATGAGTCCTGGTGATTATTCTCTACAGAGCTCTGTTCACACCTGCCTCCCCCTCCCCCGCGTCCTCCCATCCCCCCTCCCCCACACACACGGTGCTTCAGAGGTGCTGAACACGCCTGAAGCAGTTTTCAGAGCTTCGGCGAAACAACAGGAAAGTTCGGCGGCGCCCAGAGACGGTCGACCAATCCCGTGTCCCGGTCCCGCCCACTCACAGTGGGCAGCAGGTCCAATCCCGCGCCACGGCCCCGCCCCTCCGCTGTGGGGAGGGGTGGGGCCTAGTTTTCTCCAGGGGATGGAGGGAGGGGAGGCGGTGGTCACTCAGGTGCAGACTCCAAACGGAGCGGTCGGAGAAAAATCCCAGAATGCTTTGCAAAGAGAGGAAATGAAAGAATAAATTAAATTTATCTTCATGAATAAACATAAAAAAGTAAACAAGGTAAACAGGTCAGATCAGCCGCTAGTTGATTATAACTGATCAATAACTAGTTAATAACTGGTTTATGACAGCAGCAGCTTCAGGTTTGTGTGTGTGTGTGTGTGTGTGTGTGTGTGTGTGTGTGTGTGTGTGTGTGTGTGTGTGTGTTTTTCTTGGGTGGTCCGTTCCTCCGTTCCCGTTCTACCAGAACCACCACAGTGACGTTGCGTGGTTCTTCGTTCTGAGCTCTGATGACATTTCATCCAGTAAGAGAGTCAAAATGAAAGCAATGCATGCTGGGACGTCGTGGCCAGCCTCTAGCGTACGTTTGTACTGCCTAAAAATTACCCACAATGCCTCTAAAACGCGTTGGATGTCGCGTCAGAATGAACACAGGAGTGGAGGATAAGATTTGTGACATCAAAGCCGGGTCATGGTCAGCCACACACACACACCCACACACACACACACACACACACACACACACACACACACACACACACACACACTCTGTCCTGGCTCCGTCCACCATCCCGGCCGCTCCGTCTTTGTGTAACTTGGATTTGGACGGTGTGACGGCGGCGCTGATGAGACGTTTTTAACATTTAATGAGGCGAGCGGTGATGAGTTGGCATGGCGACGCTTCTGTCTCCGGCTTCCCCCGAGTCCAAACAAAGTTTTAATGAGAACTTTTCCCCCAATATGTGCCAGAAGCACCGAGCTTTTTAACTGCTTCCCAGACTGGAAGCACGCGACGTCGTTTCACTCCAACGCAGGAGAAGAAGAAGAAGAAGAAGAAGAAGAAACGCACCTGTGTGGAAATAAACAGGTAAGGCCTCCAGGAGGAAACCAAACGTGTGGCTTTGATGTCGCGCCAGGAAAAAAAAAAACCCAACATAATGGGAGCAACGTTGGATTTTATTGTCTATTCAGCGCTTGATTATTTAATAAACTTTTTATATTATTTATTTATTTTTTTATTTTCACCGGTTTGTTCCCGCTTTTTTCCCCCGCCGAAAACTGAAATAGCTCCGTCGCTAACCCGGCTCTGCAGGCTCTCTAATCAAACGCACCCTTCCCGCTCGTCTCGCGTCTCAGTGTGATCAAAACGTCGCCCGTCGGTTCTGTTCTGCTGCAGCAGATTATGGATCCCTATCGCTAAAACGGCCTGTTTTTCTGCAAAAGAGACTCGCTGATTGGTGAGTGATGTCTGCGTGTGTGTGTGTGTGTGTGTGTGTGTGTGTGTGTGTGTGTGGGTGTGTGTGTGTGTGTTCGTGAGCGAGAAAGAGAGCTGGTAGTTTTCCTCTTGGTGCTCATCAGTTCATATCCACCACCCACCCCACCGCAGCATGCAGTAAATAGAGTCTCCGCCACTCGTTGAGAAATGGCACAATTATCCCCTGCTGGTGAAATATGGGTCGGGATGCACCACTGCTTCTTCCCTACAATGTGTGTGTGTGTGTGTGTGTGTGTGTTGGGTGTGTGTAAGAGACGAGAGAATTGCCGTCTTTTCTCAGTTCGCTCATTGTGATGTGCACACATAGGGAAATTGAGATTGAACACGCCGGGAATTGTTTCTCGCTTTCATATTTATACGCGGGCCTGCATTCGTCACGTGCACAATTGTAATTGTGCGAAACGCGCTGGCATATGCCACGGCATGCCAGCGCATATGGTGCACACGCGCGTGTGGATCTGCGACACGCAACAGTTTGGCGTGTCGCAGATCCAGCTGAGACGCAGATGGACGCTAACGTGTCGACCAAGTCCACCGGGGGGCACGCTGGGTAATAATTAGAGAACAAATGCACCTCGTTGGCAACGCGCTTCTTCACGCTCCAGGAGAACTTCAGGGATTGTTCTTCAGACTATCAGTGAACGTCAGACGGACGCTGTAAACAGACGTTGACGTTCGGACCACTTTGCAAATTGCGAGTTGTGGCTAAATCATGGGATCCTCCAGGAGTTGGGGTCTGGCTGAGGTTTCTGCCTGTTAAAAAGTTTCTTCCTGTTTTTTTTTTCTTCTAAAAGATGTAGTTCAATTGCCTGATATTCAAGGAGTCAGGGTCTGACCGAGGTTTCTGCCTGTTGAAAAGTTTCTGTTTGTTTATTTATTTATTTTTAAAAAAGATGTGGTTCCATCGCCCGATCTTCTAGAAGTCGGAGTCTGACTAGGCCCTGTTAAAAAGTTTCTTCCTGCTGGGTTTTTTTGAGGATGTAGTTCAATTGCCTGGTCCTCAAAGAGTCAGGGTCTGGCCGAGGTTTCTCCCTGTTAAAAAGTTTCTGCCTGTTTTTTTCTGACAGTTGTGGTTCAATTGCCTTATCCTCGAAGCGTTGGGGTCTGGCCGAGGTTTCTGCCTGTTTAAAAGTTTCTTCCTGTTTTTTTTTCTGAAAGATGTGGTTCAATTGCCTGATCCTGAAGGATTTAGGGTCTGGCCGAGGTTTCTGCCTGGTTTAACTTTTTCCTCACTGCTGTTAGCTCCTGGAGGATTCTGGCGGCTTTCTGTAAATAGACTTCAGAGACTCATTGGGATAACTTCTGCCAAATTTTGCGCCATATAAGTATAATTTAATGTGACTTGATTTGATTTGATTTGATGACAGCCTGAGTGAAATCCTCTGGCGGCCTTCAAAAGTTTTAACTTTAACTTCTCCGTCCTCACAGGTACGGGAAAATCGTGTCAACCAAGGCCATCCTGGATAAGAACACCAACCAATGCAAAGGTAAGCCACGCGTTCGCCCGTCTTGTGCCGTCACTTTGTTTTACGACACTAGCTATCTGTCTTTAGCGCGGCGTGTCGCGGCAGCCGCCACCCAAGGCCTGAGGTAAATTTAGACATCAGCGAGGGCGCCCGGCGCTGTAAATCAGGCGCGTAGTGAGGCGCTAGCTGAACAGGATGGCACCCAGAGGATAAACAGACGAGCAGCGTTACCTCAGACCTTCTTCATCTTCAATTATTTCTTCGTCGTATGGAAGGCAATCCCGAATGCGTTTCAGCCAAACCTCCAGTAGCGTCCGCGCACAATGACATCAGTGACTCATTTGGATTGGTTCACACGCATGAACGTGCGCGCGTCCCAAACCAATTAAAGGGCTAATAAGCTAGTTGGGAAAAGATAAACTTTAATTACTCTCATTGTCACGTTCACCTTCTTCTCCGGGTCCTGGCTCTATTTTTTTTTTGTTACTCCAGTCACCTGCCTCGCTGGGCCGGAAATAGATTTCTTTTTTTGTTGCGTCGCAATCAGTCGGTAACGATCAACACCAGCTTCAGCAGAGGAGGACTCCAAGACGGGGGAGACGGAGAGAAGGGAAGAAAAAAGATTAGCGTGCTGCTCGCCCCCGAGGTGCCTGGCAGCACTGTTTAAGAGCTATTGAAGTTCCATCAATACTTTTAATTGCTTTTTGTGGTTTTCCCCCGTCTCTGAAGTGTGGCTTTTCAAGGTGAAGCCGCCTTCTTAACAGGGCTGCACACCTGAGTTTATCCTGCCAGACAAGCTCTGGGTCAAAATGTGGCGGAAAAAAGAACCTCTGCCTTTTAGACGATGGAGCTGATTATCAAGACAAGGACTGTTTTGGTTTTTTTTGTCCTTTTGAAAACAAGGATTGTGTTTAAGTGGGCGTGGCCTCTCTGCTCAAAAAGGCCACGCCCACTTAAACAAACCGACCTTTTAGACCGCCGCTTCACGCCTGTGTTATGAGGAAGACGCTCTCCGTTAGTCATCCTGTGATTATAAGCAGGAAGCGACGCTGGACCCTGATTGGCTGGAGCTTAACCCGTCCCGTTCGTCCACAACCGCTCCGTAAATTCAAATAAAAACAAAGTCGGTTTCTGAAATGGCGGACTCTGATTGGACGGCGGATGACGGGGCTAGAAGCGAGAGCGTGGGAGAGGACGCCGTTGTGGAAAAACAGAACGCGCGATGACGCGTTCTGTACTTACAGTTCAGATGTCAAAATGTGTGTGTGTGTGTGTGTGTTTTAGCGCAAATGCAAACACACACTTACACACACACACCGGCGCAGGTGCGGCGCCCACGCACACCATTGTTTCCCCGCTTCCGTGCGTCAATCTATACATTCGCCCGTCGGTGCACAAGTGTGTGCGTTTGCTGTGGCGCCGCCAGACCGTGTAATACACCTCTCCCACGCACTCAAACACACACACACACACACACACCACACACACCTCCCCATCCATCTGCCGGAGGTGCGCTCCACTCCGCGCGGCAGCAGTTGCCATGCAGCGGATCTATCAATCCTATTTCTAACATCACAGCGTGTGCGCCTGTGCCGCCGCCACACAGGCCTTTCAACAAGCCTCTCCATGTTCGCGGCGCTGACTCACTCACACACACACACACACACCTCCAGGCAAACACACACACACACACACAAATCTGTGCACGGCAATAAATACATTCTCGTTTTGGATGCTCTTTTCTCCGGTGGCGTTTGGGGTTTGGGTCGCGATCGGAATGCGGTCGCCATCCGTCCCCTCCGGGGGCGGCGCTTGAAATAAAGCAGGCCCGACCCAACCAGACGGAGACGTTTGACTCGTCCTGCCGGCGCTGCGAGGCGCAGGAAGTGACCTCAGCTTGGTTTCCATCCCCGGAGAGATAAGACCGCTGCTCCGAGATCCTGGCGCTTTACAGTGGAGTCCGTCGGACTGAGGCGCTCCATCATTTTCCTCGCCGGGCGGCACGTGTGACCATTACCACCTGCAGCATCCCTTCTTCCATCCTAATGGAGAATTATGGGTAGTATTTTATTAAAAAAAAAAAAAAAAAAAAATCTGATTTATCGCCACGTCGGCGGCTTGATTGTAATGTCGCGCGAGGGCCGCTGACGAATGAGGTGGTGCTTTTCCGGCGGCGCCTGTTTCTCGTTGCACGTTTGCGTGTATGGCGGGAAGGAAGGGCAGGGAGGGGGGGGGGGGGAACGGGAGAAAAAAGGGTGGGGGGTGGCAGAGTGCTTTTTGCATCCGTTATTGGTTTCTCATTAGAGGGCTGAGATATAAACATTTGTCTGTGTTGTACGCCGCTCCGGCACAATTAAGGATTCTATTTGCCGCCCCTTCTGCCCTTTGAAAGTGAATTATGTGCAGATGAGAATCTCGACTGAAGTGCAGCCAATGGCGGACCGGTTTTGTCTGGAAAGACCAGGGATTGGCTGGAAAGAGAGCGAGAGAGTGGGGGAGGGGAGCGTCCCGTTTCCTGCTTGCGACGCATAAATGAGTTGAAGGATAATCAGATTCCTAATCCGTATCTGATTGGTCCGACTCTTCTGTAGACACACAAACGTTCCTCCAGCTCCTGACCTTTTGCACCTCCTTCCACTTCCTGTTCTGTTTTGGTTTTTTTTGCTGTCATTGCGCGAATGCGTGCACTTCTAATCAGCGCCGATGCGCCCCCAAGAGGTCGCCGCGAGGTTGAAATCCGGGAGCCGGCGAAATCGGAGGTCAAAATTAGCGGAAGTTTCCCGTGGGAATTCTGGCATCGTCGCCCCTTTTGGGAGCGTTACAGCCTGGGGCGGTTGGTTTTCAGCGCCGCAACCCGTTTTCAAACGCGTCCCGGCGCTCCCAAATGCCTCGCAGGACGCCGTTGGTGCAAGGCGACAGGTGTGCCCCCCGGTCATCTCTTATCCCGCACTCTCTGCCCCTCCCCCACCCAATGGCAATGGGAACGGCGATGCAAGAAATGGCCCCCCGCTGACCTGCCAATGCTCGGGCCCCCTTCCCCGTCCCCCTGACTAATGACCCTCCCCCTGATTAGTTAAGGAAGGCATAAATCATAACTTGGGCTTGCTGTGGGGGGGGGGGGGGGCAGGTAAGGAATGACTAACAGATGCATGACGGAGGGAAAAGGAGCACTTGCTTCAGAGTAACGGGCTCTTTTTCTCGTTTGCCTACAGAGTTTGTCCACCTGCATCACAAGCCCCGCCCATCTGACGGGATTAGCTACCTTATTTCAGTCCTGGGGGGGCGGGGGTAACAGGGATACCGTCATATGTTTAATGATAGACGCTCTATGGGTGAAGTGAAGGATGGCGCCATTGTCATGGCATTTTAGCGTTAGCGTGTTACCGTTAGCGGCTGCTGTTAGCGATCCAACGCTGTTTGACATGTGAGCCCTAATGTGTGCGTGTGAACATACGGTTTGTTAACATGTGGGATGGCGTGTGCGGCTTTTGGCATTTACAGGTTCGTGTTTGCTTATCCGTGTGTGTGTGTGTGTGTGTGTGTGTGTGTGTGTGTGTGTGTGTGTGTGTGTGTGTGCGCAACACACATTCTAACAACCTCTTGACTCTTAATTATCACCGTTCACGTCTCGCACCGATCTGGAGTGCTTTTCGCGCGTCGCACTCAACACAACGGTGACTTCCTGTTGAGCTAGCAATGCTAACGATGCTAACGGTGGCCATTTAAAGCTAAATATTCTTTAATGGTTTGAACTTTTTTTATTTTTGAAATTTAATTCCAGTCAGGAGGATTTTAATCCCATGTGAGAGCGAAGAGGTGTGGCACACACACACACACACACACACACACACACATTTTAAATAGTGTCATGCTGAATTTAAAGCTGAAGATGCAGCGGAGGCCATATGGCGCCGTGCTAAAGCTAATGAGAGAGAGGAGATATGAATTAATTAAGGAGGGAAAAATGGGCGGAAAAGAAGTGAGAAAAATGATGAGTAAAAAGGAGAGGAAGTCATTACGTCGCACCCATATGTTAAAATACTTTAATACTCCAGCTGTAAACAAAGTGTAAAGTGAACTTGTGACGTAGCATCAGGGCTACAGGGATGCTAACAGTTTCTCCTGACAAGGACACGCCTCCACCGCCCCAGAGAAGATGACAAGAAATACGATACAGCCGGCTGCCCGGGCCCAAGATGAATGCCTGGGCTGTAAATCGACATGGGGGGGGGGGGGGGGGGGGTGGTAAGTTAATTGCCCGGCGTCTCATCTTGAAGGTGTGACTTATTGTACAACAAATGGGAATGGTCTGCTAAGTGAAGGCAGGAGGACGACAACGCCGGAGTAAATGAGGGATAGTCGGTGTCCGGCGGGGGGGGGGCATAAAGGTCACACACACCGCTTTAGCTCATTGACTCCCATCTGTGTCTGCCCAGCCAATCACAGAGCTGGATTTACCGGATTGGCGGCGGCGGCGGCGGCGGCCGAGGCGTTCTTACACGGCGTTTAAAACAACAACAAAAAAACAAGAGCTACAGATGTTTGCGTGTAATCCTTCAAATCAGATAGATTTATGACCCCGCCCCTTTCTTCCCCCTCCCCCCTTCTTGTTTACTCACACACCCGCTGGTGTGCGCACACAAACAAGAAAATTACAGGTCGTACACAAGCATGTGTACACACCCAGTCCACACACACACACACACACACACACACACACACAGGGTTAGATGTCAGCGGCGTGGCGTTCCGGTTGCCGTGTCGACGGTGGCCGCGGATGGAGGAGCGAGGATGCTCTTCTCGGGGTTTGGAATGCAACCGAGGCGGTCTGGACGCGGCCGCAGTTCGTCACGGATGTCATGTTACTATTTAAAACTTCGCTGCTCGCCGTCAGTGTTTGCTCAGCTCGCCACAACCCCTCCACCCCCAACCAACCACCCCCCCAACCAACCGCTGCAGCAGCCAAGGACACTTTTAAACGTGCAAAGCAATAAATTTATTTAGCAACTCCTTTTCGGGCTTTTATCCCCATCACAAAAATCAGAAAGCTGTTTGTTTTGAAATTCAGAAAAATGTAACTTTTTTTTAGTTTCATGCATTTCAAATGTGTTTTGATTGACTTTTCACTGTTTTTATGTCATTTTAAGGCAAAAAATAAAAGCAAAATGATTAAATCTGAATGTTTTTCACAAATGTATTATGTTTGATTCACTCTCTTTTCAGGATTTTATTCTTTTCCATCATACATTTTTTTTCCCGAAAAAATTTGATGTATACAATCAGACACATGCAAAAATTATACATTATATAAAAATAAAACTCGTATATACAAATTTTTGTAAATTTTTTTTTGGCATTTTCAGAAGGTTCCATAGGACGTTATTTCCTGAAAATAAAAATTTTTTGGTAATTATTTCAAAGTGTTCTTTGAAGCTTTTTATTTATTTATTTATTTTTAGGCGTTTATTATTAAACTTTTTTTTTCTTTTTAATGTTTCTTTTGAAATTTTATCTGATGGCGAGTAGCAAACGTCAGTGGACTTGATTCTGAACTTCCTAACCAATGCGTCTTTATTGATCGATTATCTCCTTTAGTCACGGAGATGTTGGGCGTGTCTTTTGAGGTCGGAGGTCACCACATGACACGATGCAGGAAAACAAAAACGCTTCAGCGCCGCTCCTCCATGAATCATAAGAACCATATTAGGACTATTGTTCTGCATATCCGTCCATGGAGAGGCCCATCCATCTCCTCCATTAACTGTAATTACTTTTATACATGCAAAGTACGAAATATTAACATACTTGTAACCGCGGTGATTAATCACCCATGCGCGAACGGCGGCGGCGTCTTTGGCGCTCATCTTGATGACTCACGAGGACGTACACAATTACGCCGTTTGCCCCGTGCGCCGCCGTAATGCGCCGTGACTCGTGGTTGATTCATTATTCATACTTAGGACGTTATTATTCCATTGCACGCGGCGCAAAATGGGATCATTAGCGCTGAATGTGAGAATGTGGAAAAATGGAAATATTGGGGAAAACGTCGGCGGGTATAGCGGATAGGAAACCCCAAACAATCCCGACTATTAGCAGATAAAGAATGGTAATTTCCCCAGAAGTAATTAGGATTAGCATAATTTGACGGTGCATGAATGATGCGCGGGTGATTGATACGTCGATGGAGGCGTTGTAATGAGTCCCTTATCTCTACTCACCGCAGAGGACTTCTGTGTCGCCTGAGGTGCCATCTACAGTACTCCTAGACCTCTGTGGTAGTGGTGTGGGGGGGGGGGGGGGGCGTGTGGGGGTGGTGTCTCACACACACACACACACACACACACACACATTTATTCCAGCAGTGTGGCCACAGTGGACAGAACAGAACTGGTCCCATCCTGCAGCAGCTGACTGAAGACGGCCCTTTTATCTCGACAGCCTCCCTATTAGAGCCAGACTGGGAAATATGATCCAGCAGCTCGCGCTCGCTTTATTCTTATCAGTGTGCACATACAGTAAGCATGTGTGTGTGTGTGTGTGTGTGTGTGTGTGTCAGTATTATCAGCCTCCATGCATGTAGCCGGTCGTTTTAAGCTGCTTTTAAGCGACAGTTATCGATCGGATGTCGGTACTGCTGGAGAGGCTCCGGAACGCTGGCGTGGAAATATCCAGCCGTGCTGTTTAGGAACACAACGCAGGTGTGTGTGTGGTGTGTGTGTGTGTGTGTCAAAGTGTGTGAGGTGTGATGTCATACGCGTACAGTTACAGTAGTTAGATGGTTGAGTATCTGTGTGCAATTTGAAATGTTTTTTCTTTTTCCTATTGAATGAAAAACAGGGTTCTAATGACAAAGTCCATGTAAACATAAATAATAATAAAGACATTATAATAAACTTTATATCTATGGATCGGTCTGGAATAATTGAAAAGATCTGATGCATTAAAAGAAAAAAATACATGTGTTACTTTTTTTTTTTACGCTTTTATGAGATGGCCCGTTTGTGCACTAACTAATAATTGTGTGTCACAATTTTAAGGAGTCCCCCAGGGTTAAACCCAAAAACTGTAGGAGCTGCTATTATAACAGAAATTTGCATCGTGTGTTAGCGGGCTAGGCTGACTAGCTAATGCCAGCTGGGACGACAAATCAATATATTTGACCTTGTGATTTTAAAACGTCGTTAAAGCAGCAGCGACAGAGCTGTCGGCGGGAAGCGAACACATTCCCACATACGTAACGCATAAAAGCACAAACAAAGCACTCTTCAACAAAAGCCGGCCCTGAACGGCGCGGGACCCCGGGGCCACGGATCAAACGCCCACATTACACAATCATTGTGTGTGTATCGTCTAACTAAGTGCACATTGCAGCGGCATTCCGGAGGCAGCTGCCGGAGTGTCGATCCAACCCTCTTCCAAGAACTCGGCAGACCCCAAATAACCTCCTCGTCACTCTGCCGTTCTTTTTACACATTCTTTCCCCCCATCTATTCACAGCTGTCTGAATGTAGGTCAGTTTTCTCTCATTGAGGCATGTTCTTAACGTGTTCTAAGGTCTAGACGGGGCTAGACCAATCAGATCCCAAGGATTTACCTCTGTACAGGAAGTGCAATTTCCTTGCCTTTACTTGGAGATATCAAACCCAAAGTTCTTGAACTTTCACCTTCATTCGAGGGAATTTTATCCAAACATTGAATTTCATGTGATGTTGAGGGAAAACACCCAAAGTCAGTGGATGACGCCGGCTTTTTTTTTTTGTGGTCACAAGACTAAACACCACGTGGAGGATGTGGATCGATTGGAGACGGCGGCAGACAGACTCCTAACGAAGGTGGGCGGCACTCCAGACTTCCTGGGTAAAAATAACCTTCGGAAGTTAACGGAAAGGACAGAATCTGTTGTCTCTGTTAATGGATTTGATTCGGTGTATGCCCATCATGAGCTAAAGGTCACACAAACACACACACAGATGTCATCTGCGTTTGTGTGTCTACGACCAGCTTTGACCTCTGACAATGGAAGTCGCTGGGATCCGAACACAAAGCTTTGCTGATAAAAAGTTTTATTTTTGCTTATAAATAAAGTTTTAAAGTTTTTTTTTAAAGTTTTAAATCCTGAAAACTTTAAATTCATTTCATATTTTCTATAATGATTTGTTTTTCCAGTAAATAAACGTATGAATGAAGTCTGAGCCCTCTAGTTCATCACAGCCCCGCCTCCTGCTCCCAGCCCCGCCTCCCTCCAGTCCAGCCCCGCCCCCACATTAATCAGTCATTCCACTCAATTTCTCTTCTGCCACAGCTTATGATTTTCACATTACTTAACGCTCCTTCACCGCAGCCTGACAGGAAAATGACCCTAGTCGCCCCTCCACCCCCCCCCCTCCAGCGTCGCCACGCCTTGACCCACTCCTCCTGCCGTGGAACAAACCACATTCGGATCCTGACATTCTGGTGATGTTGGTATTTTGGGGTATCACTTCCATCATCCACCGGATCAGGGGGCGCCATTGACTGCTATTAATCCGCCGCCAAATTTTAATTAACACAGGCGTGACCCCTCCCCCGCCCCATCTCAGATACATCCCGGAGAATGTCGGGATCACAATAACTCATAAATCACATCAGTAGATTTTCACTTTCTGCGCTTTTCCCGCGTTGATTAATTTCCAGATGGGGTTGGTCGCCGTTAATGTCAGGGACAATACGAAGAGAGAGACGGATGACGATTCCGAGACGTAAAGGGACGCGAGACGGAGGCACAGAAACACAACTGGCGTTCACGCGTTTTGTAAGCGAGACGGCTTCGAGAAGAAACGGCGTCATCTTTGATTCGCTGTCAGCAGAGAGGATTACGGAGGTTGTGTTAATATTCCAAGTGTTGAGGCGCGGCGGCGACGGCGGATAGGATTCATCGGCGGAGACGCGAAGACTGAAAATGACTCAGTGATGATTTGAGGAATTAATTTACACTTCTGTCTGTGTGTTTGAGTGCGTATTATTCCTTTAATCATTTACTCTCAATCACGGAATTAGCATCCCATGAATTATTCTACTTGGTAAAATGGATGTGTGTGTTTGTATGTGTGTGTGTGTGTGTGTGGAGGTGGGCAGGATGCCGGGGTTTGTTATTACTAAATCACTCATCCGTGCTGCTAATTAAGATGCATAGTGCCCCCCCTCCCCCCACATGAACGTCAGCGTCGCTAATTATCAAACAATGTCGCGCTCACCCGTGATGAGAACTGGCAGCCTCTGTAGTCGTGTTAGCGACCTATTACCGCCACAATTACCCGCCGCCTGTCAGTTGACTTGTTAGCGTCTGCATTGCTAACGCCTTTCTTTTCTATTTGCCCCCCCAGGCTACGGCTTCGTGGACTTCGACAGCCCGGCGGCGGCGCAGAAGGCCGTGTCGTCCCTCAAAGCCACCGGCGTCCAGGCTCAGATGGCCAAGGTAAGTGTTAGCATTGGCGTTAGCATCGGCGTTAGCATCGGATGTGTTAGCTGGCTGTGGTGCATTTAGGTGTGACCCCCCATCCACAAGGGGGGATTTACAACGCCGATGAAAATGAGGTTTCATCTGCAAACTGAATGCTGTCGTTTCCCAGAGTGCTTTGCTGTTTGATGAGATGGTGACATGCTATCTGCTAGCTACATCTGTGTAGTTCTGTGAGTTCAGATGCAAAAACGTATGATTTGTGCAGGTGTGTGTGTGTGTGTGTGTGTGTGTGTGTGGGGGGGGGGGCGGGGTTGTAATCTGGCCTGGCTGTAATTGAGGTTTGACCGACCACTTGTCCCGAGCTGAGCTGTGTTATTAGCAGCCCGAGTGGAAGCAGATGGGACAGGCACTGAGGGGCGTGTCTGACATATGCAAGGGGCGGGGTTTCAACTGTCGTTTAAACTTTTTGCATAGTGTATTTTGTGCCTCTTTGGGGGGGACTGTGCTTTTTATGATTTTGTTTTCTCTCTGAACCCGTCTCTCTGTCTAATGAGGAATCAGATTTAACTCCGCCCACAACCCCGCCCACAACCCTACCCCCTGTAACCGGCCTATTTCTGCTGTCCGAATGCCTAAACAGGTGAATAAAATGCGAGGGAGATAAATATGGTGATCACTGGTCCGCATTCGATCTGAATGAGACCCCCACCCACCCCATAAAGAAATCCTGATGAGATGGAGAACGGCGAAATGGCGCCGGTAGGAGATGACAGAGACGATGATAACGACGAAGGTGGCAATTATTGTGATCAGACGGGATGAGATGTGACAGGAGGAGATGATATCCTGAGCGGTGCTCAGGTGTCCCATTTCCTCAAACGCACCGTTCGGCCGTTTCCTCTCGCCGCCGGCGTCCCTCGTCCAATATTCAAATGAGGCCAGCTCTCAGAATGCAGATAAGAACCCGGTCGCACTTTACGTGGTCCCTGTTATCTCATCGGGTATCGTCACCAGGAGAGGTCTCGTACCCCGAGGCCTCAAAAGGTGACCTTTGCAAGAATGTGTGTGTGTGTGTGTGTGTGTGTGTGGCATCTTGTTTTGCTCACGTGAACAGAAAGCTCATCGCTGCTTTTATCGTACAAGTGAGACGCATTAAGGACCAGTTTGCTTTTATAGACTCCCTCTGCATCTCTCTGATGCCTCCTTACCGGGTATCACCCCCATCACTCTATCGCCCCCCCCCCCCCCTCACACCCTCGGGTTCTCCCCATCCCCCTCCTCTTTCGTTTAATACTGTTTTCTCGTGTTCATAAACATTTATATTCAGACGAGTCCAATTTATTCCCATCTATTATTAACGCCGACCCGTCTTAGCGTCTGCCTACCTGCCAAGGTGTCGCCTTCCGTTTGGCGCAGGGCGGGGCATTGTCCCCCCCCCCCCTCCCCCAGGTGCGCCTTGACAAAGGTGTAAATCACAAAGAGGAGGGGTAACGGCGCAGACCGCTTCCGTTTTGTCACATCCGTCTCCCCACAACAAAGTCATAAATGGATCACGCGTCAGCGCCGGAGGCGTGGGCTCATTAAAAAAAAACGTCACAGTTATCAAGTTTTCCCCTGCCTTGACGCCATTAAAACACTTTTATTAAGGTGCCTCATTTTAAACACAGCTGCAAAAAAGGAGGCAAATAAAGAGGAAAGACGAGCAAAAAGGAAGAGGAAAAGGAAACGTGGCTCCGTTTCCTCTCCTCCTCTAAGAAATTCAAATACCAAAGCAACAGAGATGAAACATCGGCTTCCTTTTGTCTCGCCCTCCCCCGGGGACGGTGACAGCGAGAGGGAGGCGAGGAGTCGTAATCAAGGCACCTAAAGGACGCCCCACACCGCGCCCCTCCCCTCCCCCCCTGTGCGCCTCACTTCCTGTCAGTCACCTCTACACAAGTCACAGATAAGGGCTTTTAGCATCGCTGTGGAGTGTGTCTGTTTGGATGACGCTTCGTTTGTGTCTGAAAGTTGAAGTGTGTGTGTGCGTGTGTGTGTGTGACATCTAGGCGTGACATACAGTACGTTGTTATTTTGTATGCACACGCCCTATCGTGTAAATATGTATCTGTTTACATGCTTGTTTATAAATGCACGTTTGTAAATAGTGTAACTTTGTCATTTTGTTGAAAGACGTAACAATATTGTTTCGAAAGTGTCGTTTTAATCGTTTAAAAAAAAAAAAAAAAAAAAACACGTGACGGCGGGCGGCAGACGATGACTCCGCGGGGTTAATAATCAGAAGAGATGATTGGCTCACAAGGAGGGCGTGTCAGCGTGCAGTGGATCAGCTGATCAGGAAGTGTAGCCTTCGTTTACAGATGTGTTTCAGAACGGCGGCGCCGCGTTAAACTCATAACACCAGTGTGTCATCAGTAAAACGTCGCGCGTGAGAACAACTTTTTTTTCTTCTTCGAGGGGGGGGGTTGATATTAAACACGGGCGCGGCGTCGCCTCTTCACGCCGCCGACTCCATTGCGCCTTGGCTTTTATTCGAGAAGGCGCCAGAAAAAGAAAAAAAAAAAAAAACAACGGAGAAAATTGACGCGTTGCGCCGACAGAAAGATAACAGGTAAACGGCGCATCCGGCGCCGCAAATGCAAACCTGTCAAGCAGCCGCTGGCCTCCCGCCGCAGAGGCTACCATTTTCCCCTTGAGCCAATCAGATTGAATTATGGGAAGGGCACCCTCGATTGTGGTGTCTGTGTCGGAGTGGTAATTCCGCCTGACAGCTGCTTGCTTTCAGACAACAGCCAGTCTTTATGGAAATCATCCGTCCACATTCTCGCAGCAGTCGGCTCGGGCTGATAACAGCCTGAATGAAAACAAAGCTGTCCTTTTCTGTTCTCTTTCGTTTTCTTTCTTTTTTTTTTTTTCCACTCTCCTTCCTCTCGGTGTGGACGGCCTAAAATTAGCACGGCGCTACCATCCTACGGCGGCTGACGGTGCACCACGCTCTTCGGATTTCTCACGTTCCGATATAAATCTTCTGCTGACAATTTATTTCTCGGGATCTGGAACTGTTATTTTTACGTCTTTTATCTTGTCTTTTCTGCGTTTTCCGCGAATGTCAGACGCGGAATGTCCTTTTTTTTTTTTATCAAACTGGAGTGAACCTGGTTCTGATTGGGCTCATGTTTCCGCGGCGAGTATCTCCATCCAAATAAACCCGACAGAAAGGCACCATTTGCCCTTCACTTCACATTACAGCGGGGGAATTATGCTAAAAGCGTCATTAAAGTGCCTCCATGAAGAGAATCCCAAATGTTTATCACTCATCCTCGTACCGGCCCATCAAAGACCGGTCGCCAGCGAACGCCTCGGACGGTTTAATGACGTCGGGCGCTCTCTTTCTTATTTAATCCCACTCCTTTACACTCACTCTCTCTCTCCTGGGGAAGATTACCTATCAATATCACATTTATATTCATGTGAAAAGCACAGATCCCCCCCGCCCCTCTGGGTGGTCCGCCGTCAGTCAGCAGTCTTTATATTATCCCTCAAAGGTGACTCGCCGCTGACTCCCGGGACCCCGCGGTTCGCCTCAACGCGAGGATGACCTCTGGGTGATAATCAAAGGGATGGCTGACGGTGCTGCTAGCTGGTTGCTGACAACAGCTAGCCTAGCATAGTCGGCCTTAGCACAGGTGTTAAATCGGGGTTGGGGGAGGGGAGGAGGATGCTGAGGGAAATGCATTGTGAATACAGCTGGATAATTGGACAGGCGATGGGGATGCAGCTGCTCACTCAGCAGCATCGCTCACCTCTCTTGCTCGATGCGCGCCACCTTGAACGCGACGCCGTTTCCTCCCCCCCCGACACAAAGCATATGGTGTCAGAACGCCGTGCGGCGATCGGAGCGTTCACCTTGAAGATTGGCGTCAACAAGGACGACCTCACGATGACGGCGCTCAGTCCTTCCCATATTAAGGTATGAGGCTCCCAATTGGAACATGGCTTCAAGTATCCCAACGTAAGCAACCACCGGAGATGGCGTAGCATCAAGCTAACGCCGCTCCCCTTCTTATACTCATACCCTCGCCACTTGTTCACCCCTGAAACCCTTTGCTTCTGACTATCTAGGGTTTACCAGATCGCCCTTGCTCGTAATTGACCAACTTTTTTCCCGCAGGCCTTAAAGACGCCAACCTCTCTTTCTTTTGAAGTCTCGTATGCTAATGCGAGTTTAGCTGCAGCAGTTCGCGACGCTTTCCCTCGCAGAAGTGATCGTTTTGAAGGGCGAAGGCAAGCGGGTTTGAGATGGACCATCTGACAAGCGTTGGCTCCCGCGCACCTCCGTCGGCATCCACTGTCTCCGCCGTCTAATTACGCTTCAATCATCCGCGGGAACTCTGCGTGTGGTAAATTATTTCACCAAGCAGCGCGGAGACGTGCCGAGTTGCGAGCGTCACGTCGAGACGCCGGGGCTGAGTCGAAATCGGCGAGAGCCAGAGTTAAAAAAGAGGTGAAGCAAAGAGAAAAATGTTGCAAAGCCGGCGAAAAGTGAGGGACACTCCAGAAAGTGGAGAGGGTTGGGAGGCGAGACGGAGAGGCCTGTCAGGCGGAATATTGCCTCAGACAGCCGGTACAGCGGGAGGCGGACCAGCACTAATGAACAAACTTATAAACTTATCACTTATCAGCCGGAGAGAAGGGAGCGAGGAAGAGGAAGATGGAGAGATGGGGGGGAAGGATAACTGGCGGGAGACAGCGTGAGCTTAACTAATCCTCTCGTAGATGCATGGAAATGTGGCGCCTGCCGAGCGAAACTCGGGGATCATTTTGGTGATGCTGCAATTCCTTCTCAGCGGTTTACAATCTGACGTCAGGTCGTGTTTTTCTATCGGAATAAAAAAAAAAGTACTGTTTAAAGTGCTATTTATACACGCGTGATTAGCCTCTTCGCTACTTCCGAAATGACTCCTCAACAACCTTCTGTCGAAACCGGAGAGACAAAGAACGGCGAAGGCCAGCGTTTGCGAGCAAATGCGATGCTGCGAAAAAGCTTTGAAGCAAAAATAAATGTGGCTTTTTCAGGCGCGGTAATGGCCACCGTGTGCAGTTATTAGAATCTCTTTGATGTGGCAACTGTGCCAACCTGCTAGCTGTCTCCACGAATTGATCTGGCTCAATTAGCGGGCCCCACCGAGACGGCGTTCAAAGGACCAGGGCTCCCACATCCCTGCACTGACATACATAGACCAGGTGAAGCACTTTGCATTCAATTACCCGGCTGGCCGCGGAGAAGACAACCTGCGAGTAGATGGGAACACTGGAACAATCAATGGCGCAGGTTCCGTTGTTGAGGCAATGTTTGCTGCTCGCGTTTCGTTTCGTTTTTACGAGAAGACATCACCGTTTCAGAGCATCGTCTGTCGCATCACCGACCTTCCTCTCCTCCCTGATTCACCCATTTCAATTTGTCTTCATCAGTCGAAAGGCCGTCCTCGAGGATTAATTCCTCAAGGACGGCCACCCTGAGTCCTCCCTCCATCCAACCCTCCATCCCCCTATCCATCCATCCATCTCTCCCTCCATCCACGCCTGTTTATCTCTAGTCGAACTATAACCGCGTTCCGCCTCAGTCGCCATCTGAGAGTTCCGCGATCTGTTGCACTCGTCTGATGCACACAAACAGCAGTGAGTTCCTTCCTTTTCATCGCATTTTTATGTGTGAAAACACTCAAGAACTCTAATTTCACCTTGAGAGGAATTCACGGAGCTCATTCCTCGTCGGTTTCTTTTTCCTGATTATATATGAGTCGGCAAATAAGATGGTTTAGTGAGACCAGCGATGTTGTTTGGTCTAGAGACAGTGTCACTGAGGAAAAGACAGGAGACAGAGCTGGAGGTAGCAGAGATGAAGATGCTGAGGTTCTCTCTGGGAGTGACCAGGAAGGATAGGATCAGGAATGAGTACATCAGAGGGACAGCACATGTTAGAGGTTTTGGAGATAAAGTCAGAGAGGCCAGACTGAGATGGTTTGGACATGTCCAGAGAGAGAGATAGTGAATATAGGCAGAAGGATGCTGAGTTTTGAACTACCAGGCAGGAGGCCTAGAGGAAGACCAAAGAGGAGGTTTATGGATGTAGTGAAAGAGGACATGAAGGTAGTTGGTGTGAGAGAAGAGGATGCAAAGGACAGGGTTAGATGGAGGCAATGATTCGCTGTGGCGACCCCTGAAGGGAAAAGCCGAAAGGAAAAGAAGATATATTGGCGTCAAAAGTGTAAAAAAAAAAAACCTACCTGTTAATATTTTCAGAAACACTCAAGTGGACAGCAACGACTCGCCGACTTGTACGTGTTTTATTTCTAAAGACGTCATTAGATTATGAGCAGAGATGCACCACAAAGCTGCTGCTCTGTTTGCTTGATTGGATTAAAGGTGCTGAATGTATTTCCTCTTCCCCCTGCAGAGAATGTACTTTTTGCGATCTCTGATGCGACATTTTTTAAAAAAAGGCTTTGATGTCTAGCGAAGCTTGGACAGAATTACTTGTTTCATTTGTGAAAGACACGCACATCCTCTCCTCATCATGTTATATCCGCGTAAATTACCCGTCCAGCACGTGTGCTGCATTAACATGAAGCAACTTAAATCCATCTTTAATTCCCCGTAAAATTTAAATTGATCGATTCTCCCGGCGCGGCACCAGATCCAGTTCCCTGAGTTCCCGTTGGAGTTGAGTCACTCCACAGAGATGATGTTTAATGGTGACTCTGAGTGCCACGGCACATCCACATTAGAGTCCGTCTCGGCGCTAACGCTCACAAGCGATTGCCGGACATAGCTGCGCTTCAATGGAGTCAAGCAGCAGCGGGGATTCTGTTAGCGTTAGCGTAGAAAAATCCGACCCAAATGACGTTAAGTTTGAGTTTAAACGGGTTCGGTTTAGTTTCTGGGACTTGGTTCGCATGTTGTGTTCTGTTCTTTGGGTGCTCTGGTTTCCTTCCATGGTTGGCGGCCCTCAATGAACCCTTCCCCCACATTGAAATGTACGTTTGTATTCCGATCTAACGTCTACCTCCAAGTTTGGATGTATATGGGCACGAGAATTAAACTTTTAAGCAACAACACATTTTTATTCATGCATTTATTCATTCTGATCCAACACAAATAAACGCTTAAACTTTGAGTGACCTGACATTATCTGTTGGAATAATAATGATGATAAGAACTTTACTTCTGGAATGAGTGTGAGACGCCGACGGTAGCTAACATTTGGCAACTACTGCAGACGGATAAATGACGACAAATAAAGGATTTATTCATCCAAGAGAGATCTCACTTTTTCCCTTTCTAGCTTCACAGCGTACCCAAATCAATCAAAACTGACGCTAAAGACTATTGTGAGCCGCGATTGGACGTTGCTCTTTTTCCTCATCTGGCAATCCTTGAAAGTCCAATCTGAAAATATCAAACACTGAGAAGGAAAATGCTTCTTTGACCTTTGCTTCTCTGTTGAGGAACGTGGGCTGGATCTGGTTTGTCTCAGAGGTCTGAAAAGTCAAGGTCGGCATAGTTTAACAAAACCCAAGAGGACCCGGGTCCTTCAGATCTCAGGCCCGGCGCCGGAGACCTGCTGTAGTCGCTGTAACCATTGCTTTGGAGGGAAAAAAAGAGAGACTGTATGTAGGATAGAGTCGGAATAACAAAGAGACGAGTTGCTCTACCTCCACTGGTCTCTGGATAGAGTAAAGGGATGGTCGACGGGTGGGGGTGTGGCCCGGAAGAGGGCGGGTCCAAATAAAAAAACAAACATCAGAACATTCCCAACACTCTGCATGAAGAGCATTTTCAAGACTTCACGACGTTTATTTCTGCTAAGGTGCATCTAGAAGTTGTTGAAATCTCTTTGTGGTTGGTATTTTGTCTTCTCTCTGTCTCCCCCCCCCCATTATGCTGTCTCCTTCGCTTACGGTTGGGTTTGACGCCCGGCCCCCGGCGCTGGTTGGCTTTGCTCTCCACGTTCTTGTTTTCATTGTTATCTCTCCATTCGCCGTTTCATTTTCGTGTCTTCTGAGGGTTATCTTGCTTCCATCTTCCTTTTGTTTTATCTTTGCATTATCTACGGGGTTATCTCGCTGTTGTCCCCGCCTTATCGTACAACGCGACCTTTCTCTGTGACGCCATCTTCAAATCCTCACGGGAATGTCTTGGCAGGTCGTTTTAAGTTTCACAAACTGCCACCAGCAATTATTGTGATTGTGAAGCTTTTGTCTTTCGGATACTGTCGAAATATTTAATTTTCCAACCGTGTCGTCCTTTGGCGTGCTTTTCAGGGAACACATTCCGCATGTGAGGGACATTCTTTGTTTCCGCCGGCGACGGCGATTTGTCTGTTTTATTGTGCGTTCGTCTGTGTTTACACCTCTGCACGTTGTTCCGTGTGATTCAACGCAACGGGAAGAGTCAAAGCAGATGGCTGCCTCTTTCCAGAGGACTCTGACAGCCGAGGAAAGTTAGAAGTGAGAGTGGCAGAGCGGATAGAAGAAGGAGGAAAAAGAAGGGATGTGATTACCATCAAACCATCTGCTCAGGAGAGGAAGCATCCATCCACATCCGTCTCCCTGCTCGGCGTGCGACATAGATACGGAATGTCTCCTGGGCTAATTTGCGGAGCGTTTCCCACTCTTTAAGGATTCGTTTTGAAGTTGACAGTCAAACAGAATCGTCTCCCTCGCCTTCATATTGTGAAATCGGACCGGAAGCCCTCTAAATATGAACTCGAGGCTGTTTGCACATCACTTGATCCGCTAATGCCTCCTTTCCTTTCCGTTTTTTTTTTGTTTTTTTTTCCCCGTGGAGTTTACATCTTCCTCCACCGGATATCCAAACAGAAGACCCTTTGGCTTCATCTCCTCGTCCTCGTGAGAGCCAGTCAGAGATCGGTATGCCATATGTTTTCTTAACAGCGTTATAGTCCACGCTACAGCAACCGCCCAACCACAGGACGGAGTCGGAACTCCCTTATTAAGCGGGTACATGCACCTCATAACTGTCAGGACAAGGAAGAGGCAGCTTTGACAAGCTAGCTGGTGGGAAGGCGCTGCCATCTTGAATAATGATCAGGGTCTTTGAGGCCCCTTTGAAAGATGAAGTTAGCGTATAGGGTTACTTTTGTTTGTCCCATCACGTCACACCCTGTGTGGACTGACTGCACCTTAACAAGAACCAACTGTGTCCAGGACAAAGGTTCCGCTTTTCAAATGCAGGGCAAATTCTTACCTAGAATTTACCAACCCCAACCTTTAGTGTCATCCAACCAAAACAGAGCTATTAGCCTCGTCCAACCAGTGCCCAACTATGATTCTCGTCCAACCAGCGCCAAGCTAATAGCCTCATCCAACCAGCGCCCAGCTAATAACCTCGTCCAACCAGCGTCCAGTTATTAGCCTCGTCCAACACAGCACCGCTAATGTTGTTTACCTGATCAAAGTTGCTGTGATCAAGATGATGTCATTTTCCGTCTTATTGCCTTTGTCATTGGAAATTGTTCTTACTTTTCATTGGCCGTTGTCTCCACCTGAAGCAAACACTCCCTGGTAAACCAGCGTGTGTTCGATACGGATTGTTCACACCTGCACCAGTTCCTTCTTCCTGTCATCACGGCGGCGTCTTCCTGCTCGCTGCTGCGTGAATCCACTTTTAAAATCTGCATTCTGACTTCCAGCTCTGAGTGAAGATAGAAATTGCTTCCTGCCATCTGTAACGGTGAAAATCCCCGTGTGGAGTGATTGTATGGTTTACAAACGCGCATAATTGTTGCGTCTGTGAGCGACAAATTGTCTTTTGTCATCGTTATTAAATTGTATTTGCATTGTTTTTTTCCCAGGGAGACCAATAAAAACGTAATCCATGGATGAGGTATTAGCAAATACCAGTTCCTCTTGTTGACTGTCTTGTATTTACAGCGAAAAAGAAACGCTAACCTCATCCGACAGCCGTGTTTGGGATGTTCATAAATACATATTTAAAACTCGGATTGTTGTTTTTCTCCCTAGATATCGAGTCCTCATCGCTGGCATCCTCCTACAGCTGCACAAATGTTATTCCACGCCGAGCGTTACATGATTTCTGTTTTCCAACATTTGACTTTGATGACTTCTTCTCCCTTGATAACCCAGTCTTGTGATCCCCATGGAAACAGCTGCATACCGCTTCCCAACTGACAGCCGGTCTCATTTTTTGTTGTTGCCTCAAGTAAGAAGGAGACGGGGGTGCCTGGGTGGTGGGGAGGAGAAGGGGAAGTAGACATGTGACGCCAATCAAATTATTGGCCAATCAAGTCATAACGTGAGTAATTCAAGGCTTACATCGATGGCCCTAATCTCATTGCCCATGCATTAGAGGCTCCAAGGAGCGCCGTTAGCAAGCATGCTCAGTGGGGGGTGGGGAGGTCTTGGAGGTGAAGGTGCTTTAATGGGAGACGGGAGGGATTTTCCCCTTTTCAATTTTTGATAATAAGTATGGGTTGGCAAAAAGAAGGATGCTGCTATAACATACCTTTTTTGCAGTGACGCCGGGAAGCAGAGATTGCCCGGCTAGGGGTAGTCAGAGGTTTGCATCGCCTCTCTGTAGCCATCTGTTTCAGCGCCATCGTCCAATGGCAGCATCGCTCATTTGCCCAATTACAGAGGAGGATTATGATGTGTTTGTTTACTGCCTGTGGGCTCCCTGGCCACATCTGACTCATGTTTTAGGTAGAGGAGTATCATCTATCCTCTAATGAGTCCTGGTGGGTAGCCTAGTTAGAGTCAGATTGTTTTGCCTCCTAATAGTCTTTCTATATATCTAAATATATATATCCACAGTATAGATTTTGCAGATGGTGCATGCAGCTGTGGTGTAGTGCCAGATCTGCATGCATAGTGACGTCCACAATCCACAAGGTGAGCACGGGTCACCAAGAGGACTAACACCTGGAAAAACAGGACCGTCGAGCGTGAGGGCCTCCAACAGAAGGCCGGGCCCTCTGAAAGCACTGGGTTTCCGGCATCTGATGCCGACCCTGAGTGCTAATCTCGCTCTGTTATGTCTGGAGGGGCCTCAGAGAAAGATGGGGGAGCGGGTTCCATGTTGATTTGCATGCGGAGATTTCCTGAATTTGTACGTAAGGTGGCATACGTAGATGTGCCGACCACCTCCCGTGCCCGGGGGGGAATTTGGGGAGGGTGCTGCATTGTCGACACAGCTGCCAAGGGAACAGCTTGTGTCAGGGAGAGAGAGAAAGTGTGACGGGGGAGAGATGGAGCACTTTGGGGGAGGGTGGGGGGGAGGTAATCAGCTTTTGGAAAAATACTGCCTCTACATCCCCTGCCAAGAGTCGGTTTGTGTTGTGGCTTTTTTTTTTTTGAGCCGTCGCCTCTCCCCGTGGTTAATTCAACAACGGGAGGTTTAGGTTGTAAACTCACAAACACAACATCCCAACACAAAATGGTTTCAAGTGTCTCTGCTTCCGCAAGTGCAGAATCTTTTCCTCTTTTCGGCCATATGCTTTTTCGCCAGTGTCTCGTTGCAATACCTCAACAAATATCATAAGTGAGCAATCAGGCCTTTTTTTTAGCGTGCTGGCAGGCGTCCTTGCGTCGTCGTGGCACGCGTCCCTGTTCTCCCACACGTTTTCCTCTTGGGAACGAATCAGATTCCATCACAAACGATTGGCTAAAGCCATTGTACCAACACAACACCAGTTGAACAAATAGAAGCAGCTTATTCACGGCGGCACGGCTCCGACAGGAGCCACGTGTCGCAGAGCGGCGCTGAACAAACAGAGCGTCCTCGTCAGCCGGAGGGGAAGTGACGGGTTCCGCGGTGTTCCTCGTTAACACGATAACCTACGGGTCACCTCATCTCGTCAAACATATGGCCCGTCCGTCAAGTGCGCCTCAAACAAGCCGAATTAAGGCCAGGCCTGTGTTTAGCTGTGGATATCAGGCTTTGATTTGACGAAGACGCCAATCTGGTTATGTAATGCTGTTCTTGCATGTTTTAATTGTTACTCCTAATTAGGAACACTTTGATGTGATGCTTTATATAAAGATAGCGGTTGTTAGCGCCGTTAACTCATTGACTGCCAGCGCTTTGTAGCAATAGATCGCATTCGGTGGGCTTTCTCCAATACCCACGATATTGATCTTGCTTTTTTTTTTTTTTTGACTGATCCCACAATGGTTAGCTCAAATAAGTTGATCCTTGGCATACACAAAGTTAATTGCATCACTAGCTGCCGCAACTTCTAGGACTTCCTCTGATCTATAACTGGATCAGTCATCACGATGCTAAATTCCAACATTAGGAGCCTGATTTTCACTGACAAGCTCCTCCAGACTGTCCCCCAGCCCACCAATGAAAAACGTGATTGATGTCCAGAGGAGCCTTTAGTCTATAGATGTCTATAGACTATAGACTTCTATAGATGTCGAGAGGCTAGGCTTCTATAGACATGGCTTTCTACAGAAGCCAATAGTCTATGGACTATAGACAGTAGACATCTAAAGTCTATAGACGGCTATAGCCTGCAGCAGTGGTCCCCAACCCCCGGGCCGCACACCGGTACCGATCCGGTATGACGCGCAGACAAATACATGCGTCTCGGTCACGTGACAGGCTACCAGCCATTACCCATAAATTAAGCGCCCACAACCGCAGCAGTGTTCTGGATTTAAGTCAGGGCAGATTATCCTCAGATCGCCCAAAAAGTATCTTAAACCCTGCTTCCATTTCCAACCTCCTGTCTTTGTGGAGTGGGATTTTCTGCAGTGACCGTAAAGAAAACCAAACTGCTGAGTAGACCGGACGTCCGGAACACACTTCAGGTGTCATTGTCTCTCGTTGCTCCTAGATCAACGGTCCCCAACCACTAATTATTATTATTGTGATCATTATTATTTGACTTGTCACCCTTTTATTGGAAATGATCAGACGTCTACAGTCTACAGATATCTATAGACTATAAGTGTCTGTAGACGTCTATAGTCTACAGATGTCTATATAGACTGCATATACTAGTCTACAGTCTATAGACTGTAGACATCTATAGACGTCATTGGCAGCCAGTGAGTTAAATAGTGATTTTACCATCAGCTGAGCTTCCAGTTGTAGTTTATGATCAAGTCCTTTATCTTTTTCTGCCTGGGAAACCTGTTTGGCTCAACAACCCCTGAGCCGCTGCTTCTCCACGCATCAGCCTGGCTCAAGCAGAGGTTGGGTTGGCCTTCAAATGAACGTCGTGGGGGGGTCGCTGTGAAACACGTTGAACCCGCTGCGTCCTCTCCAGCTGTCGGCACGGGAGGACGAAGGGAGGACGTGTGGAAGTACACCGGTTCCTTCTGCCGGAAGTTTCATCGGCGTGGAACTTTTTCCGAGATGCTGGGGGAATAGGTTTCACCGTTCTGCTCTTCGGGGAGAAAGGACTAGAGGAAGAGGAGTGATTCAGAAGCTCTGCTGGCTCCTTTTACCCATTTGCCTCTCCTCTATCCTCCCGTTACTCCTGTTTAATGCATTCGGGTGTAATTGCCATCGCATCTGCAGCCCCGTCGTCTGTCTGGATTGTCCATCAGGGACTCGGTACCTCGTCAATCCTCTCTAGAAACCGAGGGAGGTCCCTCAGCCCTCACTCCTTCCTGGTTGTCCGTCTTGAATTTGTTGTTGTTGCTTTTCGAATCCTTCATCCCTCTGTTGATTGATGCACCAGAAGTCTTCACCTCGCCGCCGCCGCCTCGAGGTAAAATTAAAAACATTTTCTCGCCAGACTCCTCTGGTAGAAATAAAAAAAGACTCACAGCCTCCACTGATTCTGGGAAGTTCTCCTCATGATTGAGAAATTTTTGCTTTGGCGCATTCTGCCAGTTCAGCCTCAAGATTTGGCTCTGGTTGGTAACGAGGGGGGTGATGGGGGTCGTATAATTCCTAACATGCAATTTGTCATTTGCAACATGAGATCAATTCCTATCCAATCAAAACAAAACAGGATTGCGACCCTCGTCTGACCCCGTTATGTTCCAGAATTCTATCACTGATTCTCGAGCTGCAAAAGACTAAAATACTCGCTTGTCGTTGGCTTTCGCGATTGGTGCATTCCAGACCAATGGCGTTCTTGCATGTGGAGCCACATCTAGCTAACGGCCACTGCTCTCCGTTAGCTTGTTAACAAACCCTTGGATGTTCACCGAGTTCCGTTTCTCCTGCTTGACGTGATTTTACTGCTTCTGCTATTTAACTGCCCTTTTTTTTGTTTGCCTAGTTTTCCTCCTCCCTTCCGTTCGCTCTCACGCTCCCTTGGTTCTCCTGCTGCATTAATGGATGCAAATGGAGGCATGTGAGGGGGGAAAGGAGCTGACATTTATGCCTCTGATTAGAACATGCAGCCCCAATGCTTTGTAATTGATTGCACTCGCGGTCGGCGCGCACTTACCCATACCCTCCTCTAAAGGCCTCCACCACTATTAATGCACATGTTGCGTGGTGCACATGTATGTGGCTCTCATGTCGTCCGCCTCGGTGCATCTATTTGAATAAGAAGCTTTTAACGCCGCGGCTTCAAGGCAAAGTCATCGCCGAGACGCTGAGCTAACAAGTCTGAAGACGTCGATTCGCCCAACCCCCTTTTTTCCGGTGGATCGATGCGCAGGCGTGACCCGCGAACCGGGATAATCCCAGATACCGTATTGGGAGGTCGGGGCAATGAGATGCGGTTTACACGACGGGTCAAAGAGTCAGCTTCCAGATGCAAACAGTGGGAAAGAAGTAGGAGTTGAAACGAGAGCAACACGGTGGGAAATGAGAGTCTCCTCCAAGAACAAGGAGTAATTAAGGTGCAGAGAGGCAAACGAGGGGCAGGCAATAAAGGAGTGGGATGAGGGCGGGAATGTGCTGAGTGTCGTGACCTTTTTTTTTAATCGTGTGGGTTTATGTCGACAGTATTTCCTCACGGTTGGGCTTGCGTCCTGCGACAAAGAATGCGAGGTGCGCTACGCTAATTAGCATCGCCAAACACGAAGCCCCGTTCTGCTAGCCTAGCCGCTTAGCTTCTACGGAGAGCAGCTGGATTGTCACAGCATTTGTTGAATATTTGAAAAATTCATATGAACATTCATGTGATTAGCGGTGCGGATATCAGACAGACGGGTTCATTGTCGTCTAAATAATTCCGTTGCGTCTGTTTTTGCGTCACCGGGTGAAGGGTGACGTCGAACCAAAGGATGGTAACCAACCGTGACGATTTCGTTACTATGGGTCAAATAGATAGATATATAGATACTTTATTAATCCCCGAGGAAATTGCACTTTTTTAGATAGATATATATACTTTTTTTTTTTGATAAAAATTTTTTACATTAAAAAAATTTTTCTTTTCACATCTCTGGTTGATCCCGATGCGACGGGATGTTGGGTTGCACCTGTGTACGTTTGTGGCGGCCCCGCTGCTTCTGTGTAAAGAAGGGCGAGATGAGATCCATCCACTTCATTCCTGCACACACACACACACACACACACACACACACACACACACACACACACACACACACACACACACGCTTAAAGATGCACGGCGACACACCGGTGCACACGCGGGGGTGTGGAATTATGCTGCGTTAGCTGGTACGCGCTGTTCGCTCTAATGAAGCTCTTTGTCCACACAGGCGGGAAACTCGCTTATGACTCCATCCTTCAGATCGGAGGCGGCGGCGGCGGTGGCGGCGGAATACCGAAGCAGGTGCGGCGGAGATTTACGAGCCGAGACGTTGGTTGTTTTGTTGGAGGTCGGCGTGTTTGTTTTCCAATAGCTAATCAATGACGATCGCCATCGGTCAGCCGTTCTTTCTCGGTTTTCGATCGTGGGAAGCGCCTGAAGCCATTTCCTGGTAGGGAGACATATGCCCCGCCTTTTCATCCAATCAGAATTGAGTATTCCAGGATAGTCTAGTCTGTAAAATGTTATTGATGAACCTGTGGCGTCCGTTCAGATCAATCCATAATCATATCCCCGACGCCGGGGGGAATCATTTGTGTTGATTTTATTTCGGGCTTTCGTTTTTTGTAAGCCGCCAAGTGGAGGGGCGGAGCCAAGAAGGAAAACATCAAATTTTGGAGTGGATAATGAGATCTCTCTTTAAGCGCAATTATTCCTTGAGTTGATGGAACGAGGGACGTCAATTAACTTTGATGAGTTTAGAGTCTATTAAGCTCCCGCGCGGCGATCCGTTCTCCCGTATTTGCGCCGCCGTCTCGCCCCGTCCCCCGTCTTCACCGTTAGCGACGGACGGTTACTCGACGCGTCTGTTCCTTATTTGTTTGTCGTCTCGCCGAGGAGCCGAGGCATGAGGCGGGCCTGACCTTCCAGAAGTAGATATCTGTCATTTCCAAACACACACACACACACACACACACACACATCCGACAGGCGCCCACATGCGACCCAGCTCCCCTCCCCCATCCACCCATCCAAGCACAGGCCAGTAATTAGTCGGTGCCCCCAGGACTCCGACAGCCTCTTTCTGACGAGAGGAAAGGGCAGGATGACATTTTTGGTCAGCGGCGCTCGGCAGTCATTGTGCTGCATACTTCACAGAATTACCACCGGGGTTGAGAGTTCAATTCCCCGGGCCCAGACGGCACTGATTGAGCCTTCACCCTTTTTTTAGACAACACTTTGTGCTGGGATGACACGCTGGGCCTGGATATCCTCTGGGAAGCCGGCACCCACGCAAGGGGCAGCAGAACAAAAGGGCAACAAAGAATCTATGGGTTCCTTTTCTTTGTTTAGACTTTAACAGCCTTGGGAGCCTCAAACGCCTCCTAAGCACCGTCTACAAATGATGCATTCTCCACTCCAGTGCTCCAGCGGCCGATCGACCCTCACAAGGGCCCCACTTATTGAAGTTTTATCACGATGATGTCTGAGTTTTTCACCGTTTTTTGATTTCGCAGACCGGGCGGTGGTGTTAGACTGAGGCTCGACCGCGGGACGCGAATAAACAAAATGAAAATAATCAGGAGGAGGAGAACAAAGACGAGACAGATGGCGCAGCTACCTGGTCCAGTGCGCCTTATAGTCCAGTGCGCCTTATCGTCCGGTGCGCCTTATCGTCCAGTGCGCCTTATAGTCCAGCACGCCTTATCATCCAGTGCGCCTTATCGTCCAGTGTGCCTTATAGTCCAGCGCGCCTTATAGTCCAGCGCGTCTTATAGTCCAGCGCGCCTTATAGTTCGGTGCGCCTTATAGTCCAGCGCGGCTTATAGTCCAGCGTGCCTTATAGTCCAGTGCGCCTTATCGTCCAGCACGCCTTATAGTCCAGCACGCCTTATAGTCCAGCGCGCCTTATAGTCCAGTGAGCCTTATAGACCAGTGCGCCTTATAGTCCAGTGAGGGCCTTATAGTCCAGTGCGGCCTTATAGTCCAGTGAGCCTTATAGTCCAGTGAGCCTAATAGTCCATTGAGCCTTATAGTCCAGTGCGCCTTATAGTCCAGTGCGCCTTATAGTCCAGTGAGCCTAATAGTCCATTGAGCCTTATAGTCCCAGTGCGCCTTATAGTCCAGTGCGCCTTATAGTCCAGTGCGTGCCTTATAGTCCAGCGCGCCTTATAGTCCAGTGAGCCTTATAGAACCAGTGCGCCTTATAGTCCAGTGAGCCTTATAGTCCAGTGCGCCTTATAGTCCAGTGAGCCTTATAGTCCAGTGAGCCTTATAGTCCAGTGCGCCTTATAGTCCAGTGCGCCTTATAGTCCAGTGCGCCTTATAGTCCAGTGAGCCTTATAGTCCAGTGCCTTATAGTCCAGTGCGCCTTATAGTCCAGTGCGCCTTATAGTCCAGTGCGCCTTACAGTGTGGAAAATACTGTAATCTTACCTTAATTTTTCCCAGTAAATAAACAGAATCTTAATGGTTTCCATTAGCTGGGATCTCTTTCAACACTCTGACACCTCTGAACCGGTACCGGCTCGGCTCTGACGGCCGTCGCTTTAGATTTATTCACCCGACAGCTTCTGATGGATGAGCCAAGATGGTGACTAACAGCTAGCGCGCTAGCGCCCCGATCCCATGACCTCATCACCGGGCCGCCTGCCAGCGGCGCCACTTTTTATTTTTTCACGTTTTCTCTCCATCATTTCTGGGACAAAACAGAAGTTCCCAAAAAATGTGGGAAGCGAACGACTTCCAGGAAGAAGCAGGAATGAAGGGAACGCTCTGCAGCAGCGCCGGAGGGTCGTGACCTCCAGAATCAGGATGTGTGGCTCTTTTGATGAATTCGGAATTCCTCCAGCCTCACTCCTGTTCCATTCTTCCTTTCATCGCTCCATCTTTCTTTCTTCTGTTCTTCAGCTCCGTCTTTCTTCTTGATCTCCGGCTCCGCCGCCCGCCGCCCGCCCGCCGCCCCGGCCTTTCGCCACCGTCGCCCTTTTGATTCCATCGCTTTCATCCCTTCCTCCATCACGCTCCACCTCCCAAACAGCTGTGTGTGCGTGCGTGCGTGTGTGTGTGTGTGTGTGTGTTGTGACAGGACGCATCACATCACATGACAGCTGGCAGATTGACCTTGTCCTGCACTCCCTGGGATCCGTGCCGCGGCTAATCCAGCTAGCGTGGCTGCAGCTGCTGTAATTACCAGAGTTGTGCGTTTTATTTCCACTAACTCCATCCGGCGCTGACGGACTTTGCGTGTGGGCGTCCTCGTGCATCACCTGCAATCGTGCACGCAAGGACAGACGCTAACACATGCCTAACACATGCTACCAACACATGCACGGCCGTCGTAACACGACGGGGTGTGCAGATTATTAAGCCGGTCCTCCTCCTCCGACCGAACCCGGAGACGAGTAAATACAGAGAAAACAGATGGTCGTCGCTCTCAGCTCCTCTGGAAGCAGCCAGGGAGGAAACGATTTGTACGAGCAGGCAGAAATGATTACGCTCCGAATCGCTCCGTCTGCGTCCCGAGACGTCGTGTAACGTAGATCACGCCGTGAGGAATCGCGAGGCGTCTTCACTTTTTGGAACATTTAAAAGACAAAAAGAAAAAAGAGTAGAAAAGGGATTCTTTTGGTTTTGACAACTTATTTTTAGCGGCGAGAGATGACAGAAACTGCTGATGTTAGCGAATAAATGCGCACAAAACTGCAATTTTTCTCTGTGAATTGATGTTTTATTTCGTTCCCGTGACTTTTTCTCGCAGCGTTTCCTACCGTGAACTTCATCTCCGTTAAGAAAGGAAACGATGGATGGATGGCGAGTTTTTTTAATTTTTCTTGCACATTTTACCCGTATTTTTATCCCTGTGGTGTGTGTGTGTGTGTGTGTGTGTGTGTGTGTGTGTGTGTGTTGTGTTGTGGTGTGTTGTTGTACTGGGTAAGTGTCGTCGCGGTTGAGAATACAAACTTGGCCGGCACATCAAAAGTGGTGTGTCCTGTTGAGGGGAGCTCTACTGGCGGCGCCGCTCGCTCGATGTACTTCCCAGCATTCAGCTTGTTACAGTGGCACATGCCAACCCCCCCCCCCCCCTCCTCCACCCCCCCAGTTTGAAAAGCCTTCAGCATGTCGTTAACTCTCTCCCCCAAAGGAAACCTCCATTTTTTTCCTCCCCTCTTGGGTACACAGCCTGTCAGAAAACACAAAAGAAGAAAATTGCCGTCGCGTAGCTTTAGGAGCCGCTGTCTGATTCTCTATTTGTAGTTTTCGCGGAAAATTGACAGACTTCTGGCGTGTTTTCTTTTTTTTTTTTTTTTTTTACTCCTCGTCTGCAGGAGATGGAATTTTCCTCTGAGCCTCAAAATCAGATGCTAACTCCCGGAGCGTTAGCGTTCCAGAGACAGGAAGTAGAAGAACGAGGAGGGTAGTTAATCCATTTGAAGTGGCGGTGACGGCCTACAAGTAGCTGCAGATGAACTCCTTCATGGTGGCCCCCCTCCCCCAGCCCCCCCCTCCCCTTGTTGACACCAGGGAACGCCAGACCCGCTCCGTTATCCAGGGCTTTCCAGGAAGTATCCAGGAAGCTGGGGACCACGCTGGGGTCAAGCCTCCTCCGCTGCCTGGGAACCGTTAGATCAGGGAGGCAGGAGAAGTCATTATCCGGGGGGGGGGGGCTTTCCTCCCCAATTTTTTCACTTTGAATACAGTATTTTCTGCACTATAAGGCGCACCTTCAACGAATGGCCTGTATTAACCCTTACAGCCCTGACCTATTTTGATATTTGTCTCTATATACCACATTAAAAATGATTTAACACACCCATGCTTGGTATGTATAGTTATTATGTATAGTATAGTTATTATTCCCCTATAAGTCATTATATTGACATATTGGGGCAAAATAGACACACAGTCAAATTCGGAGATGGAAAAATAGTATTTTATTGCACATAAAAACCACAAACATGCTCATCGAATTGATTTTGAGCTCCAAAAAGGTTTGCCATAGGCTTCCAACATAATTATAAACAGTTTGTGTCACTTGTGCCACTCTTCAAAGGAGCTTTTCAAAGTAAGAAATGCACCAATCGCGAGGCACGTTTGCGTCACGTGACAAAATGCACGAATGGCGAGACATGTTGGAATCATAAGGCGCTGTGTTGGTTTTTTTGAGAAAAATTAAAGGCTTTCAGGTGCGCCGTATAGCGCGGAAAATAGTGTAAATAAATAAATCTCTTCTGTTCTGTTTTCTGTTGTCGTATGTAACCCGACACCTGGCAGAAGTCTCTCTCTTTTACGGGTTTAAAACATTTTTTTGCGATCCGAAATGACTCCAGCTCGTCAAAAAAAAAAAAAAAAAAAAAAAAGAAATCAAACTTTTCCCTTTGGAATGTTGGCAGCGCTTTGCCTCATTTACAGCCCGCCATGACATCATGTTCTGGGAAAGAGTTCTTTGTTTTACTCCCTTTACGCGTTCCCTTCATTAACCAAACATACGCACATATAAACTTTGACAGCTCGCGTAAAAATGCGTACACGTGAACCCGGAGCGGCACGCATGTTGCGCCGTCACAAGTCATGCGGAACAACCTCGATTTACCCTCAAAGTGCTTCCAGGTGTCGCCCCCCCGGTCGCCTCCACATTCCTGGAGGTACAGCGGCGCACGCAAGCCGTCACGTGCGGCGCCGCGCGCTTGCCTCGCCGTGCCATCCTTAACCTTTAACACACCCGTCTTATTGTCGGGCCGTCAATCCAAACGTCTCTCACGGACGCCTAATGATGCTTTATCACGGTCGGGCCTCGTGCTCACATTTCCCTGCATGTTTAAGAAGATTTAATACGAATTCAAGGGAAGTGGGGGGGGGGGGCACTTCAGAATACATGTGTCAGTTAAAGGGGCGATTGATATGCTGTCTTCCCGACTCCTACCCCCCCCCAACCCCCCTCTCACTCGGTCTCTCTTCCTCCCTGCTCTTCATCGCTCTCTTTTCAAGATCTGACACCCCCACTAAAGTCCCCGTCTCTCTGTATCGTTCCACCAGAGGCGCTCCGGAGGAGCTTTGATATTGAAAGCAGGCTCGGCATGGAAAGGCGAGGGTTTAGGGGAATGTAAATGCTGGGGGTCTTTTTAAAGGAAGAGATCTGCCCCCCCCCCACCCACCCACCGCCACCGTTAACGAACACCTTATGCTTCGGCATCTTTCTGCCCTGTTTTTTCTCTTTGCACGAGGAGGAAACGTGGATTCGTGTGTGTTTTCTGTTATTTACATGGATTTGGGTCAAATTAAGATGATGAAATGTTGTAACACGGACAAAATCAACATGTTATTTGACGCATGGGGGTGGGGGGGGGTGGGGGGGCGCGTCAACTCTATTTCTACTTAGAACTTCTACTTAGAGCTCTTGAATCATTACAGTAGGTTCCGCGCTTAAGGCGCACCTAAAGGCGTTTAATTTTCTCAAAAACAAACAATGCACCTTATAATCCAGTGCGCTTTATAATCCAGTGCGCTTTATAATCCAGTGCGCTTTATATCCAGTGCGCTTTATAATCCAGTGCGCTTTATAATCCAGTGCGCTTTATAATGCCAGTGCGCTTTATAATCCAGTGCTCTTCTAATCCAGTGCGGCTTTATAATCCAGTGCGCTTTATAATCAGTAATCCAGTGCGCTTTATAATACAGTGCGCTTTATAATCCAGTGCGCTTTATAATCCAGTGCGCCTTATAATCCAGTGGCGCTTCATAATCCAGTGCGCTTCATAATCCAGTGCGCTTTATATCCAGTGCGCTTTATAATCCAGTGCGTTTTATAATCCAGTGCGCTTTATAATCCAGTGCGTCTTATAATCCAGTGCGTCTTATAATAGCCCACTCAGGGTGCGCCTTATAGTCCAGAAAATACTGTAGCTTTCAACGTTAGCATTGACGACTGTCACCAATGGATGGAGGGATGGAGGTATTGTGGGGGGGGTTTCTTCTGGTTCTAGATACAGTCATCACCTACGCGACTTCACGCGATACCGTACGCACATTCTATTGGCTGACGACATCCGAAGTGCGCTAACGTTTCGTGAGTCTCGGACTTCCCTGAGACACATAAGTGCTTTAAACAGTCTGTCAGAGTGTTTTAAAGGTAACACAGATAGAAGGTGGTTTAATATCAGTATGGGGGGGTTCAGAAAACGTTTAAATTACCGTGAATAATAAGATAGTTTGTTGTTATAATCGCAGAATTCGTTAATTGCGAGTAACGAGGGATCACTCTGATTAACTTGCCCTACTCCTCTTACTATCCGACAAGTTTTCCACCTCTCTCATCATCCTTCCGGAATTCTTCGTTATGAATTCATAAAAGACACGTTAAGAAGTCCTCGTCTCAACTTCACAGGCGGCTGCGGCGGCCGGCTGTCACGGTAACCTTGTCATCACGGATCAGAGTGACGTAACGGGAGGTTAGAGTCCGATGCTTTTGTCGGCGTGTGCAGTCCCCAGCCATCTGTCACGGCGCCGCGCTCCAATCCCGCCGCCAGCTTCTGTCGGAGCTACAAGACAGCATCCCGTGGCTACCCTCCCTCCCTCCCTCCCTCCCTCCATCCATCCATCCATCCATCCATCCATCCATCCGTCCATCCGTCACTCCCTCCCTTCTCAGCTCTCTCTCTCTTTCTGTCCGCGTGTCTCTTTTGCAACCTGCCAACGCATCACATTTGTTCCATCCAGGCGTCCCTCCTGGTGCTACTACTTCAGCGCTGTGCCAACTGCTGCTGCCCCCGACAAGCCGCCGTCCAGCTTTCCTGTCCCGGTCCGCCCTCTTCCAGTCCGTCACCCGTGGGTTTTATTTGTTTATTTACTTGACAAACGGTTAAAAAAAAATGTTCAGGCGACACAAATATTCTCTTCTTCACACAGCTCTGCTCCTCGCTAATGAGTCTCCGTTGGGTTGTCCCCTGCAGTGTCTGTCCTCAGACACCATTACCGTTTCAAAGAGCGGGGCCAAACCACCACCATAATTGGGGACCGCTACCTGCCCAGATAGCCTTAGATGTTAGCACAACCTGCGGTATGCTAATGAATCTGAACGGGGGAACTGGGAACCGGCGGGTTCGCATCCTGGAGTCTGGACTGGGTTCTTTTCTTGGATGTTGGCTTTGATGTCGATCTTGACTCGAGAGCCGTGTTACATTCTGACCCTCGACGTAATTCCACCCCGTTATCGGCGTCCGCCTCCTCAAGGGTCACCACTCACAATGCAGATAATTCTACGGCTAATTAAAAACTCATCACCCCCATGATGGGACTATATTATTATATAAATCACAGAGATAATAGAAAGTCATTGCAAATGTGACACCGTTACGGCGCTGCTAATTTGCTGCTATCCTCCTATCCTGGTGTGACGTGCGCGGGTAAATGTCAAGATAATTCGGTTGGTTGCCCGTCGAGCAGGTTAGATCGAGGCGAGGCGGACACGTGGGGGGTCGCTCCGCCACCCCAAGTCAGGTTCTTTTTCTCCAGATTGACCAGAAAGGGTTGATACCCCGCCGTCACCTTCCTCACCTCCCGGTGGAGCGTCGTTCCGACGGGCTAAAGATTGAAAAGAGAATATTTCGCCGAGCGTCTCTCGCTGTCAGACGCAGCAAAACTTTGGTGAAACCTGGATCTTCATTGCCCTCCTTTAACTTCAGTATGACGGGAACTTTATGGGAACTGATACTAGGAGTTTACTGCCCTTTACCCCGCCGGCCAGAGAGGTGATCAAGGATGGCCGTCTCCAATTTGCCCAATCTATCTCCAGTCATCTTTGGCCGGGTTATTGAGCGAGTCCGCCCATTTTCAACAACGGTTGTGTGTGTTTTCCATCAAACTCAAGAGGCAATTTCCTGTGCAGCTCAAGTGGCAGTTGTCTTTTGCCTCCTTGTTCAATTAGGGGGGTAAAGGCGGGGGAAAGAGAGCTTGAGGTTGCAGTAATACTTATGGTCAAAATAAAAGCTTTTTGCGGAGACATCCTGTCATCCATCTCCCGGTAAACGATACATCTTCCTCTCACGGCGGCCGGAATGACCTTGTTTGTTGTGGGCCTGTCAGCGGCGAGGGAGGCGGCGAGTGAGTCTGGAGATCCTTTCGGGAACGGGGAGACCAGGAGGAGAAGGGGTGGGCGGTCTCGCTTCGACCTCTGGTCCCGTTGGGGAGGCACCTCGAATAGGATTATCCCGACGCTCGTTAGACCCGACCTTGGATCACGTTACAAAACAGCATCTGGTGTAACGGAATGAAGACGCCATAAACTTGTGTTGATGTTCCATGTGAGGGCGGGGGCAGTTACCCCCCCCCCCCCCCATATAAATATTTTCTCAGAGAATTAAAGTTCGGGTTAGAAGGAAGATTAATATGGGACGAGCAGAGTGTGCCAGCGAAAAAGCAGGCTAGTGGAGTTTAATGAGTTTTGTGTGTCGGCTGGGGAATCCGCTAGCGCCATGCTAATTACGCTGAGATCGGGGGTGGGGGGGTGGGGGGGGGGGGGGGGGGGGTGCAGGAAGATAAAGACTCGACCCGGCAGGAAGTGTCGAGATGCATGCACACATTTCATACCCGCCTGAAAGAGACAGATGATGGCATGAATGATTAGCAATGCTGCCCCCTTTGGGCTAGGAGGACAACTGCAGCGTTAGCGACGACAGAATTTTCCGCCATGACTTTCAGCCGAATGCCACCTCCTCTTCCTCCTCCTCCTCCCTCTTCCTCACTCTCCTTCTGTTTCACTCTTTCCTGCCGTCTCTTTTAACTTGGAAGGCGAATTTGCTTCCGGCACAGTTTAAATGAAACTGCCCCCTTCCTGATGGATTCTAACCTTTAATATTCCGGCTCCTTTGTTGGCGAGTGTGTATCCGACTTTCATCATGCAATATGTATCATGATCACCACCCCCCCCACCCCCCCCTCTTACCCCCACGCCACCTTATGCCCCGTCGGCCCTCGCCGTGAAACGTTTGCGCGATCAGATGAGAAGGAATCCGACTGCTCAGACTCCATCGGCCCCCGTAATTTATTTGTTTGTTTGTTTGTTTACGACTTAATCCTGCCAGTTTCATTAAAGCCAGAGCGGCCGAATCCGTCCTTTTGGCAAACCGGCGCCGCCGCCTCGTGCACTCGCTCCCCCTCCGCCGATTTTCCCGTGCGGAAAAGCCCCGTTGCCCCGTCTGCATTCCTTTCCAATTAAACCGGCATCATCTGATTCCAATTACTCTAATTATAGCAGCCGGGGAGCGGAGGGGGGGTGGATTGGCAGAGGGAACAGCGTGGCTGGTCTTCACACCGAAGAACGGGGGTGGGGGGGGGGCGCAAGTGCAGCCGGAGGAGCCTTAAGGTCACCCCGAAGGCGACAACAGCAATAATCAGCCACAAATAGCGCCGACAACATCACAGCAACCGCCGCCAACATGTTGGGCACACGCTAGCCTGTAATCACACAACACGCTTAACAAGGTCATGCTAATGGAAGGACACGGGTGTTGTTAATCACACCGCGGCGTGATGACCGATAATCCCCTCAGTTCGTCTTAGGAACGGACGACCTGTCATGAATCCCTCCGCCGCGTCTGGAGTCACGCGTGACACCTGCAGCCTGACATGATGTCATCGCACGGACAAAGTAGAACCCCGAGTTACGAGTTATGATGAGGAGCTCATTAGATTCAGTCCGGATAGCGCGCTGGTGATTAGCGGCGACGGCTTGTTGGAGGATTTATAGCGGCGGCTGGCGTTTCCTGCTCGGCGTCGGTGTGTTTATCGTTTAAACTCACGCAGCGGGCCTGAACATCACGTCCTGCAATCGCCGCCGAGCGCGTCATCGCCCATTCTCCAGAGTCACGTATCCGCGGCAGCAGCGGCGGCGGCGGCGGCGGCACTGACCATGTTAACGTCCTCTGGAACGGCGGTTGGAGATGATGGCGCGCCGATGGAAACGCCAGAACCTGCAGCGACGTGTGACGGTTAATTACCCGCAGACATCAAAGCCGGAGCCGACATCCGATGACGGATGCTCATTCGCCGTCAACCACACAAGGCGATCCGCCTTCATCACCACTTTCACGCGACGTCTTCCCGTTTCCCGTCGGTCGTCACGTCAACATCCGTCGTGAGGGGCGGAGCTTCCTGATCCTCCAGCGTTAAAGAGTTTCCTCCTCAGTTGCGTTCCCCAACTTTTTTGTATTCGTCCCGGATTGAGAGCGACGCGCCCGTCGGACTCGGCGGGACACCTGCGCAGGTCATTAGCTTCCCTCCGCCGTGTCATTAGCGTCCACAACAAACACATTATCTCCCGCTAAAACCGCCGCCGCCGCCGCCGAGCCTTTTAGGGCGGAACCAGACGGAAACGACGCTCCTCCTGGGGCGGGTCGGCTTCGTTTTTTTTTTTTTTTTTTTTAAATTTTGCGTGACCCTCGCGATTTGACCAATTTTTACGTCGGTCGGGTCGGAAACGATAGAGGCGACATACGGCGCCGTTTCCGTTTTAATTCGGCTAGACGCGGGTTTCGTCCGTCTGGCGGTGGGGGGGGTGGGTGGGGGGTGGGGGTTGATGAACGAGCGTAGGATCGCGCGTTCGTTCTCTTCTTGTCTGTTTAAAATCAAACGCGTGTTTTTTTACGGCGGCTCTGGAGAACCCGTGTTTTCGGCGCGGCGACGGGAACTAATACGCCGCGTCGCGCTTGTAATTGAAAATCGTGGCGTCGGTTCCGCCACTGAACCTGAGTGATGTCACATAAATGTTGATTTGTTCTGAGTGGCTTTCCCCGCTCAACACTTCCATTATTGCTTTTTTATTACTTTTGTTGTTGCTGTTTTCCATTGAGAAATAATTCTTTCACATATATATTTCAATATTTTCCGCCGCCCTCGCCTCCGCCGCGCCGTCGCCTCTCCGCGCAAGACGGTAAGGCGGTTAGACGTCGGGACGCGCAGGTTTCACGTTGGCGGCCGTAGCGTTCCCCCCGGCGAGTCGCGCGACATTAAGGAATAACAAATGAGTCGGCGACCCGCCGGTCGTTCTTCGGGATGTGTTTGCAGGAGCGGGGGGAAAAAACGGCGCTCGCTATTTGTTTTGCACCAGATTCATAAGTGAAAATTGCGTTGAGGCCTCCATTTGGCGGGCGGGTGATGGAGTGTGGGGCGCAAAAAAAAAAAAAAAAAGAGTTTGTCACGTTTCCTGGATTCGGATGATGTCGTTTTTTTCAGCGTCCAATCAAAAAAAGAAAAAAAAAACCTGTATTAAAAGCTGGCGAGCCATCAAGGGAGGTTTTGCGTCGATTGGGACGCACCCCGCGCCGGTCCTGAGAGACGTTCGCGTTTGTTCCACGCCTCCTCCACGCCATGTCAGCCAGGAGGAATTCAATCCCACAAATGATGTCATGAATGATGCATGAGGCGCCGGGGACGCGTTGACCCCCGGAAACGACGCCATGAGCTGTTGTTGCAAACACTTTAACAGAAAAACACGAAGGTGACGCCGACGGAAACGTATCGCAAAAAAAAAAAAAAAAAAACAACAACAACAAAAAAAACAAAAACGGGGAAACGGGGGATTTTTTTCCCTTAAAAAAAATTATTTTTTTAAGGGAAATTCCCCAATATTTTTACACCGGTAGTCCTGGGGGGTGGGGGGTTGGGGGGTTATCTTGAGTGCATCCGAGCCGCGTTACACGATGCATGCATGAGTTTCGTGTCCTTGCGCCGGCGCGCCGGATACGACCGCGTCCCCCATCTTCCATGTTAATAATGAATTTTTGATATGAGCTCCACATGAAAGTTTAATCTCTGGAATATTAGCTCACTGAGGGAGATACAAAATCAAATCGGGGGGGTGTGTGTGTGTGGGGGGGGGGGGTCGTGATTAAGCGGGCAAAGCGCATATCCACCCATTTAAATTCGCATTAACCCGGCATCAAAATGTATGAGCCGTGACACCTCTAAGATCACGTCTGTCGTCACGTAAAGGTGTCGCTCCATCAGCGTATATACGTCTCTAAAAAAAAAAAGACGGATGGGTCCGGGATGATGTTCCGGAATCGTCCGACTTATGTATTAGAAGGTCGTGAACGTTTCACCTCGGGCTCCGCTGAGAGTCGGCGAATCAAAATCTCGCCTTAAAGCTCAATAATGCATCGCCCCGATTTTGTTCCGCGTCACACTCGGAATGAGCGTACATCTTAAGGCGACGCTAAACTCCTCGGCGCCTCCGGGGGGGGGGGGGGGGGGCGGGCCGGGCCTCGCTATTGGATGGCGTACACGAGAGGAATTCTATAGCGGCGTATGCTAATTTGTGAGATTCTTATTCAACCAGGTAGCGTCGTAATCCGTCCAGATGGCGCGGCGTGTTGAAGGGGAGCCTCGCGTCCCGCTGGTTTTTTTTTTTAAAAAAAAATCTTTTTATCGCTTGAAAGAATTATCTGTTGCATTAAAATCAGGCTTTAATTAAAGCCTAACAAGCAGACGGTCCACGATGATGACATCACAGCACAGGCTTTGATGTCAGGCTTTTAACGCCAAGTAACCGCGGCTAGGTTAGGCTAAGCCTCAGGGGATTTGAGAATGAATGAAAGACAGGAAGTGATGTCATCTATAAACTATGACTTCACATGTTGTATTTGTACGGATTCCAGGGCGGGCGGGGGAGGGGGGTTGGGTGGGGGGAGGGGCTTGCTTGGCAACAGTTGCTACAAAGGGAAAAGTAGAAGCAGAAAACATCAAAGCGGCGGTGGCGAGGTGCTGCCTGACTCCGCCTCCTGACTCCACCTCCTGACTCCGCCTCTGACCAGCTGATGCAATAATAAGTCTAGAGACAATTATCTCCCGAGCAAATTGGGGAGGGGACGGAGAATGAAAAAAGTCCCCCAATACAAAAGTTGGACAAAGGGAGAGGTTGAACGACGGCATGAGTGAAGGGAATGTGCGCCGCTTGATGCCCCGCCCCCGGTCACGACAATCATCTATCCGAGGAACTTTTATCGGATAAATAGATCCCGCCCCAAGAGCGCCGGGGGCCGAACCCGACACTTCTAACGGCCGCCGTCTCGTCTCCCCCCAGCGCCGTCAGAAGGGCTTCCTTTAATGTGTCCTATCCGTCTGTCACATCAGCCGTCGCCGCCGTCCTCCCCCTCCCCCCCCCCCCCTCCCCCTCCCACCTTTTTATGCCGTGATCGACACCCCCAGATTTTCACCTCCGTTTTCTTTCCCTCTCTTTCCGCTCATACCCAACCCCCCCCCCGTAGCAACGGTAATGTTCTCGCAAATTACGGCGAGGTAAACAGACCAGGGTGTCCAAATGGAATAACAGCCACTGGGCTGTCAGCTCGGGCGCGGGGGCCATCCGTCAGCAGGAAATGACACGTCTAACCCCCCCCCCCCCCTCCTCTTCCTGCTTGCACACAGTTGGGTTCCTCCTGTCCTCCTCGTGGTAAGGTGAAGGAATTATCCTCAGAATAACCCGCGGCAGTTCCGTTAGCGTCCTACGATGCCACTCGAGGGGCGGGGCGCCGCTAAAAGCGTGACGGCGTGCTCCACGTGTCAAAGCGTTCCCGTTTCCGTCGTAACCTCCTCATCCTGGGTATTTAGGGCTTTGCGGCGCCGAACATCATCAAAGAGGAAACTTAACGTGACGGCGGCGGCGTGTAGACGAGGCCCTGCCCCGCGATAATCCTCCGCAGACGAAGCCCTCCGCTATTAGCCCACGCACGCAAATTACCGCCTCACATCCCGTCGCGTCGGCGAGAGCGAGTTCATTCACGTAAACTCTGGTATCGTCAGCATGGCGAGCGACTTTGTCAGTTAACTCTTTGATCCAGACCGCCCGACGGCTTCGGGATAATCCTACAAAACCGTCGCCTCACATTTCCAATGAGCCTCAAAGGAAGGACGGCGACAAGTGTGCCGTGGATTTTTTTTTTTTTTTTTTTTTTACGGGCAGATTTAATTACGCCACACGCATTACGCAAATGCCGTAGCGTCGCTTCACCGCGGCGCTAAATGCGACAAAACCTACGAAACATGGAGGCGTTTCTTGTGCTTAAACTGCAAAAGTCCTTGTGTTTTATGGAAGGCGACTGACTCGTCTGTTTTTGTGTGCAGGTAAAGTTTGCCTGCCCCCGTCTCGGGCTCGTCTTCCTCTTGTCCTTGCTCCTCTTGTCTCCACGCCAGCTCTTGAGCTTTATGCGACAGGAATTGGCGAACGCGGCCTCTACTTAATATTTTCCCATCGTATTTATTTCATTCCATAAATTCTTTTATGGATGTTTGTCTCACTAAATTGCAACTACTCACAATTGTTATTCAAGACGGATTCGGAAGCTTTTATTTATGACGACAGATCCCGACCATTAAGAGATTGTCTTCCTACGTGGATCACCGCGCAGCTTTCTGATCGCGTTAGCCGGAATAAAGGCATTCAATACACTTTTTTTTACTGCAGTTTGAAAGGCAGAAGTTTGTTCCCGATTGTTTGTTCACACGGACGCCCTTTGGTTTTTTTCTACTTCCTTAGCTGTTAGCGTTAGCCCATGGCGGCCCCGTCTGCGATGGTGGAAAGATATGAAAAAGTGGCCAACATCTCCAACTCTGGCACGTCTGATTGGGTCGTTACCTGGTTGCTTACCCACCTCAGTAGGTGGGGAGTGAGGAAGGGGGTGGAGCCAAGGGGGCGGGAGCTGCTCTGCCCACCGTCCAGTGAGTGGCGTTCTCCAGGGGCAGGATGGGGCAACACGTTGCCTCTCCAGAGATGTTTGGTTTCGCCCCGCCTCAAAACCGTCATTGACGCCTCTTCCCTCCTCTCCCCGTTTCCATAGCAACAGGAGCAGGACCCCACCAACCTGTACATCTCCAACCTGCCCGTGTCGATGGACGAGCAGGAGCTGGAGAACATGCTGAAGCCGCTGGGACACGTCATCTCCACCAGGATACTGAGGGACGCCAACGGGGTCAGCAGAGGAGTCGGCTTCGCCAGGTATGCCGGAGCCCCCCCCACCCACCCAGACAGACCCATGTGAACACACCTGTACACACACACCTGTACACACACACACCTCTACACACCTGTCGGAACTTTAAGGAATGGTTTGCGGGTCGTTTCGTTTGTTTGCGAGGTTGCGTTGGAGATAAGTTGCGTTGGGCTATCTCTGCCCGCCATTTCTCACTTCGAAAACTTTTAATTTCGCCTCATTAATCCCTCAAAAACGGGCGTCTGCCGCGTCCTTGTGCCACCGGGCGCCCCATCCTCTCGGCGCCTTCCTTCCTTGTTTACCCGGAGGTCGCCACGGCGACCACAGCACCGCCATCTTGCAAGGATTTTTCTTAATCGCCTGCTCTGATTAATCGCTGAAGTCCTCTGGTATTTACAACGGGATGCACGAGCAGGTACTCGTGCACCAAAAGGTGACACGGCCGCGGGGAGGCGTGAACGACGACCTGCCATAAGCCACCTGTTCACACCTGCCCCCAGCAGGAGGAGGGGGAGGAGGAAGAGGAGGAGGTGATGGGAAAGGAGAGCCAGAGCGATGGGAGAGTGAAACTATGGCCGGGTAGAAGAACTAATCATAGAGGTTATTATGAGGAGAAAGAGAAGGTGATGGGAAGGAGGAGACGACGCGCCGCCGGGAATGGAAAGCCGAGCGAGGGAGCGGCGGCGGCGGTGGCGGCGGCGGAATGAAAACCAAGTTTTATCTCGCTACGGATCGCCAGGATTGAAGCGAATCGCTGATCGATCAGGAGCTCAGAGGAGGAGCGACGGGGCGGGTGGTCGGATCGCGGCTCCTCCTCAAATCGGCAGACGGGTTTCGGGCCGGGGGGGGTCGTTAGAGAGAGTAAACCCAGCTAAGTGTTTGTGGGCCGATCCATTACCGTTATCAGAGCCCATTACCGCCGCCCGGCCCATAATCACTGCAGACAGCAGCACCTGATGCCATTAACCAGCAGCTCAGAGAGCCCCGCCTCCTCCCCCCGCCTCCCACCTGGCCGGTCCTCCCCGAAAACAAGCGTCTGGATGCTAGCTAACGGGCTAATGCGTTTACTCGCCGTTTAACGTCCGCCTGCCGGCTGGAGGAGGAAGAACGATCCCAGATTGTGTGTGTGTGTGTGTGTGTGTGTGTGTGTGTGTGTGTGTGTGTGTGTGTTCACCCATCATCTGATGGGTGAACAGGAATGTAGAAAAAAATCATGGAATAAGTAAAACATACAGAAGGAATAACAATCACCATGGTAACGTAGAGATACTTAATAACAAACTAAAAAAGACATTTTTAACCTTTTTTATCTTTTTTTTTTTTACCCTTTTTTAACCTTATTTAACCTTTTTAACTTTTTTAAAACCTTTTTTTTAACCTTTTTTTTTTTTTAACCTTTTTTTAAACATGTTTTTTGAACACTTTTTTTTTTTACAGGTAAAGGTTCCTTTATCCAAATGTAAATGTGTTTTTCACACACGTTCGATCAGATTTGTCATTTTAAACCCACACGCCTCGTCCCGCAACACAGGAAATGAAATCCTCCCCGCCAAAATAAAATGAGAAATAAAGCAGGAATAATTTGAGTCCTATTTAAAGCTGTCAGCTGCTGAAGGCTGTCACCGAAGGCTTCATTATATTTGAGCTCCTTTTATTCCATTATTCATTCAAACACTTATTTAAATTCTGATTTAACACATTTCTGCTTTATATTCTGGTTGGTTTTACAAAGAATTGCATCTGTTTTGACGTTTAAAGTTTTAGGAAACAGGTTTTTTTTTTTTTTTTTTGATAAAAAATATTTTATCAAATAATAAAGAAAATAAACAAAATCTTCAAGTTTTAGTCGTTTCATCATCCCTGATTTGCATTTTCTTTGAACGAGCTGGAAAACAGGGCTTCACTGATTTAATTTGGAGCCACGATGCGTTCAAGGCCAGTGATTAGTGAAGGACAGACTGACACCAGCTGGTTAATATCAATCCTTTGAAACGCAGCGAAGACAGGAAAGAAGGAGGGATGAGGAGAGAGACGGATGACGCCAGGAAGTGTAAAAGATTACGTATTCGGAAAAAAAAGACGGAGAGAGGGATGTGAGAGGAGGAGGGGAGGAGGGGGGGGGGGGTCACGCTGAACGATGGAGAAAATAAGCGAGGTTGAAAGATGGGGAGGAACGAGAGAGACGTCAAAAAGAAGAGGTGCAGACGGGCCGGAGTAAGATGGATGGAACGGGGTGGGGGGGGGGGGCGATAAAGAAGCTCTGCTTGGAAAAAAAAAGTGAGATTCTGACAAGATGATGCGAGTATTTACGAAGAGAGCGCGAATGTCCGCTCAGAAATGGGATTCTGCACATTCTGGGAGGATATAATACCGTCGGCGCGGCGATTTTTTTGGAACGTCTCCGGTTGGCCCGGAAACGCTTGAACGCATCGGGTTTGTTAACAGTGTCCCGATACTTTTGGGCGTCTAGTCCTTAAAGGGTTCAACGGAATCGGTTTTGGGTGCCGTGTCTCCACCCACAGCGCCACGACCATAAGACAAACGCGCCTCCCAACGTTTGTGACACGCTAGACATCAAAGCCCGCTAGCTCCGCCCACCGACGTTTGATCCAGTCGATCATGACGAGAAGATGAGACGGGTCGTCTTCCTCCCACTCCAAAAGGAGGCGTGACTCTCCGTCAGCTCCGCCTTCCTCCTCCTTCACCCCTCCATCCCCTTTTTGGGGGCGTGGCCCCATCGTTCTCCCGCCGCCACGGTTAGAAGTCGGAGCTCGTCGACTTTAATCGACTCTTTCTGTTACAGGATGGAGTCGACGGAGAAGTGTGAAGTCGTGATTCAGCACTTCAACGGGAAATACCTGAAAACCCCGCCAGGCATTCCAGGTAAGCCCCTCCCCCTTCCTCCTCCTCCTCCTCTTACTCCGCCCATCAGTTGGGAAATCATCGCCGTTTAAATAAGAAACTTCCTTTACAATTCGTTCATGCTAATTCCTTGCTGGATGGTTTGATGGATCGCGAACGCGCCTGAGGCGCCGGCGCCGTTGTCGTCTGGCGGCGGCGCTGCGGGCCTGCAGGACGGAGGAGCCCCCGTTTAATATTCACACTCGTGTCCCGGCTGTTCTATGCAATCTACTTAAGAGCTCGCTCTCTCCTCTCGCCGTTGCCACATCCTCCCTCCGCCCTACATCTCTCTTCTGCTGTCACCCCAGACGGTGGGGAGGGGGAGGGGGATGGGGCGGCGACGGCGGCTGCTGAGGCGGCCCGGCCAAGGAGAAAACAGGATGGCGGGCAAAGAAAGAACGGTTGCACTAAAGCAGAATTTGGCCCGGTTTTCTTTCTTTTCTTTGACACGTGAAGAGTCGTCGGTCGTCGGCGTGAGCGCTAACGCTCGCTAACCCTCGCTAACACCTCAGCAGGAGGGATTGGAGCCAACAACCCGTTATTATTCCAGTCGTCTGGATTTTCTAGGAGAAATATCCCAGAAAACGTTTCTGCTGGATCGTCTGATGACTCGCGTTCCGTTTCACCGGTCTGACTTCTTTTCCAGACGTGACAAATAAAGGAGTCGTTGTTCGAGCCGACGGGATTGGTCGGCTTCCCGAAGATCTTCTGTTGGGGCTCCTCTGGGACGTCTCACTCTGAGGGCGTCCCAGATGTTCGCCTGGTTTGGATCAAAATCTAAAAAAATAAAAATAAAATAGAAAATAAAAACACGACGGTTGTCTGGTTTGAAAATCGAGCCACAAATTAACCGCACCTCCACAGGTGTGACTCCTCCCCCAACCTCTGGCCACACCTCCACAGGTGAACTCGTTTCAGGAACGTCGATCCTTCGCTATTTTATTCTGGAAGGGCGTGCCCTTCGCTGACATCTAGTGGTGGAGTTGTAGATTGCAAACAGGTGGCCACACCCACTCCAGGTGGGGGGAGGAGTCAACCTCCATCCATACTAAACCAAACGCCAACGCTCCTGAACACATCTGGCAGCTGACGCCCCCCCCCCCCACCCCACCCGGAAATATTTCTCTATCAACATCATGTCTGATGTGTAAACAAGAGTACACACATGTCAGCGTGTGTGTGTGTGTGTGTGTGTGTGTGTGTGTGTGTGTCCCGTGGGTCCTTTGCTATGCAGGGCATCTTCTTCATCCATCCTGCTTTGACAGCTCAACAACCCCCCCTCCAGGGAGCCCCCCCCATGCCACACACAGGCATGTGTGTGTGTGTGTGTGTGTGTGTGTGTGTGTGTGTGTGTGTGTGTGTGTGTGTGTGTGTGACAGCTATGACGACTACACTGTGAGATCTGACACACAACCAGAAAGTTGTGCGATCGACGTCACGCACCGCCGCCTCTGACCCGTGTGGAATGTCAACATCCGTACGATGCTAATGAAACCCCCACACACACACACTCCTGCCCCCCCTCCCCCCCGACACACACATAGCTGTGTTAGAACAAACACACCCCGCAATGCACTCAACATGCACAAACACACACACACACACACACAAGCTAACACCCCAGTGTGCAAACGCTCTCAAGTCTATATCTGTCAGAGGTGTGTGTGTGTGTGTGTGTGTGTGTGTGTGTGTGTGTGTGTGTGTGTGTGTGTGTGTGTGTGTGTCCACCGGTCGCCGTCTCGTGTCAGGAAAAACGCGGGCACCACCTGGTAAATTTAACCCGGCCTTGGGAAAACAAACAAACAGGAAGTTCTCCGTGTTTAACAGGAAGTGAGAGACCAACAGCGTGAGAGAGGGGCGGAGCTTAACCACACACACACACACACGGATAACACTCGACGACGGCAGATGGAGGCAAGCGGCGCCATCGGCGGCTGGCGAACGCGTCCCGTTTTATGGAGTAACGTTTGACTTCCTGGTGATTACATCAGATGTGGAGTCGACAGCAGATGGCGGCGAACACCCCCACCCCCACTATCCTCACCCTCCCAGTTTACGCTTAACTTTTTAATTAAAGCACGTCTCATTTTCAAGAAGTGATGAGTCTTAGTTATAATAAACGGCTCCGAAACGACACAAAATGGCTCCGAAACGACGTAAAACGGCTCCGAAACAACACAAAACGGCTCCGAAACAACACAAAACGGCTCCGAAACAACACAAAACGGCTCCGAAACGACACAAAAGGGCTCCGAAACAAAACAAAACGGCTCTGAAACGACGTAAAACGGCTCCGAAACAACACAAAACGGCTCCGAAACGACACAAAACGGCTCCGAAACGACACAAAAGGGCTCCGAAACGAAACAAAACGGCTCTGAAACGACGTAAAACGGCTCCGAAACAACACAAAACGGCTCCGAAACGACACAAAATGGCTCCGAAACGACACAAAACGGCTCCGAAACAACACAAAACGGCTCCGAAACAACACAAAACGGCTCCGAAACGACACAAAAGGGCTCCGAAACGAAACAAAACGGCTCTGAAACGACGTAAAACGGCTCCGAAACAACACAAAACGGCTCCGAAACGACGCAAAATGGCGCCAAAAAAATTCAGCTTCCGGTTTCCGGTTGGGGGGGGGGTGTCCGGTTGGTATGAGCGGTGCATATCGGTCCACTCCAGCTCCGGCCCCCCCGTCTGATTGGGATTCAGAGCGAGGGGGGACGTGATCGATCGCCCTGATGGAGCGCTACAGCTGCTTAGCGATTCCGAGCAATGCGGCAGCCGCTCTCCCCGACGCCGGCGTCGGCCGTGAGCGTGCATAAATCCGCACAAAGTCATCCATACACACACACACACACACACACACACGTAGGGCGAGGACGCATAGGTGCAGGCGTGTTGCTTTCTGGATATTAGCATGCGGCGCCGCGCGTTGTTTGTGGAACTAAATAAACCGCCGCGTGACAAACGATCCGTTTCCGTTCGGAGTTGAGAATAAAAGAGTCCGTCGTCGTTTTTTTCCGGCGGATGTGGATTTATTCAATCCCGCAAAAATAAAGGTAATTTATGAAATATTACAACGGCGGTAAAGCAAACTGAAGTGAGCCCAACAGGGATGCTTCATGATTTACGCCGCAACCCTGAGCTGTGGGAAAGTCAAAGGAAACGCAGATAAAAAGTGATTTAATCCGCCGGCGCCGCTGAGCCCCGCTGAGTAAAGCCCCTCCGTCCCACAATGCATTAAACAGCTTAGAGATGACACCCCGGTGGTAAATGTAATTTCAACCAGAGATACATTAGCTATTGTTTGGTTTTGGCAGCTGAGTAATCCCGTGCACACGGCACGGTTAAAAAAAAAAAAAAAAAAAAAAAAGGAAATTAATAACGTTTGAGGCGCTTCGGTACACCTCGATTATGTTGATTTTCTAAAAAAAAAAATTACACAGAAAAATTTAAATCGAGTTAAAATCAAGTTAAAACCCGTTAAACGCACATGATATCGTGTTTCCGGACAATAAAGAGCTAGTCATTCATTGAAGGTGCGCCTTATAATCCAGTGCGCCTTATGGTGCAGAAAATACTGTACATTTATCATTTACATCTGGCCCTTTGAGGACAGCCGTTATGCTGATGTGGCCCTCGGTGAAAAATCAGTTTGACACCCCTGATCTGGAGGATAAGAAGCTACGCCTGGAGTCAAAACCGAATTCCCTAAAGCAACCGGGGACGTTATTACATTTCCCCCGTTCCCTAATTTTCATCGCTAATCCGCGGGAGCCTCGAACGACTCCTGAGAACCGCCGCTGCTTGGTTTTTTTGGCCGAACTCCATCGAACCCCGCGGACGCTTCCCGTCGTTTATTTCAAACACGAGGCCCGCGCCACCGAGGGTGGCGGAAAAATATCCCCCCTCCCCCATTGGCGTCCTGACGGAGGCACCGGCGCCAAGATAGCAGCGACAGCCCACGGTATTAAAGCGTCCCTCGCTGAATTAAGCCAAGTCCCAAATCACTTGGTAAGTCACAAAAAGCCCTTCTGAAACTGTCAGTCATACTTGAGTAATCCATGTTAATTTCTGCAATCCCTCCCACACTCCCCTGGCTAATAACTGGCCTGTCAGAAGGCGCGTCTACCCCCCCGACACCCCCCCCCCCATGGCGAGTAGATTTAACGTACCGGTGGAACGGTTGTCATCGCGCCTCAGACACGCTTGTCTCTCCGAGGAAACGCCGCCGGTTTTTTTTTTTTTGTTTGCTGGTTAACACGTGGTTTTCTGCGTTGATTCTGCAAATTGTTTGCGACGGAAGCGAAAGGTCGGCTCCATTACCGATTGATAATTCATTTAGCATCGCCGCCACCCGCCGTACGGCGGCCATATTTCTGCCTCCCTGACAATCAGACAGGTTTTCAATAGCCGCCGCCGATGATAATTAGCCCTCAAAACTCCCGTTCAGACGCGCTCCTCAGGATATTGCATGGTAATGAAATCTACCCTCTCTGCTTGAACCGTCCGACCCCCTTTCCCACCCCCCCGTTGACTCCACCCGGCTCCCATTAGAGGCAGGGACACACAGGAAGTTATTATTGGCCTCCCCCCAGTAAATCAGACAGCTTCCTGCAAAAGGATCAATTTCCCTTGATGCACTTTCTCATTATAACCTTATCTCGCCCACAGACAATCATCTGGATTTGTCACGCTTTGTTTGTTTTCGCCGCCGAACCGCATCAATCCCCGTCCGTTAGCTCAGCGGCGCGGACGGAAGGAGACGCTAAAAATAAAACGTACATACAGTGCGCCCTCGCGCATTCGCGCATCAACGCTCGCAACTTCACCTCATCGCGGACTTTTAGTAGGCAGTCACGTGATACCGTACACGCATTCTATTGGCTGACGGCATCCGGAAGTGTGCTCCGTTCCGTGAGCCTCGGACTTCTGTGAGACACAAAAGTGCTTTAGACAGTCGATAAGAAAACATAATACAGATAAAAGGTGGTTTAATATCAGTATGGGGAGAGCTCATAAACATTTAAATTATCGTAAATGATAAGATAGTTTGTCGCCTTATCCCGGAATTTGTTATTCGTGTGTGGTTCCTGGAACGCATTAACCGCGAGGAAAGAGGGCGCACTACAGTATTTTCCACACTATAAGGCGCAACTAAAAGCCTTTAATTCTCTCAAAAACCAACAGCGTGCCTTATCGTCCAGTGTACCTTAAATAAGAAAAAGGTTTAAAATAGGCCATTCAATGAAGGTGGGCCTTGTAGTCCAGTGCGCCTTATAGTCCAGTGCGCCTTATAGTCCAGTGCACCTTATAGTCCAGTGCACCTTATAGTCCAGTGCATCTTATAGTCCAGTGCACCTTATAGTCCAGTGCACCTTGTAGTCCAGTGCACCTTATAGTCCAGTGCATCTTATAGTCCAGTGCACCTTGTAGTCCAGTGCACCTTGTAGTCCAGTGCATCTTATAGTCCAGTGCATCTTATAGTCCAGTGCACCTTGTAGTCCAGTGCATCTTATAGTCCAGTGCACCTTGTAGTCCAGTGCACCTTGTAGTCCAGTGCATCTTATAGTCCAGTGCATCTTATAGTCCAGTGCACCTTTTAGTCCAGTGCACCTTATAGTCCAGTGCACCTTGTAGTCCAGTGCATCTTATAGTCCAGTGCACCTTGTAGTCCAGTGCAACTTATAGTCCAGTGCACCTTATAGTCCAGTGCACCTTATAGTCCAGTGCACCTTGTAGTCCAGTGCACCTTGTAGTCCAGTGCACCTTATAGTCCCGTGCACCTTATATTCCAGTGCACTTTATAGTCCCGTGCACCTTATAGTCCAGTGCACCTTGTAGTCCAGTGCATCTTATAGTCCAGTGCACCTTATAGTCCAGCGCACCTTATAGTCCAGCGCACCTTGTAGTCCATTGCATCTTATAGTGCGGAAAATACTGTACTTCTGAAACACAGAGAGAAGGCAAACTCTGAGTCCGGGAAGTAAACCTGGATTATGTCGGGATTTTCGGAGGTTAAATTCTTGGAAGTTTCGACCTCGGATGAGCTGAAAGTCGACGTTGACCCCGGCGACCCCGGCCCAGCTGTCCGACCTCCCCTTCCCCCGCACCCTTCTATCTTAGTGTCCCCTTGTACTTTTTTGTCGTCCTTGCCTCCGCGCCGTCTCTCATCCATCTCCCGCTCTGAACTTCTCTTTCACCCCCCCCCCCACACCTCCACTCCCACCCCCCTCCCTCCCTGACGCTCCTCTATGTTACTGGATATAGCCGAGTGCACACGATATTAGCTGCAGCAAACAAGCACCTGAGGCTGCCATTGTTATGAGGAACATTTTTCCTCTCCTCTTTGTTGGACGTGTTTTCATCCCGTCCATCGATGTGTGTCGCCGACAGCTGACGATTATCACCGCCATCTTTGTGTTGTTTGTTTGTTTGTTTGTTTGTCTGTCGGCAGAGGCGGAGCAGCGATTTCAAAATCCGATTGAGGTGGTGGCAGAAAAATGATTCTTAAAGGTGGATTTAAATATTTAAATGAGCTGTTAGCCGTGTAGCTCCAGGACGAGCGATATTGAACAATCGTTGTCCCCAGATGATAGACAGATCACTGCGACCGGATTGTTTTATGAGATTGACTTCCTCAGCCTCCGGTTGTCTGGTGCTAATTAGCAATTTTTTTAGCATGCTAAGATGGTGTGAGCTCTTTAGCGTGTGAGCTAGCAGTTCAGTTACCTGGAGCGTTTGGTTTCAATGACATCAGAGGTCAGTTTGAGTGACAGATCAGAGAATCTAAGGATTAATCTGATCCCGTACTGCAGGATTTAACAAATCTGCAAACCTGGCAACGCAACAATCATTTCATCTTTAGCTGGGATGATAGCAGGGTTAGCTCCAGGAGCAGCACCAGCACAAAAACGACGAGTCCTTTTAGCATTCGTTTCTGTTAACGAACAAGTTTCTACTCGGACAGGAAGTTGTTTTTTGCTCAGACAGGAAGTTGTTCATCTGAAGATGTGTCGCCTGACCTCCAGGTGTTTCTGTCTCTAATTCTTCCTGGAACAAATTCTCCGCCACTCCGGTGAAGGATGAGCGTGGGTGTCTTGAGATGCGCGAGATATCTTCACGGATCACCGGGTGCTAGGTTTTCGACATCAGACGGCTTAATCTAACGCCGGACCCGAGGCGATGCATCGCTTTCAGAGGTACGGCGGTTGTGGTCCTCCAGAACCAAGATTAAGTTCGCGGAGGAGGATAATCAAGCTCCCAGGTATCCGAGCAAGAGTCTATGGCCGTTCTCTGGTTTCTACCTTTCATTTCTTCGGAGTATCACCCGTTAGCGTATTTTAAACCCCGGCAAAAAACCGTGACTTCTCTCCGGGTCACCTGACCTACCAGAAGTGACCTTAAGACTGTCTGCACTGGTCGTGTGCTTGCGTCAGGGTAAGGCAGCATCGGTTACACCCAGCCGGCGGTGTCACTGTCCCGGGACGAGGAGGGCAAGCGAGATAAATCCAGCTCCCGCCCCCAAAATAGAGTCGGCACCTCCATTAGAACAGGACGCAGGCTGTGTGGGAACAAGCAGAGGTCACCGTGGTCAGCAGAGTTATTTCTGTAGCACCACCGGAGCACCGGGAGTCGACGCCCATTCATTCATCTGACTGCCTGCCAGCAGGGAAGGGGACACACACACACACACACACACACACACACACACACACACAGATACACAAAATAAAACACGTAAACACCTTCTAGCTTTGCCAGGGAAGCATCAGCAGGAGTGGGACCGGTTCCATTTCGTAGAACTTACCTAGACGGCGTCCAATGGTTTCTGACGCCGGGGGCTATTTGTGTCCTCATTGTGCGTCGTGTTTCTAAGAGCCACGAAACGATGGAAACACACCTGGTGGCGACGGCTAACCTCGCGTCTTGGCCACCCTGGGCCCTTGTTTTCCTTCGTATCCCGGCTCCTTTATTTTGTTTTTGCTTCTTTTACTTCTCTGGACGAGGCGTTCAAGGCGTGGATGCAAAATAGGAAAACACGCCGGCATGCCAGCACAATGATTTGTTCTTTGACACACACACACACACACACACACACACACACACACACACACAGACACACACATCAATAGTCCATTAGGACAGTGTTGCTTTCATTACCTCCAGCTTGGCCCTGAGCCTTCGGAGTGGAATGCAGCGGCGGCCAGGATTGGGTCTATATCGAGAGAAGAGTGGTAATTGCCATCTCTCTGTTCTCTCCATCCGGAGCGTCAGGTGGAAAGTAGGAATCTGTGGTATCGGGGGAATACCCCGCTGTGCCGCACCACATCTCGCCACGATTGTCCTTCCCCCCGCCGGGCGCAAGTAATGGCGGGAAACACAGAGCTGGAAGCCCTGGGAGTCCGACTGCCACTCCAACAGTACGCCTCTGTGGGGATAAGGAAAGAGTCGTCAGCGTAGAGGCGTGTAAAGATAAACCCGCCTGGAAATCGCACTTTTCATGTCTTGTTTGCCTAGCGGGGTAAACGAGTCGTTCACGTCCTACAGCTCCTCCCACCTCTTGGAAGGGGGAGTGTCTTACGTTTCACCTGCGTGAAGTCAACATGACTTATTCCTCTTGTGTCTTTGCTAATCCCACCGCCAGCGTCTGCGGTATGAAAGCATTAGCATAGCATGTGGCTCTGTAGGTGGTCGCATTCCCGCGGCGGAATTCCCAACAGAAGTGTCACGGCTAGGATAATTCCGTGTTTTCCTATTTACCGCGCTGGTCTTGATCCTCTTACGCACCGACACGCAGTTTTTTGCAAATTACCTCGAGCCGGTCGCGTCTCTCTTTTTGACTCCAGACGTAATCTCGCCACAGATGCATCCAGATCAATTTTTCAGGCCGTCTTATTCTGCGGCGGTGGGGTGGGTGGGGTAAGTGTGGGTGAGGGGGGGGGGCGGATGGAGTGCGGGTGTATCCAATTTCAGCCTGCAAAGCAAATGGCCTTGGAGATCAAGGATAATACAGCAGATTTCTAAGTCGAGCTGATATCGATTCGCCCTGCCCCCGCTGAACTCCCCGTTGTACCTCCTCCATGTAAGCTTTTAAATGTTAGCGGCTTAATGGCCCCTGATCTATAAGGGCCACGACGGATGACCCTTATGAATATGGGCCCTCTGGTTTTCTACTGGTGAGCGCGGTTGATCGTCAAGACCAGGTTTTACTCGTCTGAGTTATTGAACGTGTCTGAATTACAGAAAAAACGGCTTCATCATTGAGGGCGTCGCCCGCACCACATCCAATCAGGACGAACTTCATGAATGTTTGTCTGTAATTGTTAGTTCATGATGATAATCACACAGAAGTCCTCAACATACAAACAGTTTGATTGTAAGTTGAATTGTTTGTAAGTCGTTATTTATTAAATTTCAATCTCTAATCTCCATTTGAGGTCATTTAAATATCATGACTACTCTAAATACTAAAGTAATGTCATGACTACTCTAAATACTAAAGTAATGTCATTACTACTCTAAATACTAAAGTAATGTCATGACTACTCTAAATACTAAAGTAATGTCATTACTACTCTAAATACTAAAGTAATGTCATTACTACTCTAAATACTAAAGTAATGTCATTACTACTCTAAATACTAAAGTAATGTCATGACTACTCTAAATACTAAAGTAATGTCATTACTACTCTAAATACTAAAGTAATGTCATTACTACTCTAAATACTAAAGTTCTATTCCCTCAGACTGACCAGAAACATTTACAGGACATTAAAACAACACAGAATAAATAAAATATAGGTTCAGGTCATTTAGAGTTCAGTCATTCTTGATTATACGTCAATTTTTAAAAAAAAATATGCAGAAAAATAAAAATCATGAGAAAATAGTTTAAGGCTCATAAATATCATTCAATGTATGCTATATGTAGCATGTAGCTTAGCTTTAGATTAAATTGTTGATGTTGACGATCCACTGTAGGTACTGTAGCACATAGCATGTAGCTTACCTTAACAACAAACAAGAACTGCGTGAACACAGCGATGCTGCAGCTGAACTGCAGGAGGATAGTCAGAAATGATGAAGCACGTTTGTTTTGTATCTCCAAATGTTCGGAAGTCGAGGACTAGCTGTACTTACTGTTTTACTGCAGCAGCGTTCTGTTGGAGGCCACTCCCCCTCTGGGGAACGACTGACCACCCAGATGCTGGGGTTTCCATGGAAACCTGATGTTTTGCATTCCTGTCTATCAGTTCTGTGCAGTGTAGACATTGATCAAACGGGCGTTCGTCGGTTCTAACAGGTTGTGATGTTCCGTCTCACACTGAGCGGCGCTCTTGGCGCCCCTCTGCGACTCTACGTTCTCCGTCTCCCTCACCAGCAGGAGGCGTGGAATCAGAAGTTTGTCGTCCCGCCACTTAGCAATTAGCTCCGTCTCTTTCAAAGCCTTCCAGCCACATGTTTGAAGATCGATGTTTGCTTTTTGGAAACGCCGAGGAGAGGAAAAGAACATCAAAATGGAATGGAACCGTACTAAACCTGGGTTCCGTCCTGGGTTTTGTCCTTGGTTCTGTCCTGGGTTCTATCTTGGGTTCTATCCTGGGTTCTATCTTGGGTTCTATCCTGGGTTCTGTCCTGGGTTCTATCCTGGGCTCTATCTTGGGTTTTGTCCTGGGTTCTATCCTGGGTTCTGTCCTGGGTTCTATCCTGGGTTCTGTCCTGGGTTCTACCCTGGGCTCTGTCCTGGGTTCCGTCCTGGGTTCTATCTTGGGTTCTACCCTGGGTTCTATCCTGGGTTCTACCCTGGGTTCTACCCTGGGTTCTGTCCTGGGTTCTACCCTGGGTTCTGTCCTGGGTTCTATCCTGGGTTCTGTCCTGGGTTCTATCCTGGGTTCTATCCTGGTTTCTGTCCTTGATGCTGCATTGATCGGTCTCAGCCCGTAGGACAGAGGGTTCCCCACGCTGCTGAAAACCTGCTCGATGTTGTTTGTCAACATGCCCCCACTCTCTGCCACACCACCCCCCCAGGGGTGGAGACACGTCAGCCCATCGATTGGGTCCTATTAAGCAGGCTGAGAAAAACAAAAAGTCTTTTCATCACTTCTGAGCTGTTGAGGCGAGAACTCTTCTCTACAGGTCAGCTGTTCTACCTGACCCCGCCCTCTGCAGGAGGCGGGGAAGGAAGTGATGTCAGAGTTGTTGTTTTTGTTAAGTAGCTAATGAAGACAAAGACAAGCTTTGAGGAGGCGGGTCGTGAGAAACTGATGGGCTTTGAAGTTAGCTTAGCATCAGCGTTAGCCACGACAGGTATCCTAAATTCTGGATTAATTTATCCTGAGCTGAGGTTTAAAAACTCAGAAAGCCTTGCTGGGTGTTTCAGGAGATGAACCGGCGAACGCTGCCGTTTCCTTTGAAAACACTTGAAGTACTTTGCATGCAGAAAAAAAACGATGTGCTTTATTGTCAGCAGCTTTTCTGGGAGGAAGACAAAAGGAAATTAGCGTCAAGCTGCTAGCAACAAAGAGAATATCTGAGAAACGAATGAATTATGAGCGTCTGCGGCGGCGTTTGAAGTTCAAACGAACAGGTGGGGGTCTGTCGGGACAGGCGCCGTCCAGCCTCATCGGGTCTGGACCTCCGATCGGATGCGCTCGGATGCCAGACGTGTGATGAAGGTGGGCGGCAACGTACGTCATCGGTGGGCGGTGCTTCGCCGCTAAACCTTCGTTAAATCATCCGCCGCGGTTTCCTGGTTGAATTAAAGGTGGTACCGGAGGTCAAACGGGGCGACGCAGGAACGCCGATGGAATTAAAGTAGGAGTGATAAAAACTGTAGAAGAAGAAGAAAAGAAAACGACAACAACTACGACAAGGACAACAACAGGATGAGACGGAAAATAACCGAGCGGCGAGAAATGAAAGATGAGGAGATACGAGTTTATGAATGATGGGGAAATAATGCAAATGTTCTGTGTGTGTGAGTGTGTGTGTGTGTGTGTGTGTGTGTGTGTGTGTGTGTGTGTGTGTGTGTGTGTGTGTGTGTGTGTGTGTGTGTGGCACCTGCAGCTTCTATCAGTGAAAGCGCCTTTCAGCACAGCTTTAATTACAGTGTCTTAAGACGGGTTGGGTTCAGATGAGTCAGGTTCAGACGGGTCGGTTCCAGACAGGTCGGGTTCAGATGGTTCGGGTTCGGATGAGTCGGGTTCAGATGAGTCAGGTTCAGACGGGTCGGTTCCAGACAGGTCGGGTTCAGATGGTTCGGGTTCGGATGAGTCGGGTTCAGATGAGTCAGGTTCAGACGGGTCGGTTCCAGACAGGTCGGGTTCAGATGGTTCGGGTTCGGATGAGTCGGGTTCAGACGGGTCAGACCAAATGGGTTGGGCTCAGACGAGTCGGGTTTGGATGAGTCGGGTTCAGACGGTTCGGGTTCAGATGAGTCGGGTTCAGATGAGTCAGGTTCCGATTAGTCAGGTTCAGAAGAGTCGGGTTCAGATGGGCGGGTTCAGATGAGTTGGGTTCGGACAGGTCGGTTCCCACGCAGCCGACCAGCAGCCGTTCGCCGCCACCGAACCACCTGACCCTCAATCAGCTGCGCTGCCACTCTTCATCGATTCCCAATCAGTTACAGTAAAGGGGGGGCGCCATTGAACCCCAACCCCCCTCAGGCACCCCCACCTCACCCACCCCCCCCTTATTAGTCAGGTGCTCGGCTTTCATTGATCATAAATCAACGTCATTGGTGGCATTGATCGTCAATCACCCCTAGTGACATTATCGACCCGTCCAGTCCCCCGGTCACAGCCGCCGCCCCCCCCCCCACTGCCCAGCTGAGGCGTATTGATCGCCCTCAGATCGAGTATTGAGGGCTCGTTATTGATAATTCATTTATGTTACTGTAATTTCATTTTCTCTGCTGTCCGTACTGGTGTTACTGGAAACCCAGTTACAAACACACAACCTCTGGTGGTGTATGGGCGTGGGAGGTTTTTTTTAATCACATGACCTCCCTTTCACCTGGTTTGACCCGGTGTTTCCTCGCGTCACCTGTTGCGTGTTTCGCTGTTTTCTCAGCTGGTCTCGTTTCCGGCGTTTCGTGATAATCGTGGATTCTCTGAAGCCACCGTGGAGCGACCGCTCGTAATTACTGCCCTGGCCTGTGTGTGTGTGTGTGTGTGTGTGTGTGTGTGTGTGTGTGTGTGTGTGTGTGTGTGTGTGTGTGTGTGTGTGTGTGTGTGTGTGTGTGTGTGTGTGTGTGTGTTAGCATCACACACATCTGCCACCGCCACTTTAAAGCACGTCGGCCTGCAGGAACCAGAGCCGTTTGGACCGCATGCGGTGACGACTGTCGGCTCGTGTAAATGTTATTTTAATAACGCTATCATTAGCGCTGGCGCAGGCTAACCTCAGCGCGCTAACGCCGCTCTGACGGTTGTTTGTTTTGCGGCCATGGCAACCACCCCCCCCCCCGGGCGGGATTAGCTGACGAAGCTAGAATGAAGGTAACCGGAGCGTCGCCGCTAAGTGGAGGCGGAGGCGGCTAGCGGCTGGCTAGCACACCAAACCGTTGGCACGGCAACACGATGGATGGATGGATGGATGGATGGATGGATGATAGGTAGATAGATAGATGATAGATGATAGATAGATAGATGATAGATAGATAGATAGATAGATAGATAGATACATAGATGATAGATAGATAGATAGATAGATAGATAGATAGTAGCGCCTCGCTAGCTGCTCGATCGCTCGCTAGCTCGCTCGCTCGATCGCTCGCTGCCTCGCTCGCTCAGCCGCCCTCGATCAGCATCAGCTCAGATACGCTAGCTCGCTCTATCGCTCGCTCGCTCGCTCGCATCGCTCGCTAGTCCCTCGCTGCTAGCTCGATCCATGCGTCGCTCGCTCGCTTAGCTCGCCTCGCTCCGCTCGCTCGCTGCTCGCTACCCTCGCTGCTCGCTCGCTCGCTCGCTCGCTCGCTCGCTCGCTCGCTCGCTCGCTCGCTCGCTCGCTCGCTCCCTCGCTGCTCGCTCGCTCGCTCGCTCGCTCGCTCGCTCGCTCGCTCGCTCGCTCGCTCGCTCGCTCGCTGCTCGCTCCCTCGCTGCTCGCTCGCTCGCTCGCTCGCTCGCTCGCTCGCTCGCTCGCTCGCTCGCTCGCTCGCTCCCTCGCTGCTCGCTCGCTCGCTCGCTCGCTCGCTCGCTCGCTCGCTCGCTCGCTCGCTCGCTCGCTCGCTCGCTCGCTCCCTCGCTCCCTCGCTGCTCGCTCCCTCGCTGCTCGCTCGCTCGCTCGCTCGCTCGCTCGCTCGCTCGCTCGCTCGCTCGCTCGCTCGCTCGCTCGCTCGCTGCTCGCTCGCTCGCTCGCTCGCTCGCTGCTCGCTCGCTCGCTCGCTCGCTCGCTCGCTCGCTCGCTCCCTCGCTGCTCGCTCGCTCGCTCGCTCGCTCGCTCGCTCGCTCGCTCGCTCGCTCGCTCGCTCGCTCGCTCGCTCGCTCGCTCGCTCGCTCGCTGCTCGCTCCTCGCTGCTCGCTCGCTCGCTCGCTCGCTCGCTCGCTCGCTCGCTCGCTCGCTCGCTCGCTCGCTCGCTCGCTCCCTCGCTGCTCGCTCGCTCGCTCGCTCGCTCGCTCGCTCGCTCGCTCGCTCGCTCGCTCGCTCCCTCGCTGCTCGCTCGCTCGCTCGCTCGCTCGCTCGCTCGCTCGCTCGCTCGCTCGCTGCTCGCTCGCTCGCTCGCTCGCTCGCTCGCTCGCTCGCTCGCTCGCTCGCTCCCTCCCTCGCTGCTCGCTCGCTCGCTCGCTCGCTCGCTCCCTCGCTGCTCGCTCGCTCGCTCGCTCGCTCGCTCGCTCGCTCGCTCGCTCGCTCGCTCGCTCGCTCGCTAGCTCGCTCGCTAGATAGCTCGCGTGTGCAGACGGGTGATAACCCATGACGGGGAGCGATGCGATGGGGGGAGGCGGATGGCGGGAGGGTGAGATGGATTAGCATGTCAGCGCCTCCCTCCATCACATCGCTCTTGTTAAGTGTGCAGCGGCTCATCGATCAGCGTCGCCCCCCCTGCGTCCGGGGGCTTCTTCCCTCCACTCCTCTTCCTCTGATCCATAACGGGATCTCAGGCCTCCGCCGGCCGGCGTGGATCCGGATCCGTCTCTGGGAACGCCGGATCGATGGCGATAGAGTGAAGACGGCGAGTCGAGGTGTCCTGGACGTCCTCCGTCTATATGCTAATCGTCGGTAGGGTATGGATCGTCCCGTCACCCCCATCGTGACGCCGTACGTGTCTCCATCTACTTTCCCCTCCCCTTCCTGTTTGTCTCGCTCCCCCCGGCGGCACTCTCCTCCCAGCATTCCCTCCATTTATCAGTCTGTCACCGAGCCGCATTCGCCGTCGCCGTCAGCGAAAAACGGCCGGCGGACCGTCTTCATTTCCAGGCCGGCGTGACAGTTGTGAGAGGTATCGACTGGGATCCGTCAAAGCCCCTCCCCCTCCCCCATCGGGAAGCCTCCGCCGCCGCTCGTCTTCCCGGTCGGCCATCATTCCGAGCGTGTCGGCGTCGCTCGGAAAATGGCGACGCATACGCGCCGCTACTCGTCCGTGTCGCTTCCTGCTCTCTGCTTGTTGTCTTCATCTATTTCTAGAACCTCATCACTTTGCGTTCCCTTGTCTTTCTTCCCCCCCCTCCCCTTCGTTTTTTCCCCTCGTTTTCCCATAAGGCACTGCTTCCTCGGTTTGGGTAGACAGGTCGAGCTCGCTGATGGGAATCCGACAGTTGTTGATCCAATTAGAGATCCCTAGAGCCGTGTCAGCGCTCAGCAGAATTCCAATAATTCTTGGTCCTTTTTTTTTTCTTCCTTCTCGTTCTCCGGGCGCAAACGTTCCCGCGCTAACGGCTCGATGACTTATCCTAGATAACTCGTGGAATGTCAACCTGAGAGTCTTCGGGAACTCTCGACCAACTTTGTTTCTTTTGGCCAGAGTCAAGTATCTCAACTGTTCCCTCCGTTATCCAAAGACTCTTGAAGACGTTTCACCTCAGATCCAAGAGGCTTCTTCAGTTCTTGTAGTGTTTGGTCTTGTCCCAGCTTGTCAACCCTGTGAGGTGTGGTCATTGACACTGACTCTATCTGGCCTATCTGACACTCTGTCTCTCTCTTTTACCCTGTCCTTCTCTTCCTTTTTATTTCTTTTCCACCCAACCGGTCAAGGTGGATGGTCGCCCAAAAGAGTCTGGGTCCTGCCCGGAGTTTCTTCCTCAATGGTTCAGTTGGGTTTTTCTGTCTGTTAAAGCGCTTTGAAATGTCTGTTGCCATGATTAAGCGCTATATAAATAAAACTTGATTGATTGATTGATTGATTGATTGATTGATTGATTGATTGATTCCAACAACCATAGTTGAGTCTCTTGGATCTGAGGTAGAACGCCTTCAAGAAACTTTCTTAAAGTCCAGAAGATCGACCCAGTTTTGACTCCGGGAAAGTAAGAGCCCTCTTCCGTAACAATACTACAGTCATCCCTCACTTATTAGTGTTTCAAGATGCTTCATTACATCGTGGATTTTTAGTAGGTAGTCACATGATACCATATTCACATGCTATTGGCTGATAGCATCTGGAAGTGCGCTGCGTTCCGAGACTCATGGAAGCACACTTCCATGTATTAAAGACACACTTTTCTTTAATACAGAAGTGCTTTAAACAGTCTATAAGAGTGCGGGTGGTCCTGGAACCGTCCATTTCACTAAATCATTTTTTACCCCAACCCGTTTTACGGCTTATTGACATTCCTGCGTTGACTCAACCATTCCGCCCCAACATGTACACTCCAATCCTGAGTGTCCGCCGTGGTACGACGTCTTTTCTGTACGTCTCCCAGATAGACAAGAAAGTTGTCCGATTTTCCGGCTTCCTCCTCCAGATGCCGGCCCACAGGAAGTACCCGTTAGAACTTTAATTACTTGTCCACGCAGCACTAATAAGTGAAACTCGCAACAAGCTCCAATTTAAATTGCTATTGTAATTGCACCGCCCGATACAGAAGTACATCTGCATGCACTTATTGCTTCGTTTAGCGGATGCTAATGCGTCCATTGATGAGCAGGAAGCCGTGACTATCTCCTCAGAGCCAACACAGGAAGTCTGGAGTGCGACTGAAGCGCGGCTAGAGGAGCGGACGCCGGATAATCTCCTTTCTGCTTTAGCGTGTGCGCTTTAATGCGATCGGTCCCGTTGTTGCACATGTGGGCGGCGCAGCGGTCACCCCTCGTTAACCGTTGTTTACCCGTTCCCATGGCAACTCACATAAAAAACAATTAGTTGTTCCCACGGAGCACCTTGTTAGCGTCCAACCCAAAAAGCGCTTTATGTATTTCCCCCCCATCGACGCTTTGGACACGTCATAAGAAGTGTTTCAGGGTTGGGGTGGGGGGTTGTGACCTAAAGTTGTAGCATTAGCTTTGCTAGCATGCACAGTAGCCTTTCTGTTACCCCGGCGACGGTGTGGCAGGAGATCTGAGGGTGTCTGGATTTTAGGTGTGTGTATTTCTGTTTTCTGGGTTAGCAGGGAGAATTTAAGGACAGGAGGTGTGTGTGTGTGTGTGTGTGTGTGTGTGTGTGTGTGTGTGTGTGTGTGTGTGTGTGTGTGTGTGTGTGTGTGTGTGTGTGTGTGTGTGTGTGCGCGTGCGATCACAGGTTGGGTTGGGCAGTGTGAGGCTGTTGATCTTGGGCTGGAGTCTTAAACAAATTGGCGAGCGCGCCGCAGGAACTGGGGGTATATTCACAGGGGTAACGTCGGCGTGCTCCGTGTCAGATTCTCCAAATCTCTCAATGGCTAATTACCTCCCAGAATGCAGCAGGAGAGGTCTGGAAACGCTTTTGTTGTTCTGCTTTTGCAGCGTCTCTTTCGTTCTCTCTCTGCTCTCTGATTCTCCTGGGCTGAAAAACTTTGGTCCAATCGTGGACCCTGAAGCCACATCAACACTCGCAAACTTTATGTTTGTGACGGCTAACGTTGGCGATATCTTAACGCCACGGACTGGTTTGACCTTTGGCCTCTGCGTCCATCCTGACGGCGTTTCCCCCCCTCTCCTTTCTGGCGGCGCCGAGTCAGCACAGATTTAAAGCGCCGCTGATGTTCTGGGAGGGTGTCGACTTTTTAACAGCGTGATGAAAGGTCCCGTCGGTCGGGTCGTGTGTCGTCACGGAGCGGCGGCGTCGCCGGCTGGCAGGACGGTAATGAAAGCGTGATGACAGGAAGCACCAGGTGCAGGGCGGGGTCAGGTGTGTGGACAGCGAGAGACGGGTCTGTAAATGTCTCTGTCAGCCTCCAGAGTCCTCCTTCCTCCTTCCTCCTCCTTCCTCCTCCTTCCTCCTCCTTCCTCCTCCTCCTTCCTCCTCCTTCCTCCTCCTTCCTCCTCCTTCCTCCTTCCTCCTCCTTCCTCCTCCTTCCTCCTCCTTCCTCCTCCTTCCTCCTCCTTCCTCCTTCCTCCTCCTTCCTCCTCCTTCCTCCTCCTTCCTCCTCCTCCTTCCTCCTCCTTCCTCCTCCTTCCTCCTCCTCCTTCCTCCTCCTTCCTCCTCCTTCCTCCTTCCTCCTCCTTCCTCCTCCTTCCTCCTTCCTCCTCCTTCCTCCTCCTTCCTCCTCCTTCCTCCTCCTTCCTCCTCCTTCCTCCTCCTTCCTCCTTCCTCCTCCTCCTTCCTCCTCCTTCCTCCTCCTTCCTCCTCTCCTTCCTCCTCCTCCTTCCTCCTTCCTCCTCCTTCCTCCTCCTTCTTCCTCCTTCCTCCTCCTTCCTCCTCCTCCTTCCTCCTTCCTCCTCCTTCCTCCTCCTCCTCCTTCCTCCTCCTTCCTCCTCCTTCTTCCTCCTTCCTCCTCCTCCTTCCTCCTCCTTCCTCCTCCTTCCTCCTCCTTCCTCCTCCTTCTTCCTCCTTCCTCCTTCCTCCTCCTTCCTCCTCCTTCCTCCTCCTTCCTCCTCCTCCTTCCTCCTTCCTTCCTCCTCCTTCCTCCTCCTTCTTCCTCCTTCCTCCTCCTCCTTCCTCCTCCTTCCTCCTCCTCCTTCCTCCTCCTTCCTCCTCCTCCTTCCTCCTCCTTCCTCCTCCTCCTGAACCCAGTCGCATCTCGTTCTTTCGGTCTCACCTGCACCAGCGGCGTGAGAACCTGCCCTTTCCCCCCCCTTCACAGTGACGCGGGTCACCTCCACTCCTCCATTAGCGTTTTATGAGCGGTTGTGTTGAAGGTCAGCCGTCATGGCGGTCTCGCCAGGGGGGGGGGGCGGTCTTTCCTTTTATGGACGAACAACAGCTGTTTCAGGTCAGCGTTCTCCCGCCGCTCCACGATGGATTCAGATAACGACGGCGTTAACATCCAGGACGGCCTTTAATCATCGGGGCCGACCTGCGCTGACGGCGGTCGGCTGGAAAAAGGTATAAAAGTCCAAATAAAAGCGAAGTTGCGGCGGGAAAACGCATCAGGAACGGGAACGCCACCGCCAGAAACGGCTTTGGCAAACGTCTCGGTGGTATTTACAAGCGTGATTACGGTGATTATTATTTCAACAATACCCTCCGCTGCTCTTTCATGGGGTGCCAGGTCGGGTTTGGGCTGGGGGGTGGGACGGTGATGCCAACGCCGTCGGCCTGGGAATGTTCCTGGGAGCTCTGGAGTGAAGAATGTCGATGCAAACGCAGGATTGTGAAGAGTTCAGAAGGGCTTCTGCTGGTCTGAGGGGTCGGAAGATGAAGCCGTTCTGATGTAATTACCCCTCCCTCCCCCATCTCTCTCTCTGCAGCCCCCACGGAGCCTTTGCTGTGCAAATTTGCCGACGGAGGGCAGAAGAAGCGCCAGAGCCAGAGCAAGTACCCTCAGAACGGGAGGCCGTGGCACCGGGAGGGCGAGGTAAGAAACACGAGTCAGCTTTTTAATCGTGAAAAAGTTTTATAAAAAAAAAAACACGTAAAAATAGCATCGATTTTCACTCAGATCGCACAACCAAACAGATCCCAATTTATTACAGGTAACCTCGATTTATGTTGTTAATCGATTCCGGGAGACGGGACGTAAGTCAAAAAACAAACCATGTAAATCTAAAAACGATGTAAGTCGAAAAACGATGTAAGTCGAAAAACGATGTAAGTCAAAAAAATGGTGTAAGTCCAAAAACAATGCAATTTTAAAAAATCGACACAAATTGAAAAAAGACATAAGTCAAAAAAAAAGAAGTAAGTCTAAAAAAAACGTCGGTTGAATGAACTGTAGATAAACATTCCCAGTTCTGTACTGAACTTTATTCATAAATGTATTTTATTAATGTATTTTAATGTATTTTTCTATTCCAACATGCCAACGCCCCAAAAGAGGCGTTTCCCTTTGAAGTGCTGCTCTTTTTAATAGCAGGCTCCGCCCCTCGTGGCGCACAGGGGGTTTAGATCGACCTTAAGCGGATGTGCAGGTCATGTGACCACGTTTTCTCGCCGCACATCAGAATGTTGCTGAACCTGAAATTGGATCCGGTTCTCTAGAAACGTTGATCGGCGACACGGGGGGGGCAAAGGTCAACGTCTTCACACGGAAGGTCGCGGCGCTGGAGGTGAAGGAGCGCGTCGGCATAGAAACGGACGAACACACAAACACACTCACAGCTGACAGTTCTGCTGAGACGGCAAAGTAGGGGAGGCAAGTCGGGTGGGTAGGGGGGCTGTTCGTCCTTCAGGACACGCATCTGCCCTACAGAGGCAAAGCGCAGTATCTGCAGATAAACCCGACACAGACAGGAAATAGATCCAAGGAAATAAAAACGGTCATTTAAAGTAGCAATTCTACGGGTTAGCTTTTATTTTGAAATCCAGAATTTTTCCAGAAGCGACTCGGGGTCAGGAGGTTGGGGTAGGGTTCCGTTTTGGGGTGATTGGTTTGGGATGGCCTTCCTTTTCGCCCTCTTTCTTCCTCCGTCTTTTCATCGCCATCGTCTTCCTCGCTCTCACGGCATCATGTGGTCGACGCAGGAAGGGACGCGTGATCAGACGGGAATACCAGGAGTTTGAGGATTAAAGATACACGACACGAGTGTGAGTCATGGTGACAAACACATGATCGGATGCTTGTCCCACCCCCCCACCTCTCTTTTTCACAAACACACACTCCTGACACACACACACACACACACACACATGCAAAACTTTGAAAGTCACACTTCTCCTCCTCTTCCTCTCCGGCTCACCGCTCTGTGTGAAAACCCGACAGATGTCCGTGTGTGTGTGTGTGTGTGTGTGTGTGTGTGTGTGTGTGTGTGAGGACAGCTATAATAACAGTACAGCACAGGTGTCCTGAAAGCTTCCTAATATGGTCGGTCTTGACCCTTGAAGGGACTCGAGCAGGAAGTAAACAATAACGACAATAATAATAATAATGATAATAATAATAAAAAATGTTTTTTGCCCATAAGTCAGTTCAGATAGGCTCCCCCATGACCTGCAAAGTGGAAGAAGTGGGTAAGAAAATGAATGAATGAGTAATGATGATAATAATATTAATAATATAATAATAATAATAATTAATAAAGCGGTTCTTTCGTTTTTTTACTGCCTGTGGGTCAGAGAGGACTGTAATTTAATCTGTGCTGTATGTCGTGCATATATGGTCCATTTTACAGTAAAGATGACTGACTGTGTCTATAATTAACACGAGTCGTCAGGTCAGTTGCAACCTGCAGCCGAACCACTAGAGGCCGCTTGACCTTAAAACCCACAAAATGCTCAAAGAAAACGGAAGGACGCGCCTCCACTTCCTGCAGCATTTCACAGGACTGAGCTTTGTTCATGTGGGGGGTGTATAATATAAAGTTAATATATAATCCAGCATCGCATTCAGGTATTAACATAAACGTTGTTCTAGCCACGCCCTAATCCCAGCCACGCCCACGCTTCCTCGGAGCCCCTGCAGCAGACGTTCTCTTGGGTTCAGGCCTCACCGGCCTCCATCACCAGGTCCCTGGAGCCAGGTGTAGGTAGACCCCCCCCACCCCGCCCCAGAAGGACGGGGGCATGAACGGTAGTCCAGAGAGACGCTGGGGTGGGGGGGGGGGATTAAGAGATGATGGGGGTGATGGATGAGGAGAGAAAGGTAAGGGGAGCGAGGGAGGGTGAAGTGTGAGAGAGAGGGCAAGAAAAGAGTGTGTGTGTGTGCGTGTGCGTGTGCGTGTGCGTGTGTGTGTGTGTGTGTGTGTGTGTGTGTGTGTGTGTGTGTGTGTGTGTGCGCGCGTGCTGATGAAATCTGCCGTCCTCAGCAGCCTCCCGTTAAAAGAAATCGGATTAACTCTCCTCCGGGAGAAAACCTTCAGGAATGCAGATGACGGATTGTAACACACAAGTTTGTCTCCTGGTCGCTCGGACACACACACACACACACACACACACACACACACACACACACACACACACACACACACACACAGACACACACAAACAGCCAATCTTAATTTACTCTCATTCATAAAAACACAGTCGTACATGATTAGAATTGAAAAACGTCGCCGGTACAAATTCGTCCTATTGACCTTTTTCCCCAAATCGTTTTTGTCGTTTGACGGTTTCTTTTTCCGATTTGATCTGATTCACTTTTTATTTGATTTATTCTGAGTAAAAAGACTCCAGGTATAAACTACATTATCCTCCAAGTACAAAAAAAAAAAAAAACTACAGTGAATTATTGCGGTGTCACTGGTGCAAGAACATATTGACAGATTTCCTAGAGCGTAATGGAGCTGCAGTCGAGCGTGGCAGTGACAAAACGCCGTCGATGTCCGGCGTAAATATGGAACTACATATATTTAACATTTACTGGAGGTCGACCACAATTCATTTGATGTTTATTCTCCCCTTTAATTTGGATGTTTCCTGTGTTTTGTCTTCCAGACCGGCATGGCGTTAACATACGATCCCGCCGCAATGCAGAATGGGTAAGAACCCTGACAGCCCATCCATCCCTGGCGTCGTCTAATACACTCACCTCTTGGCTCGTAGGCGTCCTGCCACACGTGAAGATTAATGCAGTGTCCGCCTTTTGTTCCTGTTTGATGGAGGAAATCTATACGGACTTCAAATATCGGCTTCCTACGTTGTGTCGGGTGACAAATGGCCAAGGCTAGCGGAGTGAGCTGGTGTGTGTGCTCACGTCTGTTGGGGGTCTTCACACACACACACACACACACGTGTGTGTTCCTGTAATCTTCTTGTCGAAATAAATGAGATCGTTTTTCCATGTGATACCGAGACGGAAGGGGGCGTTCCGGGACACCCCTCTGGCCTGAGTCGTCCTCAATAAGCTCCTCCTTCCCCAACCAATAACAGTTGAGTAGGATTGACTAAATTAACCCACTGGCTGTCATTGACGGCTACAGACATCTAAGTTAAAATAAAATAACCCTTTATTTACCCCACAGTGGGGAAATTTGTGCAATTAGACTAGACTCTAGATCTAGACTCTCGACGACCGGTCAAGAACGGACGGAAAATGCAGATAAATGTCCAAAACATCGGAGGAAGTCCGCCGAAGGAGATGAATCGCTTCAAACCTCTGGTAACCAATGAGTTAACAGGTTAAGACAAGGTCCAAAACAGCCATGTTGGTATTAGTACGTAAAAATCCAACGGGAACGAATGAGTCCAACGTCTCTACCCTCAATGGTCTTCTGGGTCGACCCGGAAACTTCCTGATAGATCTCAACGGAGCATCTTGATCCGATGCCCAAACCTCCCGATCCGGTTCTTTCTGGTACAAACTAGCGCCAGCTGTATTTCATGTCAGTTTCGTATCCAAAGTTACCCTCATTTGGAAAAGCAACTCCCAACCCGTCGGGAACGTTCCTCCGACAGATGGAAGGAGCGCTGCCTTAGACGTGGGAAGAGCTGAGTCATTACCAACGATCCCAATTGATTGGGAAATTCATCACGTCGTAAAAGTCAAGGCGTCATGACTCCTCATCAGTGAGGTGGAGTAAACACCCCCTGGTTATCCAACAGGGTAAAGAACCCCTTCCAAACCAAGCCCAGAGTCCGCCAGCAATGCCTGGATTCAGAAACAAGTAGCGCTAGGGGTCGTTTGCTCACCTCCATCATCCATCCATCAATCTGACGATCAAAGACGTCAAAGTCAATCAGCCTTTGTGTTCACGAGTTTTGGTACCAGAACATTGAAGCGCTCTCCACAGAACCACATGGTTTGTCAGGGTTTGGCCCAAATAGTTGGGAGCAGTTGGACATTCCCTGTTTTCTAGTTTGTGTTAATATTTGATTACATCCAACCTAAAACCGACAACCGCTGTAAGCCCATCCAGACACTAATGAGGAACACATGAAGGGTGTTTCACGCGCCGTCCCTTGTGGGTTGTTGGCTTTTATTTCTCGTCGTTAGGGATCTTCCAGATTCCAGCGCAACAACTTCCTGTTTTTCTTCAATGCTATTTTTTCTCTTTTCTTCTGACCTTGTTTAAACTTCACATTTAGAGAATAGTCTCAACGGTTTTGTGTCCCTTCGCCACAAAGGGTGCGTTTGATAAAGACGACCTTTAAAGGATCATGGGATTGTGTTCTCAGTGACATCATTGATCCACATCGCTTCAGATCCACGTTACAGAAGTTTACGTTCTACCTTTTGTCCTCTTTCTGTTCCCTTTACCTCTACTCTCCTCTTCCTCAGGTTCTACTCTTCGCCTTACAGCATCGCCACCAACCGCATGATTGCACAGACCTCCATCACGCCCTTCATCGCTGCTTCCCCCGTTTCCACATATCAGGTGGGCCATACTGCAATGTATTCTGGGTAGCGTTGCGTCTATATACACGCGACGGGAGGTGGATTGAGGTTCTCATCGTTCCTCTGCTGCTCTGGTTGCGTTTCCATGGCATCCGTCTCTCCGCCAAGCGAAAAAAACGAGCAACAACAACAAAAATAAAGATTACGAATGTCTGACAGGGTAGAAAAATAAAACCAGCCTTCAAAAATAAAAGCATCCAGGAAAAACAAACACTTCCTGCGTCAAGACTATCAACCGTTTCCTGGAGAGGCCCAACCGCCTCGCCCCTCCTGCTCAGATGCTGTCGGATGCTGGTGTTCAGCATCTGCTTGGTATGCGGAGAGACGGATGGACGAGAATGACGGGAGATGAAGGATGGATGGGAGAATCGGAGGCAGGCGTGGAGAGAGACATCTAGGTAGAAGAAGAGGGATCGTCAGGGTGGTCGTGACGGCAAAGCCCCCAGGCGGTGGGGGTTGCTGAAGGTTGCTCCGCCCGTCTTTGAGGCACGCTTGATTAAAACTCTGGTCCAGTACCTGAGGAAGAGGAGGAGGGAAGGAAAGTGGGCCGGGGCGCGTCTGTAATCCGCTCTCGGAAGGCTTCCCAAATTGATTTATCAAAAACAATGGCCGGGCTTTTGAGGAATATTAATCCTCACAGTTTCAATATCGGCCAGCTCTGCCGCTGCTTCCTGTATTATTGCCCTTCAGCCAGTCGCTGCAGGAAGGTGAGTCCTTCATCATGTGTTCAAGTACGAGGAGACGGAGAAAAGGGAAGGCGAGGAAGATGAGGAAGGCTTTCTGATATTAAAGGAGCTACCTTTGAGGAAGAAGCGTAGAAATGAACACGTGGAGATTATTTAATAGCGTTAATTCATCAAGTCGTCAGATGACCCGCGCTGCCGCTGGCGGTGTTCTGGTCTTCCATCACGACTGAGACAGAGAAAAAAAAACTGCTTTGAGGATCCGTTTGAAAGGATCCAGGCCAGATCCGTGGGCTGGTTTACATCACCGGCTCTAGAGACCGAATCACGGTCGGACTCGAGATGCGTCTGGCGGTCTGGCTAATCAGCTTACTGGCTGGCTGTCGGCGTCACACGTGACGGGCCGGATGGGCGTCCAAATGGCAGCGGAACCGACCGTCAGTTTGGTTGGATGCTTTTTAAAGGCAAACACAAACTGGGATGTTCGGAGGAAGAGAGTTTTCCCCAACGAGATCCCCAACGAGTCCTGGTGGTCGGACTCCAATCACGACTCAAGGCGACGCAAAGTCAGGCTAAGGAAGGTAATTCCGTAGCCTAATTTTCGTATCGTGACTTCACCTCATTGCGAATTTTTACAATCACGTGATACCGTACGAGCATTCTATTGGCTGACAGCATTCGGAAGTGCGCTACGTTCCGCGAGTCTCGGACTTACAAAAGTGTTTTAAACAGTCTATCAGAGTGTTTTAAAGGTAATACAGATAGAAGGTGGTTTAATATCGGTATGGGGAGGGTTCAGAAACGTTTAAATTACTGTAAATAATAAGATAAATAGTTTGTTGCGATATCGTGGAATTCGTTAATTGCAATATCGCGATTAACCGCAAGGAACCAGGGCACACCTTTTATCCAAACCTATTGACGCACCGGAGGGAGGAAGACGAGTGTTTTACAGTCGAGATGACGGCAGAAGATTTATTACCGGGACTCTGAACACCCAGATTTCCCATAATTCTCCGACTCCATCGGGATTTGATGAAAGAAATCTCAGTCCTGCCAGAATAAATGTCGCCAAAGCTCAGTTTAGGAATTAATTAATCGCGTCCTTCACGTCTGAGTCGACTTTGTCAAATATGACTCAGTCTGTAGGAATAAAACACTTCAAACAAACTAAAACAGGAGATATAAAGTAGAATAAAAGCTAAAATGCAGAGACGTGATCGGGGTGTTGTCCGTCTCGCCGTTTCCTGTTAAATATCTCCCATGATGCTCCTGAAGGTGAACGTTCTGCCGGGGGGGAGAGTAAATACCGCCGCATTCAAACAAACAGACTTGGCTTCATGTTATAATATCAAGCTTGTTTAGGTGCGGATCCAAATCGGGCTTAGAGGATTGATTGCTCTTATAGCAGATTATTCCGTGTTTGTCTTCGTTCAATCTAATCGTTTTCCGGGGATCAGTGGCCAGCCGGCGTGTTTGTCGGCTACAGGCTGTCTTAATTCCTCCCTCCAGCGTGTCGAAAAGCCGTTTGTTCCTCCGACTCTTGATCGCCGTTCCTCCGTGACTGAACTTCCTCGTTCTTGTCTGGAAACAGCTTGACTTGTGTGTCGGGTTGATCAGTATTTAAGTTTTACGTGTTCCGTTTCCCTCTTCAGGTCCAGAGTACGTCATGGATGCCTCATCAACAATATGTTATGCAACCTACAGTAAGTACTCCACCATCGCGCGTGAGTAGTTTCCCAGAATTCCTAACTGGGGTCCAAACGTGCATCGAAAGTTTCCGGTTTCAAAGTTTTAGTTTCAGCAAATGTTTAATTTCATGCGGTTAGTAGGGGGTTTGTAGATGTTGCGTCATTGACCAGACTGTTGCTACGGGTTACCAGCCCATTCAGGAGAGTAAAAAAGGGCGTTAGTGGTTTTTAACATTAATTTAAGGTTAAACTTTAATCGATTTTAGCATCATCAGTGTTTCTGTTTGTTACCTCAAGGTTTTCTGCCGGAGGCGTCTCATGTTAGCCGTAGGCTAACGGTGGCCCCTGAAGCTCATTCTGTGCTGAAGCCTTCGAGGCACATGTGATGCATTCAGGGACAGTCAGAAAAACTGACACTGAAACGTAGAGAGCAATGTAGCAATGACACAATTAGCAAATAAATATGGAGATATTCTCATTTTCATTCAAATTAAATTAAATTACAATTTCTTTCTTAAATTTTGCCACAAAAAAGTTAAATTCATTCATTCTCCGGTTTCTTAATTAAAGGAGAAGAATCTGATTTTCAATGTTTTCACATTACAAACCCGCAAAAGTGTCGTTAGCATCGTTAGCCCATCAAACACACCACGCCTGGACGAGTCAGGAAGCGGCGTCGCCCGCCTGTGTTCAACCAGCTGCTAGCGCCCCCCCCTCGGAGGCCATTAGCCGCTCAGTTGTAGCGCCTCGCTTCCACTGTCGGTGGGGCACGGCGAACATGCGATCCTCCTGCCGAGAGAAGTCGGGTGGTTGAGTAGAAGATGCATCGAATGCAAACTGTGTGTGTGCATGTGCACTAGCGTGTTGGCGTGCTAGCGTGCACATGGAGTGGGCGTGTCTGTTTCTGCAGACCATTTCCTGCTCGTCTGGCGCGTTTCCCTGTTAGCATCAACCTCATCAACGGTGTTTGTGTTACTGAACATGTGTGCATGTGTGTAGCGTGTGTTTACATGATGATCCGTGTGTGTGTGTGTGTGTGTGTGTGTGTGTGTGTGTGTGTGTGTGTGTGTGGACCGGCCCATGCGACCACCTGATGGTCTCCATCCTCCTGCCTTATGTCGCTGGAGCCGTTGGCAGTAGCCGCTAGCTAGTAGCCACATAGCGCCGTGGCGCTGGTGTCATGGCGCGTCCGTGCCAGCAGCGACCATGTGGTCACATCCGTCCACCCACCCCACCCCCCCACCCCCCCCCCACACACACACACACACACACACACCCTTTGTGTCCCAGCGTCTCTCTGCCACCAAACGGCTGCTAGCCGCTAACCCCAACTGTGTTCGCTCGGCCGCCAATCTGTCTCCCTTTACGACCTCGCCGCCGCATCCACTACCCGCTACACACTCAACCCGGCGCCAGCTCAGCCAATCGCATCAAATTAGCTCAGGATGCTAGTAGCTTCATGAGCTCAGGGACCAACGCAGAGCATTAAAAACCGATTGGCACCGGCGCCGCGTGTCGCATGTTAAACCAATGGGGCGTGGTGGGACGGCGCTCCCGGCGTCTGGGCAATATGGAGGCAGCCGGGCGTGGCATGGGGGGCAATGGGGGGGGGGGCACAGGTAGCCATTCAGACCTGTAAGAATAAGGAATTATCCTTCGATCTTAGACGTCACCTGTGCTACAGAGAATTAGCGGTTAAGCTAACGGATTGTAAGCCACAAACACAGTTTAGATAAACAGGAAATGCTTCAGCGAGGTAAACAATAACAGCTTTTCCTCCTTTGCGTCATAAACAGATTCCTGACACAGATTTAGTCCCGATCGTTTTTCTGGAACCTCGAGGGATTACCGACAGGAAGTGATGTTCACGCGTTCCGCGTCGATTCACGACGACGTTCCTCTTCATCTTTAAACCTTAATTTTCCGCCGCTAACGCGTCACATGCTATCACATGGAGACACTTCAAACGTCGTTTAATTTTACGTCGAAATCGAGGACCGCCGTAGCCACGGTTAGCTCGTCCACGCTAACCTGAGGGCGCCGCGGCGACAGCGTTGGATTTCATCAGTTTGGCGTGTGTTGTCATGACAACATGAACTTCTTTGCATCCTGGGCTGGGTTCCGAACAGTAAATAATTTCCTTGTCGTCCCTGATTGACAGGCAGCCGATCGATAGAGGAGAGTGGGCGGGGCCATCCGTCTGTTTTTAGTCCATCCTGGAGGACAAACAGATCCAGAGGACGAACCCAGAAACGAGCTGTGATTGGACGAGTTCAGATCCTTCAGATGTTTGACGTTCATGTATTTTGATATCATCACGCCGTCTGCGAATACGACCCGCTAACGAGACGACGCGATTGGTTCCGGGTTCTTGACCGGTTTGTCGATCGGCGTGTTTAACATCCGGAACGGGATCAATCCCATCTGAAAGATTTCTATTTACACGTGTGTGTAAAGCATGAGCACACGCATGGAGGAGGTGTGATTACACCCCCCAACCCCCTTGGTCCCCCCCCCCCCTCGGAGCATCCATTATCTGCCCCTTTGCTCCTGGAGAACACGAATCAAAAACGTAGATCGTCCATTTGTGTCAATTTCCCTCTTATTTCCTCCTGCTGTGTGTGTGTGTGTGTGTGTGTGTGTGTGTGTGTGTGTGTGTGTGTGTGTGTGTGTGTGTGTGTGGATGGACACACACACACACACACACTCAAGTCTCACAAACACAGAAAATCGAAATCACAAATCGGCTTAACTCTCCCTGACACGTCTGTGAATTAAGCCTTTCCGTTGCCCCCCCCCCCCCCCCCCCCCCCCACGTCCCATTATAAAGGTATTGTCAGAGAATCGCTAACAGGTAGCCCCCAGCTGTCCTTCACTCCTCTTCCTACCCCCCCGGCTCCTCTTCCTCACGTCTGTCTCTTCTCCTCCATCATCATCATCATCATCATCACCCTCCCTCCGACGGAATCTCATCCGCGTGTGCATCCCATAATTAGTTTATTTCTTTTTATTTAAATCTTTAAACAGCATTTGGAAAATTCAGGTTGGATTATTTTGAATGTATTTCATCATATTTTATATTATTCTAATTAGATACTAATTTCCCGCCCTTTTTGTGCGCTAGCTTAGCGCGATCCACTGCGCTAGCTCACAGTTTGTGGGTTTGTTCGACTTTACACCGATTATTGGATTCACATATTCCAAAAAAAACCCTAATGCATCAGGTGTTTTGTGCAGGTGTTCGATCCAGGGTTCAACATTCAACAATACGATAACAAAAATTCTACCTTGCCTGTCAGGTAAAACTCAGGGCAAAGACCTGAACGAATTACTGCCCTTAACCCCTGCCTGCGCGCGCTCACGAGGTCACGAGGTCGTGCCTGTCGCGTTTGTGCACAAGCACGGCTGAAGGCTCACCGAAAGCACGCAAAATGTTGCCAAAATTCAGGGGGGCGGGGCTATCGTAAGGGGGCGGGAACATTTCCTGACGGTAAGTGAATAAAACTCCAACCTTTAGTCGGCTAAAGATTTTTATTAGCTTATCGATCCTCCGCCTTTAACCTCCTCCAGCTCCTCCTCTTCCTGCGTGTGCCACGCCCCCCCCCCCCCCCCCCCCCAGCGTGACGGACACGCGTGACGTTCTGACGTGTCCCTGCTCTCGTTCCTCCTCCAGGGTGCGGTGATCACGCCCGCCATGGACCACACCATGTCCATGCAGCCCGCCAGCATGATGGGCCCCATCACCCAGCAGATGAACCACCTGTCGCTGGGCACTACAGGAAGTGTGAGTAGCCCCGCCCCCCACACGTCACATGACCACAGCCCGCCTCCGTACCGGAACCAGAACTGAGGAAAGCCCGTTAAAGCGGCCAATGTAATCGATTACTCTTTATGCCGATGACTGATTAATTTACGCGTGTGTGTGTGTGCGTGTGTGTGTGTGTGACACACACACACACGCACACGCCTGTTTGTGCGTGAGCCAATGTCTGACATGATGAGGTGACCTTCCTCCCGTGTTCTCCCATCCCATTCCTGTCAGAACATGTCGAACCTAAATCTCGGTTGTCATGGCGACAGCCGTGATTGACAGCTCCTCTGTTCGCCGATGACAGATGTGTGTGAAGCGCCTTCCACTATTATCTGGGCGATTTCCCAGGGTTCTCTGTGAGTGAGTCTAAGTACGAGTGTGTTTGTCTGCGTTGCCATGGCGATGCACGGCTATATTTAACCTTCACTCACCTGCGGCGGGGTCGCCCTGAAGCCCCGCCTCCCATCGTGGCGCCGCCGTCGGCGTGGAAATCCTGCGTTTCTAATGACGTCACCTCAAACCTTGACCTGAAACGCTGATTCGTGATTGGCTGATTGGCGGTGGGCGTGTCCTCCTGCAGGTAAACGTACTTCCTGTTCATCAAACACTCGCCGTCAGGTGTGTGCGTCGCCATGGACGCGTCGCCAAACACCGTTTACGTCCAATTAGGGGGAAACTTCATATTGGTCCGCAACGGCGAAGCGTTAAGAAAGAATTGGAATCAGAACACAAAAAAAAAAAAAATCATCCCGGTCGCCATGGCAACCCCGTAGGCGTGACATCCCCCTCCACCCGCCACATTAAACAGGTTAACTAACGGTTACGGCGCCGGTGGAGAAATCTCATCCTATTATTCCTCTAATTTAAATTCCTTTTTTCGCCGTTCAGGCGGTGGAATAAAAAAACGTTCCGGGACGGACTTTTTTTTTGACGGCGAGATTCCGGCGCCGCTCATTATCTCCCCCTTCCCTTCGTTTTGCTTTCACGCCGCCGTCACAGGTGAGTCGTCGGAATACGTTAATGAGGAGGTGAAGATTTAAAAAAAAAAAACGGATGCATTGGTATGCGCGGTTTGGATCCGGCGGCGGCGGAGAAGGTCACTTCAACGATCCGGTAGCCCCTCCCCCCTCCGGTAAGGAACGGGTGACAGGAAGAAGGGATGAGGTACAGGAAGTGTGGATGTGCCCCCCCCAGAGGTAATCACCCATGTCCGTGGCCTTTAGCTGCTCTCGTTAGCGGCGCGCGGTGGAGCCGTTCCTGATCCATTAGCGACGCCGCCGGTTATGACAATCCATCGGCGCCGCCGCCACCAGGCCCCTGCATCACCGTAGCATCGCTACGCGTTTTAGCACCGGGGGAGCGAATGGGAAGCAAAGGAGAGGAAGAAGATGGGAAGAAAGGGATCGGACCCCCCTGACCCCCCCACTCCCAAACAGCCCCCCCCCCCCACCTCGTGTCTTCCTCCGGTCTGGAAAATCAGCATGCGCCGGCATGTCTTCACGGAAGGGAAGCACACGTTCACGGGGGGCGGGGGCCGTCCTCATTCATTCTGCATTTGGCCCTGCCCCCGCCCCCTCCCCCCACACCCCCCCCCCATTTTTTTTGTTTGTTTGTTTGATCTACTCTCAGCTGGATCCCGACTCGTTTCTCTGCCTGTGAAGTTTTTTTTGGTTCGGAGCAACTCTTCCTCCTCGGCGCCGCCTGACGTATTCCTTCAGCGCCCCCCGAAGGACGCCGGCTGAACTGCATCTGTGTGATCACACACGTGTGTGATCACACGTGTGTGATCACACATGTGTGTGTTGTTGTTTGTTGTTGTTGTTGACGTGTGTCTCCTCTGTCCCTTCAGTACATGACAGCTGCCGCCGCCGCGCCTATGCAAGGGACCTACATCCCCCAGTACACTCCTGTGCCTCCAGCCGCCGTCCCAGTCGAAGTAAGACCCCCCCCACACACACACACACACACACACACACACACACACACACACACACACACACACATCCGTCAGCCACGGTGCTCCGGTTAGCCCGGCGGCTACACTCCGTGACAGTTCCCCCTGACAGACCCATTAGTCCCGCCCCCCCCCCCACCTCCCTACTTCCTCCTCCTCCTCTTTCTCCCCTCCCATTTGCTACCGCCTTCAGAAACGTGGGCGGGGGGGCATCTGGAGGCTGATGTATGAACGTGACGCGTCATCTTTGAGAGCTTGTTAAAGGTGATGGAGATCGCTCGACAGTGGGGGGTGGGGTTGGGGGGGTTTGATCGTCGTGGTAACAGATGGAGCGCCGGGGCGTCTTTATTCCTCCACGTCATTCATGATGGGGTGAGTTTGTTTGCGTGTAAAGAACCTGACACACACACACACCCCCCCGTATGTGCTCAGGGCGTGGTGACGGACGCCTCCCCCCAGACAGTGGCGCCCTCGTCACAGGAGGTGAGCGGGCAGCAGCAACAGATCCAGGTGGACGGCGCCGCCGACCACGTCCCCGCCTACTCATACCAGTCCAAGTAAGTTGGAGCCCGAAGGGTTAATTTAGCTTTTTGTTTTGAACTTACGCTGTTTTTGGACTTACATCGTTTTTAGACGTACGTCGTTTTTAGACGTACATCGTTTTTAGACGTACGTCGTTTTTCAAATTACCTCGTTGATGGATTTACATCGTTTGTCAAGTTACATAATTTTTTTGACTTACGTCTTTTTTTTTCCAACTTACACCATTTTTGGATTTACGTTGTTTCCTGACTTAAGTCGTTATTGGACTTTCGTCATTTTCGGACTTATGCCGTTTTTGGACTCACGTTGTTTTTAAACTCATAGTTTTTATTGACTTACGTCATTTTTTTTTCAATTTACACCATTTTTGGATTTATGTTGTTTGTCGACTTACATCGTTTTCTGACTTACGATGTTTTTTGACTTACATCATTTTGGACTTACGTGGTTTTTGGACTTAGATTGTTTTTGGACTTACATCGTTTTTGGACTTACGTGGTTTTTGGACTTACATTGTTTATGGACTTACGCCGTTTTTGGACTTACATTGGTTTTCAACTCATTGTTTTTTTGACTTACGTCTTTTTTTCAATTTACATCTTTTTTCAACTCACATCATTCTTGTATTTACGTCGTCTGTTGACTTGCGTCTTTTTCGGACTTACATCATTTTTCGACTACGTTACGTCACCCGTATCCGATTAACCACATAATCCGAGGTTTACCCGTACATTTTTCCATCTGTGTGACGAAGGCCTTCAGGGTTCCCTTTCTTGAGTCTAATCCGGATGGACGAGCTTCCTGTTTGGGAATAACTCCGAACTAACAGGATGTTATCATCCAGATTATTTCTGAGATGTTTTATTTTTCCACCCGTATTTTTCCCGACGGACGGAATCCTCACGTGGACGAATAATTCATTTTTATTTTTGTTTTTTATGCTGCTTCCTCTGCATTTGTCATACTGTGCTTTGATTACAGCTGCGCCCCCTCCCTGTCTTTACCCCACCCCCCACCCCCACCCCCCATCAGATAGCGCCGGCCTGAGCGAATGTTCCCGTGACAGCGTTGCCTTGAGACAGAAGGTGGCTGCACTGTGAAAGAGAGGAAGAGAGAAGACGGAGAGATTGCTTCCAGATTGCCCAGGCACCAAAAAAGAGACACTTTTTTCATTTCCTACCCGAGAAAATAAAAGCACGCACGGCGGAGGTAAAGCGCTCAGAGGAAGGGGGATGGGGGGGGGGATTTGCTGGGCACAGTGCAAACAAGTGGAAATGTTTCCTGCCTGAAGGGCTGGGCTGAAGCTTGAAATGTTTCTCAAAGAAAAAAAATCAACCAATAGAATAAAAAAAGAATTTAAAAAAATATATAAAAGCTCACAAAAAAAAAAACAAAAAAAAAAACGGTTGAATGCGCTGGTAGGTAATGAAGTTTATTTTGTAATTAGAACAGAGGAGTCAAGTTTGAGATACACAGAGATTGTCTTCCTCAGATATTAAGCTACCGTTTCCTTTCACTCTTTTTTATGTTCTAGTGGGAAATTTTAGTTTTCTAGATATATTCAAAACAAAGTGTTTGGGTTTTTGTTTTTTTTTCTTTCTTGAATCTTCATGGCCTTAATTTGAAGGGCGCCGGGAACTTTTTACCGAGTCTGACGTCTGGTTGTGGGAAAATAAATTTAAAAAAAGACAAAAAAAACAAACAAAAAAAAAAACGAAAGAGAGACGAGACGTCGGAGTCGTGCTAAAGAGGAAAAAAAGAATCTATCACATAAGCTGTACAGATTTAATAGAGAAAAGCTTCTTTTGTTTCTTCATTCGAAGAAAACTTTGATAATTATTATGTCAGAGGTAAATAAATGTCCGAAGAAAATCATGTCTGTCGGGGGGGGGAGGCGGAGGAGGGAGGGAAATTTTTTTCACCGTGAGGAAAAATGAAAACATAAGAAGTGGAGCTGCGATCCTGACGCGGCCTGTTTGAAAATGCTGAACTTGTTTGTTTTGTTTTGGGTTTTTTTTGTTGTTGGTTTTTTTTTTTTTTTTTTTTTATTATTATTATTATCATTGTCGGTTACATTCGTGCTTTTTATCGGCCACATTTTACCTTTTTTATGAGCTTTCAAGATGTTTTTAGCCCGCTTTGCTTGTCACGCTGCAAAAAGATGAAAAAAAAATTTAAAAAAAAAAAATGAGAAAATAAATAAATAAATAAAAATTAGGGGGGAAAAAAAAATTCTGGCAGTGAAATTAAAAAGAAAAAAAAAAAAAAAAAAAAATCCGTAGATTCTGTAGGAGCTTACCGACCGGTGCAAAAGCAATAGAAGAAATTGTTGACAATTTCTGTAGTCTTTCCTAGTTGTGGATCAAATGCAGCCTGTGGACGGCCATTTTTATACCAAAGACGAAGAGACACTCTGGAGTTCCGTTCCACTTTCCTTTCCTTTCTTCGGTTGGATTCTGTTGTTGATGATGTTGTTGTTGTTTGCTGATGATGTTACTGTTGATATTGTTGTTGTTGTCGTTTGCTGTTGTCGTCGTTCTTTCCGTTGACCTTTGATGGCAGGACCAGTCCTTACTCTCCTTCCCGTCCTCTCCTCGCGGGGTTTCCGGCTTCTTTTTTTTGTTTTGTTTTACGCGTCACAAGCTAGCATCGTGTTAGCATCGCGTTAGCATCACGCCTCAAACGGTATCTCAAAGCCCCGCCCACGCGTCCTTCTTCTTCCTTTCGTCTTTTGTCGTTTCGTCTCTCTACGCGTCTCGCTGCGCCGCCTCTCCCTGCTAGCGCTACTCGCTATGCTACGCTAATGCAGTTGCGGTAACATTTGCTTCCAGATTCTTCCTCCTTATCTTGAACTCGAACAGAACTAACTGTTTGACTCGGTGTTTATCTCACGCAGACATCGCCAAACCAACACCGTTTTTTTATTTGGAGCATCAGGTTAGCGTTAGCTTTTAGCCTCGACTTTGAGGCTTTTCACAGCGCCGATCTGGAGGCAAGAAGGCGTGTCCGAAAGAAGTTTAAAGCTACTGACAGCAGCTGGCTAGCTAACTTAGCACAAGCACAAACACAGCTAGCCTAGCTCTGTCCTAAGCTAACCTCCACCAGCACCCCTGAACCTGAATAATTCATACGTTACATCTGTTTTTGGGCATGTTTGTCGAAGGTTGTGACGTCACAAAACTGCCGATGAAAACTAAGAGGCGGGGCTTAAATTGAACCAGCTATAGACTTGATTGGTTGTTTCCCACCTGATAATGTCAAACCAGCTCATTAGCAGCTAGGTTAGTTAGCATCGTACAAAAGTCTGGAGCTGTGATCTGCATCTGTTACCACGGAGACGACTCCGAAACGCGTTGAAGACGATTGGTTTAGAGCTAGACGGCCCCCCCATGCTCTTCCGCTCATGCTCACCCCCACCAGGGGGCTTCGGGGTAAAAGGTTTGCCCTCATTCTCTCTCAGAACCACAAACTGAAGTAAGTCTCTCTTCCAATGAGGCTTGACGGACCAATTTACCCCCCCCCCCGGGGGCAGTAAGATTCGCTCCACTGTCCCTCAAAAGACCCCTTTCTTCCCGACAAAGAGGAGCCTTTTTGTTCGGCGTCAGTCTCGCTCATGTGACTCATCGCCGTGAGCGACGTCGCCGCCGGCGACCGACGGGGGTCGTCCGTCGAGTGCCTTCAAACAAAGCTTCCAGATGACGGTTGCGCCGCTAGCGGAACGCCTCGACGGTGCTAAAGAGGGAGCTTGTGCCTTCATCGCGCTCGCCGGCCACCGCCATTACTGTCGCCAGGCCGCCACGCCCACTTGGCCCCGCCCATCCCCGTCCGATCTGTTCCGTCTTTCTGGGTTTAGCGCCGCCATAACCGTGTAGACTTTCACCGCCGCTGCTTTATGGAGGACATTTTTGAGGCGTAATGGCGCTCATAACGCAGGAGTTGCACGTCGGAGAGCGGAGCGTCGTACAAATGGCCCCGGATTCAATCGTAATTTCATTACGGGAGGGAAATAGGATTATAAATAGGTGGGAGATTATGGAAAAATTGCACAACAAAGAATAGCAGCTCCATTTTTTGCTAATGGAGAGTCGAGGAAAGAGAAGTCGTCTCGGCTGTTCGTCGCGTTTGACGATATATATATATACGTATATATATGTATATGACGTATATATATGTATATATATATATATATATATGTGTGTGTGTACAAAAAGATCTGGAGGATTATTCAGCCCAAAGCAGCGGGAATGACTTTTTCTTAATAGCACAACGACATGAAAGACGAGTAGCTCCGCGTGATCGCAATTTTAAGGAGACGGCGGCGCTAACAGCACAAACCAGGAGGATCATTAGCGGCGCAGGTGACGAGACAAAGCTTCGCTAATTAGCCGAGACGCTCGTCCCCCCCTCTCCCCCCCCCCGATTATTTTTACATTTCGTGTTCTTGGACATCTTCTTCTATGGTGGGTTGTTACGAACTACGTTTTTCGCGTGGATTCTGCTAGCCGTTGAGCTAATTAGCCTCAATCGGCGTTTTTTTCTTGGATGACTTCAACGATACGACTTTAACAGGAAAAAATCTGCACCTGGTCCCAAACTAAAGGGGGCGGAGCCTCTGCTGTCACCTGTAAGGGTGAGAGAGACGATGACGTGCCCAGCCAATCAGAGGGAGAGTAGAGCGTTTCCGTGACGACATTGATGAAGTTAGTTATTTATTAGCAGTGTTAGCGTAGCATAAACCCAGCCGGACAGGAAGGTCAGGTAGAGGTCGTTTCATGTGGTCACGTGACCTGATGCTCCAAATGATCCAACGGCTGTCGGACGCATCGCTTCATCCCGGCCCGTCGTCATGACGACGCAGACGTCCGTCTCCAGGTAGATCGCATTTGTGACCCAACATCCGTCCCCAGCAACCGTCCCCGACATTCGTACATAACTCGCGCCTGATGTTCCAGAAAGCCTTTAAAGTTCCGAGCGTTGCTGGAGCAACTTCGTCGGATGAGTCACGTGACCAACTGGTTGGATGAGTCACGTGACCAACTGGTTGGATGAGTCACGTGACCAACTGGTTGGATGAGAGGAGCTGCAGCCGTTCACCATCGATCCTCGTGTGTTGGATTTAGTCTGTCTCCCACAGAGTGTAACAGAGACGCACGGCTCAATAACTCATCACACACACACACACACGCGCACACACACACACACACACACTTAATGCAGTGGGAAAATTGCTCAGACCCCCCCCAGAAGAGGCCCTGTTCTTTTCAATTGATGCTTCGCTTCACCTTTGATGGGAGCCATCGATTGGCCACACAACCCCAGGACCGGCCAATCAGCAGCTCCGAACACCTCGGTGAGAATCCCACACAGCTGATTGGTGGACACGCGATCCAATCCAGGTGAACATAGAACTACTTTAGGACAGCAGAGCGCTTTGATCTCCTTTCTGTTCGTTTCCTCTTCTCTTTGTTTTCCACGTTGGTTTCAGCGCCGAGGACGACACGGTCACGCCTCGCACGCGCCGCTAGCGCGTGCCATCGTTTTTTGGGATCCGCCCATCGGAGGGAAAGTTCGGATCCGACTTGGGTTTTATGAGTTGGTTTATTTTTTTCTCTCTCTGATGAAGCTTTCAATAAAAAAATGTGTTAAAAAGTACCAGGAAGTGAACTTTTTCTTCCCGTCTGTTTCCTGTTAGCTTGCGTCTGACCTTTGACCCTCACTTCCTCTCATAATTACCACCTTCCGATTGGAGCTAACGCCTCTCGATGGGATTCCCTCCGCCGCCGCCCCCACACCCCCGATTGGGCGCAACGTGATCATAATCAGAGACAGATCGTGGATCGATGGCGATCAATCTTCCTCTTCGCTCTCATTTAGGCGCGATCGATGGCCGTCCTTGTCGCCTCCTGGGGGGGGGGGGGGGGGCGCCGGCTCCGTCGATACCATGGCGACGCCGGCGGCCAGATCGAGGCACAGGCGCCACCGCTCAACGACGAAGGACATCTTAATCGCAAACGATTGGCTGATGGGGTAGGGGTGCGTTTGCGTGACTGTTTTCCGCAGAAGTCCCTGGTGGTTTAGCCGCCGTCGTCGCCACCCACTGCAGAAATGCGGCGGCTTCTTTTTTTCATAAAGCGAAACGCCTCTGATTCCATCTGGAGTCGTAACAGAGGAGCTCCACAAGGGTGCAGCAAACCAACACAGATGTTATCGGGGGTGTTTATTCCTCCAGAGGAGTGAGACTCCACACACACACACACACACACACACACACACACACACACACACAAGCAGCATCACCACTGGATTCAGATCAAGGACGTCTCCGCTGGGTGAATCTCAACCATCTGCCCAATCCCGGAGAAGATTAGGAATAAAGTCGTGGACCCGTGTCGGAACAAATTGCCTGATTGATGTGTGTTTGGAGAGGATAACGCTGCTTTTTCCAGACGTCCCTGAATGCCACGTTAGGAAACTGATTACAAAATCCAGGCAGGAGTTTGGAAAAACCAGCGAATCGCACGGAAGCAGATCCTCTGGATCCTCTGGATCCCTGCTGTCAGGTCCCAGGATCACATCTGATTCCAATCCAGATCAGTGTGAACGGGGGCGGTTGAGGGGGGGGGGGGAGTGGTCAGTCAAACCGGATTAATCCGGTTTGGGACCTGGAAGTAAATCGAGCTGCATCCAATAAAGAATGTGTGATCGTCAGCAGCGGCGCACCTGGCGCTAGCTTATTAGCTTAGAAAGGCGTAATTAACCAACGGAGGGGGGGGGGGGGGTCGTCCGTTTTGCTGAGGTAAAACCTAAATGATTCCCTGGAGGTGTTTGATGAGTGTTATTTAGTCTTCGGGGGCGCGTGAAGGGTAATAAGCATCATTATAAGAACCTTAATGGGGGGGGGGGGTTAAGAAGGAACATCTGCAGAAGTCATGTGACCATGATGGCGATGATGTAACAACCAGCAGCCCAAATGACCCAGAGTAGAACGCAGCTGATTGGTTGATGCAAGAGGAGTAAAGATGGAGTTCTGACTCCGCCCCCTCAACTTCAACACTTTTTTTCTGATTTATGAGGTCGGGAATTTTTTTTTTTTTTTTTTTTTTTGAAGGAAAAATCAACTCCTGGGGTCCTGCTGATAGATTTTTAGGAAGCCTGGATGTGCCTGACAGAAACAGGAAGCTGAGACGCGTAAACAGTTCCTGGGAAAACAAGTTGGGACGCGAACCTGAACCCAGCTGGAATGTACCCCCCGAACGGGGACGCGGGTCGGACCCGGGTGGCCCCGCCCAAGGCTCCGCCCATTGCCCCGCCCTCACCGCACAGACCACAATAGGTGTTAATTGAGGATGTGAAATCGTGGATTTCCTCGACTTCCTGTTCGGCGGCGTTACTGATAGCAACTAGGCCAATTATTATGGGATGTTTTGCCTGTGGTTTTGCCTGCAGAGTATATTCAAGGTTAGCCACGGTTAGCCCTGCAGAAACCTGATTTGTCCGATTTATTTTATTCTTTACACAATAAATGAAAACATCCCGTCGATGTTTTCATTTATTCATTTATTCATTTATCCCGTCTTTTATTTTGGCGGGGACGCATTCCAAAGTTCCTGCCTCTGCTTTAACATGAATGGAACGCTGCCCAGGCCTCGGCCCCTTCCGTTTGACATGAAGGTGAGTCCGCCACGATCTCACCTGTGGACCTCTTCCTGCCTTGATTACATTAAAAAGATTTTATTACATAAGCAGGCACACACACACACACACACACACACACACACACACACACACTCCCGGCTGGTATTTCAAGTGGTCCTTTATTGCCTTCCCGTCCGTCGTCCTGTCGTTCCGCCCGCTGTGTGTGTTTAACTCAGGATGTCGAGCAGAACGCCACTCCGTTGCCATGGCGACAGCTGGACAACAAGTGTACACAGCAGCGGGCCGCAAGCCCTTCTTCTGGGCCCGGCCGGAGAATCCGGTCATCGTGGGTGTTGTCGCCTCCCTGCTAGTCTGCCAGAGCATCCTGATCCGACCTGACACCGCCCGCCCAGGACGCGCCCCCAACGAAATGCAACGTCCACCTCATCGTCAGGTAAAGAGCTGAGGCAGCAGCTGGTGCTGAAACCCGAGCCAGAACCGCATCCTAATGAGGCCGTCCTGCAGACAGAGGTAGAGCTTTGATGTCGAGCCCATTACACCAGCAAAGCTTTGATGTCAAAAACAATTACAGCAGAGCTTTGATGTGGAAACCTGATACCCCAGGCAGGGCTTTTATGTCAAACCTGTTGCACACACAGAGCTCTGATGTCAACTCCATTACACCATCAACGCTTTGATGTCAAACAACAGAGCTTTGATGTCAACTCCATTACACCATCAACGCTTTGATGTCAAACAACAGAGCTTTGATGTCAACTCCATTACACCATCAACGCTTTGATGTCAAACAGCAGAGCTCTGATGTCAACTCCATTACACCATCAACGCTTTGATGTCAAACAACAGAGCTTTGATGTCAACTCCATTACACCATCAACGCTTTGATGTCAAACAACAGAGCTTTGATGTCAACTCCATTACACCATCAACGCTTTGATGTCAAACAGCAGAGCTCTGATGTCAACTCCATTACACCATCAACACTTTGATGTCAAACAACAGAGCTCCGATGTCAACTCCATTACACCATCAACGCTTTGATGTCAAACAACAGAGCTTTGATGTCAACACAATTACACCATCAACGCTTTGATGTCAAACAGCAGAGCTATGATGTCAACTCCATTACACCATCAACGCTTTGATGTCAAACAGCAGAGCTCTGATGTCAACTCCATTACACCATCAACGCTTTGATGTCAAACAGCAGAGCTCTGATGTCAACTCCATTACACCATCAACGCTTTGATGTCAAACAGCAGAGCTTTGATGTCAAACCTGTTACATCAGACATGGCTTTGATGTCAAACAGCAGAGCTTTGATGTCGAACCTGTTACATCAGGCAGAGCTTTGATGTCAAACTTGTTACACCAGGAAGAGCTTTGATGTCGGACCCAGGATTTATCTTCCTTTGCTAATCTGTTATGCCTGAAAGCGACGCAAAACGCTGCAAAGGTAACGTGAATCATCATTAACTTCTGAATCATGCATTAATAAAACTCATTTAAAGTCTCACTTTACACTATAATGTAAATGCATTTTGTAAAATAACCCCCCCCATGTTACTCCCCCCCCCCCCGACCCCACACTAACAGAGTGGCACCCCCATCGCCTCGGCTCGTTATCAGCGTCGGGTCATGGTGGTATTTCCTGCCTGAAACAAGAGCAGAAGGTGGCACAGGATGAGTGCTGCTTCCTGCCCCACACCCCTCCCCTGCCGCCCCCCCACCGGGAGAGAGGGGGTCACCTAGAGCCCATGCCCTTCAAATGATAGGGACCCCGACCTTCAGCCCTGGGGTGCACCCACAGATCAGGATGCAGGTTAGTGTTTTAACATCTACCTGTTTAAGCTTAATTTGCATACGCCTGACTCCTCCCCCACCAAACTGACTCCTCCCATCATCCTCCTCGCCTATAAGTTGGAAAAATGTCACAATAAAACGTACGTCTGGCACAGGAAAAAACAGGAAGTGAGAGAAACCTTTCAAAATAAAACAGGAAATGGAAGTGCAATGAAGAATAAAAGTGAAGCGAGCGTCATTTTCATCTGTTGTTGTTTGTTGTTTGTTTACCTCCTCTTTAAATTGAACAACTTGAAGTTTAAACACGCTTCTATCAAGTCTCCGCTCCACAGCCGTCCTCTCGTATCGCCAGTTGAGAAACAGGAAGTCCTCTGTCACCCTGAGAGTCACATGACGCCATGTGTTTGCTTTCTATCACAGATTCTGGCACAAATCTGGACACCTAAAGGAGAACAATGATCCCCCCCCCCCCCGTAAGCGTCCCGATGCCAGAGGTTGTAACCTTTGGTGCTTTAGAATAAACTTCCTTTCCTTCGCAGCATCTGGCGAACGGCGCAGGATGAAGCCTGCTCGCCGCGTTAGCGCGCTACGGCGCCAACGGCACCGAGAACACGCTGCCAGTTCATTGTGTGGGAGTGTGGGAGTTCTTCTGCAGCGCTAACGCTTCATGCTAACCGCGTTGAGTCAGATTTCCTCAACGCTTTGCCCTTTGGCAGCATTTGCATGCAATGAACTTAAAGCGAAGGTTTTTAATTGTTCTATATTTTTACCGAGGTGGAAGTTAAACTGAAACGTTAGCGTGCGTGCTAAATTTAGCGCTATTCTTCCACCAGCTGCAGCCGTGGGATGGATTTTCTGGCTAGCTTGATGTTTTAGCATGGATTCAGTCACTTTAGGGATTTTCCTGTTGGAACCGGATCAGTATTTCTGGTCTTCGCGGAGACGAGAATTCCATTTGAACGTCTGAACCCCGAGTTATCTGTGTGGTGGTGGTGGTGGCTGATGAGCCTGCTGAACTCGACTGCTTCATATCCTCCTGAACCGGGTTTTTGTCTAATTCTGGGTCCAGTTGAGTCATAATGGAACATCAGTTTGTCATCGACGTGTTTTTTTGTCTGTTTTTTTGTGGGTGTGGTCACATGACATCGTCCAGCTCCCATTGGTCCCAGGTTGAATAAAAATAATTGTGCTTTTTACGTGACAATAAAGATGACGAAAACTTAAAAATGTTCAGAATTTTCCGATTTTGTGTGAAAATAACGCAGACAGACGATGCGAGGGGGCGGGGCTTAATCGCTTCCAGACTGCAATTAAACATGATGTTTTTTTTAATTTAATTTTAATTTTTTTTTTAATTTTATACACTGTTATAATCCCCGAAGGGAAATTAAGAACGCATCAAACAGTTTCCTTTATTGGTGATTAAAAATGCAAAAATAAAAGCCGAGGAAGAACACGCCGATCAAAAACACGCAGATTATTGATTATATTTAATTGACCTTCACGATTAAATTTATTTTAAGAGCAAACACGCCGATCCGTTAGGATAAAATTGGACGTCTGCTGGCTCCCATGAATTTTTAATCGACTCATCCTCGTCTGGATTCTGCGGCTTCGCTCTGACGTCGTCGTCTTCACACGTTTAACCAGGAAACGTGGATAAACGGCGTTCACATCCTGCAAAACGAGCGTGGGAGACGGGAAGTGGAGGAAAAAAAACGGAAGGACGCCTGAACACACCGCCAATCATCCAGAGTCCGGGAACGCCAAAACACACATGCTAATGATGCTAACAACGCGTCGGATGTTTACCCGCTGCGTATTTATCTGTGTTTGTGCAACGAGGTGGAAAAACGTGAAAAAACACAACTAAAAAAACCACAATTCACCTTTTTAGCATGTTTGTGCACATTTAGCATTTTAGAGGCCCCCAGGGCCCCACAGAGAGGGCCCCACCTGAACATCACCAACACGCCTCTGGTGGCGTAGGCGTATCGAGGAGGGGAGTTCAAACCCCACTGGGGGGGGGTCACGGGGGTCAGGAGTAAGAACCTGACGTCATTGCTGGAGCATGCGGAGCAATAGTCTGGTGATTTATGGCTGCATTCACCCCCGCCTTGGATGAAAACCAACAGTCTGAGATATGGAACGCCCCCCCACCCCATCCCCTTCCTAACCCCCCCCATTAATGTGTCATCCTGGATGAACTGAAATGGAGCCAAAAAACAGGAAGCAGGGGAATCTAATCCTGGACTAGGTTAATAAAGAATAGTTAATAGTTAAATAAAATGAATAATAATAATAATAATAATAATAATAATGATAATAATAGTATATAAATAAATAAATAATTAATTAAAAGTAAATATAGTACAGTATAATATAGTATAAAAGTTAATAAAGTCCTAGAATTCAAATCGGGAACCAGGCCCGAGAGATGTGACGTGTGCCCTTTGGATGACGCGTCCCGTTCCAGAGTGTGTGTGTGTGTGTGTGTGTGTGTGTGTGTGTGTGTGTGTGTGTGTGTGAGTGTGTGTGTGAGCCTCTAATAACACACTTCAGACTCTGAGCCACATGAACGCGTCTGAGAAGAAGAAGAAAAAAGAAAAATCGCGTCCAGCCCTCCGAACGTTTCCTGTTGCGCGCAGAGAGCATAAAGAGCCGAACGCGCCCCGCTGGCTGCGCCCCGCTCCGTGAAGCCGTCTGCTGGGGGGGAGCAACAGGCGGACATAGCCCCTGTCCGACGGGTCCGGATGGTAACCCGTCGGGTTCGGTTCGATTAACGCGGGGAGGGGAGTTCACGGCCCGGTTCTTCCTCCATGGAGCCGCTCCGGTTCTGCGTCCTCTGGTGGGGGGCGATCCTGGTGCTGCTGGGGGCAGCGGGTGAGTCCACCGACTGCTACCGGACTAAAAGTTCTTTATAAGGGGTTAGACACGGGTTGAAGTGGGTTTTATGACGTCACCCGCGATAAACGAAGAAGCACTTCGGTTTAAAGACGCGTTCAGGGTCCGTTAGGTTGGGGCTGGATGAGTCCACCAGCGGGGTTTAGGGGTAAATGTTTTATTTATAACAACAGAATCACTCAGAAACACTGAAGGATGTCTTCAGAAGAGGTTCGGTTCTGGATTAAACCCCCCCTAACACCCCCTCCAGATGTGGAGGCCCTTGTTTGTTCACTTCAGAACCTTTCAGACCAGAACCAGAAGGTTTGAGACGCTGAACCCGTGGAGAACCTCCAGGAGGCGGCGGCGGCGGGTAAACCGGGCAAACCAAGACCTTTGTTACCTCAGAAGCCGGAGTCTGGATCTGGATCAGGTCTGGATCCGGATCATGTCTGGATCCGGATCAGGTCTGGATCCAGATCAGGTCTGGATCTGGATCTGGATCAGGTCTGGATCTGGATTAGGTCTGGATCCGGATCATGTCTGGATCCGGATCATGTCTGGATCCGGATCAGGTCAGGATCTGGATCAGGTCTGGATCCGGATCAGGTCTGGATCCGGATCAAGTCTGGACCCGTTCACAGCCCTGGTGGCACCAACCGGCTTAACCCCCCCTGCAATTATAAGAACCCCCAGGTGACAATTACCACCTTTACCCGCCCCAAACCCCACCCCTCCAGAGTAGCTTCATGGGTATCATGCCTCCTTAAATCGCCCCCCCCAGGCAGGGCTTCAGAGTCGCTCTCACATTCCAGCTCTATAATTTTCTGGGGAGTCGTTTTTGTCATTTTTTTTTAAATCCTGCGAACAAACAGGAAACAGAAGGCCGACTTCCTCTGTCCACTTTCTGGTTTCACTCTTGATCACGTGACCCCCCCCTCTCTGAGGTCATGTGATCACGCTCCAACAGCAGGAACAGGTGGGCTCCCGTCACGTTTTATCACTTCCTGTTTGTTTCCGTCGCCCAAAGGCATGCTGGGAGGAAGTCGTCGCATGGAGATGTCTTCTTCTACTCCATCGACTCGACTCTAACCCCGCCCCCTCACCAAATCTAGGGCAGAGCTCTTCTTATAGTGGAGCCCCGCCCTTTAATTAAACTTAAGCATTCTCCTGCTATAATGCTAACAGGTAGCGACATGGCATGCGTGGGAGTGGGTTTTATTTCCTCACCCTTCCTCCCCCTCTGTTGCAGACGCCTATGTCCTGAAGATCAGACGTTTGTGTAAGTTCTGCGATCTTCGGGCGACTTCCTGTGCAGGTACAGGAAGCTGCAAGGTGGAGTGTGACATCACGGCGATCTGCCCCGACCAGCAGGACGTGTGCGTCAGCATCTGGTGAGTTCCTGCAGGGTGACATCGCGTTCGGATAAAAACGAGTTCCCACGCCGACTGCGTTCCGACATGAGCGAACGAATAAAGTTCGGAGTGTTTGAATAAGGTTCTGGGTGTTTTCACAAAGTTCTGGGTTCCACAATTGGATGCTAACTCAGACTTCTGAAAATAAAGCAACATTTTCATCGAATCAAACGTCACTGCTTAATGTTACAGCTAGTCCTCAAGATACAAACATTCGACTTTCAAACATTCATAAATACAAACAATTGCGCCTCTAATTTCATCATTTATTCATTATTGACGGGATCGTCCTCCTGTAGAAACTAAATGAGGTAGGAACCAATTTTGGCCAGGTCAGGTTTCTGTCTGGAAGCATTAACTGACGCTAACGCTGAACTATTGTTAACCAATAGTTGACATCAACTGTTTTGCTAGTTGATGTTAACTATTGGTGGAGTTAACTGAGAAACTTAATGAAATAATAAAGAGTCATCAAACTTAAAGGGGCGTGTCTGAATGATGAGCAGGAAGTGACATCAGCGCGTGTAGTGTGGTGGACCTAGTCGCCAGATCGAAATGTAACAAAAAAATGACTTGCAAACAATTCAACTTATGAACAATTCAACTTACGAACAATTCAACTTATGAACAATTCAACTTGTTGTGTTTGTATGTCGATGACTATCTGGTCTTTATTTCCTTTCTGCTTTCCATTTCCAAGGAGGAAGCAAGACGACAACGTCACCTTCGACACGGTGTGCCACAACCCGGCCCAGACGCTCTACGGTCTGGTTCTGGAGGGCTACAACAACAGCAAATGTGAGATGAAGGAGAGGAAGGGCATGGGCTCTGAGTTCTTCATCTGCTCCTGCTCCGAGGACGAGTGCAATGAGCACATCTTGTTCAACTCCTGTAAGTCCAGGCGACATTTTTTTCCAGGGCTGAATTGAAATGTTTAAACGCCAAGAAAACTCTGGACAATCTTCTGACGCTAGATGCGCTAGCTCTTTAGCGGTTCCTACATTTTTACGCCATCAAGCACTAACGTCATCGTTATGTTCAGCCCTTAATCACGTCATACCGCTTTCTGTCGTCCTGCTAGACATCACGCTAACACATGTGCACCTTGCCCCCCCCCCGCCCCCCGGGTCGTGATTGTGAGCAGGTCTTCAGGGATGTCGTGGGGTTCTCCGGTTGCAGCGCCGACCTGGGTTCTTCTGTGTTTTGACTGCAGGCGTGCCAAATTAAAAGCATGTGTGCCTTTTGAACACGTCATGGAAACACGTTCTTATCCGTGAGAACGAGTCGGGGGAGGGGGAAGGGGACAAGACAACCAGAAGAACTTCTTCGTCCTCCTGACTCGTCTTCAGAGTCCGGACCACAGCGACCCGCCTTGATCTCATAATTCCTAGTCTGTCCAATGACATTCCGTCCTGGACTTTGGGTGTTTGGCTCCGTACGCGAGGGTGTTGGCGAACGCTGGGGGCGAGGACAGAGTCGGGTCTGTTGTGAGGAATGACTTCTGACTGGCTGAAAATAAAAACAAACCGTCTGAGGCGGCGTTGAGGATTTCAGACGTGTGGTTTCCTGTTGGAGGGCAGCAGCCCCCGTTTGTCCTCATCTGGAAGCAGAAGCTCTCGATCCCAACGAGAGAGTCTAATCGGCGGTTAGAACCTCCTGTAGTCTGAGTTGTTCTTCAGCATGTTTCCATTTCGAGCCCTAAAAAAACAACAAGCGCTCGTTTTCACTGCAGCTCTCAAACGCACCACCTCTCAGATTCTAAGAATCAGACGTACAATACATGGAGACACAATCTGTGGGTTCTGAGCGGTTGGTCTTTGTGGGCCAGACGCTAACTTTACCTTCCTGGTACTCGTAGACATTCCATAGGGACGGCTCGGGTTCCCGCTGTTTTCAGGAAATTATTTCAGTCTTCATCGGTTCTTCGTGTCCCGAGACGGAATCTGGGTTTCATCTGGGAGGCGATTTGTTCTACGTTTATTATCCCAACCAAAAAAAGGCACTAGCGTGAGGCTAAAATAAAACCTCCCCTGTTTAACTCTATTTTTGACCCATTGTGGCCGACAGTCTCCTCTGTGTTCATGCTTTATTTGTGACGACTGCACATTTTTACGTGATGGATGGTCTTCCCTTCTCTCCCCCAGCCAAGGACTCCCCGGTGGTGGCGGTCATCCTGGTGAGCCTGGTGCCGCTGCTGGTCATGGCCGTGTTCGTCATAACTTCCTTCTACTGCTACCGGGTCTACCGGCAACGGCAAGCCAGCTCCGGACGCAAGAAGGGTCCGCCGCTGGACTTCAGCGACGGCCACGCCATCATGATCGATGACGAAGGCTCGGACATCAGTTACACACACGTCAACAACCTCAACCACAACACGGAGCTGCTGCCCATCGACCTGGACGTCCAGGTGGGGAAAGGACGCTTCGCCGAAGTTTACAAAGCCAAGCTGAAGCAGGGCGCCGCCGTCGGGCGAGACCAGGGCTTCGAGACGGTGGCGGTGAAGATCTTCTCTTACGAGGAGTACGCCTCCTGGAAGAGCGAGAAGGACGTGTTCTCCGACGCCGACCTGAGGCACGACAACGTGCTGCACTTCCTGACGGCGGAGGAGAGGAAGGCGCAGCGGCAGTACTGGTTGATCACCGCCTACCACCCCAGGGGGAACCTCCAGGAGTACCTGATTCACCACGTGGTCAGCTGGCACGACCTGTGGGTGCTGGGGGGCTCGCTGGCGCGAGGCGTGGCGCACCTCCACAGCGACCACACCACCTGTGGGCACTACAAGGTGCCCATCGCCCACCGGGACATCAAGAGTTCCAACATCCTGGTGAAGAGCGACCTCACCTGCTGCCTGTGCGACTTCGGCCTCGCCCTGCGCCTCGACAACTCGCTGTCCGTGGACGAGTTGGCCAACAGCGGCCAGGTAAGACCTCAAAGGACACCCGGTCCAATCCCAGACCTGGTCCGATCCCAGACCTGGTCTGATCCTAGACCTGGTTTGATCCGTGGCCTGGTCCGATCCCAGACCCGTCCGATCCCAGACCCGGTCCACTCCCAGACCTGGTCCCAATTCCATCTGTTCTACCTCACAGGAAGCACTTCCTGTCTCCCCCAGACGGCAAATACCAACAGAAACTATGTCGCCGTTGTTCTTAGGTTTTTGTTTTATTGTCCTTGACATTAAGAGCATGCCTGATTGGTTCTTTATGAGCTCATTATGCTAATGTAAAATTCCAGATCGCATTAGACGGTTCGTAATGAGAATGACTCATTATGAACAGGCTTCACCTTTAGCTGTGCGCCGGATGCATCGCAATACCGTCGCATAGTTATGTTTGGATTAGCGGCGTTAGCGCGGCGCTAGCTTAGTTTGCCCAAATATGATGAATGTGACATCACCTGCTCCTGTCAGGTTACTCATCTCTTTAACTCCGCCCCCTCCGGTCGCAGGTGGGCACGGCCCGGTACATGGCCCCCGAGGTGTTGGAGTCCCGGATCAACCTGGAGAACATCGAGTCCTTCAAGCAGGCGGATGTTTATTCCATGGCTCTGGTGCTGTGGGAGGTCATCTCCAGGTGCAACGCCATCGGAGGTGAGATCATCAGTAGATGCCGACGTGTTAGCATCATTTAGCTTAGCATGAGGACTGGAAACAGGAGGAAGTGGCCCTTTAATCCAACGGGCCCTAATCTTTTTTATGCCAGTTTAACAAAATAAATTGATACTTTTTATACTTTTTTTTTTTTTTTTTTTAAAGATAATAATTAACATGAATCCAGTTTTATCAACTTTATTAGCAGCATCCTCGTAGCATCACACCAACGTTTTTTTCTTGTTGGTTTCTTTGAGAAGGTAGTCATGTGACCAAGGCAAGCATCTCCACAAGCGTCAGGCGTGACTCATAGACACGTTATTCCTTCCCGTCTTTCTTATCTTCCTCCTATGGTGATAAATTGCATTTCTAGGATGCCTGCATTAAACATGGTGTTTCTGACTGTGTGCCACCGCCCCCCTCCAAGGAAAACATCTCTTGTGACCTTTTACTGTAGTTAATAAAAGATAACCACATTTTCTCGGTAAATTAAAGATTAGCGGGGGACGTGGAGGGCAAAGGAAATCGATGGAGGCGTTGATTGATGAATTTCCCTGCGGGCAGCGAGTAAGGATCCTCAGAAATACTGTAAAAAGAAAAAAAAAACGCCTCGACAGCGCGGTCGGCCTCCCAGGAAACCCGACATATCGACGGCTTTATCGATGACCGGCGCCACCTTGACTTTGCTCGGATGGGAGCCGAACCCATTAATCACCGTGGGAACCAAAATGCGAAGGTGTCAAACGTGCAGGAGGTGTCGCGCGTCGAGACGTCAAGACAACGCCAGGATATCTGCGAATAATACAAAGGAGCAATTTCTCCGAATGGGGATGTATTTCACGCCGTTTGTTTCCACTTCCTGTCGCTGTCTCTGCGGTCCGGCTGTTTTTTTGCGAAACGCTCCCCGTCTCCATTGTGGTGTCGCGGCGTTGATTGAGCGCGTTGGCGTTTTCCTGTTTGTCCTCCTCCTCCGATCCTCCCGGGAAGACTCCTTGGAAGTTTACGGCGCGGTTACAACGCCCGAGAGTCCCCACAAGAGAAAACATGGCCATCCGACCCACAATCCCCCTCCCCTCACTTCCCAGAATACCCCGTGGGTACGCGTTCTGAAAGGAAAATAGCACGTTTCCTGTTTTGCAAAGGACACAGTCCCCGAGATGTTCTGAACATGGGTGTCTCCGTCGGGCGAGGATGTTTTCATGTCATGCGAGACGGGACCAGACAGGAAGTTGGTCGGTGGCGATGCTCTAAATGGGTCCCGTCTCCGTGGGTAAAGGTTCCGCTCGGTTTCCTTCCCCAGGGATTTTGGGGGGGAGGGGGGACGTCGACGTCGGACTCCATCCTCCCGTTTCCATTTCATTCATTTTGGAATTCACGTCTAAGTCCTTCATTTCCTGCCTGGGCGTTTCTGTCCCGTGTTTTATAGACGGGTGGAACACTTTTTCCCATCCTTTGCAGAAACTCTTGTCACTTCCTGTGTCTCCGTTTTCCTCCCGTCGGATTCTTCCTCTTCCCCCTGGGGCAGGTGAGGCCGCGTTTTATGACTCACCCAACTCCAACTTGACTCACCCCAACCTCTGAAGGTAGAGACTCTCCGGTCTCGCCCCTGATTGGACCAGAATATTGACTCGACATTTTCTCTGATTGGGTTTTATGGCAATCTGGCGCCGAGCAACTCAAGAACGAGTTGTGATGCGTTCGCCTCGGTAACGACGCGTTCCCAGTGACTCATTAATATTGACTGATGGAGTCTCGTGTCCATGAATTCTTGGCTTTTGCTTCTTCAACTCCGCCTCCGTGCTCTAAAACGCGTCTTCTATATAATTTAGCCGCTCCAGATTTAGTGTTTGGACGGAGCGTGAGGGCGTTCCTCAGGGGGAATGCCTTTTGTCCCTGGAGGGAGTGGTCCAACTGGAGCAGCTGCTCTCCAGATGTTAGCTAGACGTTGTTAGCCCGTCAACCGCTACATGCTGGAGGGTATGATGTTGGGGGGGTTTGCCAGATGTTGGGTTCCAGATCGCTCGATTGTGGATCAATCTGGGACAAAATGTGCCCAATTTGGTTTGAGTGAAGTCGGTATAGTATGAGCTAAAATCGCTCTCTGTCAATGGGGGGGTTGGGTGAAGGTTGGGGCACGTATCAGCTCGGGTTAATTGTAAGGTACGCCTCCAGGCTGAGTCACAACCACATGACCGAAATGAGGCTGTGCTAATGCGTAATGCTCACGCACACATCGGCACGAACGACTTTAACAACCTGTGAGCCTCACAAACAAATGTCAGCGCCGCCGCAGCTAATGCCAGCCAGGAGGGGGGGGGGGATTAGACTCCAGGACCAGACTGTTTCTGGGCTCATATTACTAATTTATTTACAAGTTCATGTCAGAACCTGGACCCAGATGTTTCTGCGTTTACTTGTTCGGACTCTTTGTTCTTATTTCAGTGTGTACTCGACAAAAACATGAACTTGGGGAAACGGAATACCAAAGAAAGCAACAGACGCTGGTGTGGATTCACCTTTGTGATTAAATTTAGTTGTTTGGTTTTTGGTTGATATCGTTTAGGGCAAGCGTGGGCAAACTACGGCCCGCGGGCCACCTACGGCCCTTTAGGCTTTGTAATCCGGTCCGCCAAACTCGATTAAACTATCATTAATTTTGAGAAATAAAAGCAGTTGTAAAATATTTTTTCACAATAAGTCTTGCATGTATAAACTTTGCTTCCTGTTAAAATCCAAAACCTTTGATATGATGGTTTTTACATCTTTTGCGTTGGTACGAAAAGTCAAAGTCTGCCCAGCCCTGGGCAACCTCGGAAGGTAGAGAAGCTCCGGTCCCACCCCTGATTGGTTCATAACCAAACATCTGATCATTTTTGGGATATTAGCAATGGCCGCCTGAAGCTCCGCCTCCGTGGTTAACCCTTTGAGCTTCTTGTACACAACCGTGAGGCATCTAGAACCAGTTAAATCCATGCTAACCTCTGCACCACGGCCCGTTGGGATGAAGCACCTGAGACCTTCTGAGCTAAATTTAACCTCATCTCTCAGGGCTGCAGATTCCCTCTCAATCCCACGGCGGCGCCTGACAAACGGAAAGCGGACATTCAGGCTAAAATATGTGCCGACGTGGCAAAACTGCCATCGCAGCATGTCAGCTGTCGCCGGAGACGTTTGGGTTCCTCTTTGTTGCCCTGATGCTCTTCTTATTCTGCTTTTGCAGGAATCTTGTCGACAGCAGTTTGACTTTTGCAATCGGCAGCAACACCCCCCCCTCCCCCTGTCCTCGTCCTCGTGTTGTGTTTTGAAAAGCTTTCGCAAGTTCGGAGTTTAATTCAAGGTTTAAGCTGGAAAAAAAGAACATCTTTCCCTTTTTGGACCCGTCTGTCCTGGTTTACGCTGCGGTGCTTTCAAACCCGCTGTTTGGAAATGAACCCAAACATTTTGTTTGTTTCTTGAACGCAGCCCTCAGCAAACAGAAACGGATCGGCTACCTTCTCTGAAACGCCAGCTGGGCGGGGCCGTGTTTGAACTTTAAACCACACCAGAGGAGGTCAACCGCTGCCGGCTCATGTCGCAACTTCCTGTCAGCTTCTTTTCAGCTTGTTTTTGTAAGAGTGAAGTGAATCCATATGAGTTAGCGCTCAGTGGTTCCAGCTGGTTCGGCTTCAGGCTGGCGAACAGGAAACGGGCGACTGAGGCGTTCTTGTTTATCATTATCTTTTGTTTTTTTAACCTTTCGTCATCCTTTCTGCTGTCGTCTTGAAGATGAAGCCGATCGGGGGCCGGTTCTTACGTCAGTTAGCTCGAAACTCGTAATGAAAACCGAAAACCACAATAACAACATCATGTGTTCTCGGTGAGGAAGTTGGAACCGGTTTTGTATCCGGCGTTGAGGCGTTGCTCCTGTCCAACTCTTCCTGTCATCTAACTATAACCATAACGACTCTGTCTCTCTTTCTCTGACCCTGTCCTTCTCTTCCTTTTATTTCTTTTCCACCCAACCAGTCAAGGCGGATGGCCGCCCAAAAGAGTCTGGGTCCTGCCCGGAGTTTCTTCCTCAACGAGGGAGTTTTTCCCTGCCACTTGTGCTTGCTCTAGAGGGTTCAGTTGGTTTTTTCTGTCTGTGAAAGCTCTTTGAAATGTCTGTTGCCATAATTAAGCGCTATATAAATAGAACTTAATTGAACTTGATTGATCATTAACTGCGAGGAACGAGGAATCACTGTAACTTCTTCTCTGTGTGCAGAGGTGAAGGAGTACGAACCCCCCTTCGGGAACCTGCGGGAACACCCGTGTGTTGAGAGCATGAAGGACAGCGTCATCCGGGACAGAGGAAGACCCGAGATCCCCAACAGCTGGATCAACCATACGGTAGGGGGTGCCGCAGGTCGGAATGGAACCCGATTCGGAGCGTCCAAAACTGAACGCAACTTGTTTCTGATCAAATTTACAACTTGGAGAGATTCTCTCCTGACTGGTGGTTTCTGTGCTCGACTGCTCCCCCTGCAGGGCATCCAGATGGTGTGCGCCTCCATAGAGGAGTGTTGGGACCACGACCCGGAGGCGCGCCTTACGGCGCAGTGCGTCGCCGAGCGCTTCTACGACATGGAATACCTGGACAAGTTGTCGGACGGCTCCGACTCGGAGGAGAAGCTCCCTGAGGAGATCTCTGTGGTGGATGAGAAGTCAGGCTCAACGGAGGGGCTGCCCCCTACTGGCTGGTAGAGGAATTACAAACAGCTGGGGGAGGGGGTGGAGGGGCATTCCGGACATTCCAGTGGATGCTGGGGGTTCACCAGGAATGGAACCTCACTGAGATGAACAACAACTGGACTTAAAATCCAAACAGCGACCGACTTTCTTCTTCTACACATTTCAAAGACTGAATCCAGTTTAAACCAAAAGGAAAGCTTTTTTTTTTACAAAACACTATTTGCACTTTACAACCATCTATGCACACCAAACGGTCTATCTAGTCAGTGCCTTTTGTTCCAACCGGACATTTCAGGTAAAGGAAGTAAAGGGATCAAGTTGAGCAGCGAGGAGGTCAAAGGGAACGGCTCGAAGCGTCGAGGCGACAATAAAGTTTTACATAAAGTTCCATCAGGTGCAACTTTTTTTTAATTATTTTTTTTATTTTTGCTTTAAATGTAAAATAAGACGCAGCAAAGAAACACAAGAAAGTAGGAAATCTCAGTTAAAAAGGGAACGTGTGTGTGTGCGTGTGTGTGTGTGTGTAATATCTATATATTCAAACACTCCTAACTGGAAGTTGTTGCATGCTGTTTTGTGTCATATCAGTCGTTTCTGTATAAAACTGTAAAGCATCATTAAAAGTATAACAGGCCTGATGATTGTTTCTGTCTTGTGTATAAAATATTTTATCGAATATAGATTAAGTACACCTAGTCCTCTAGATATGAACATTCATTGATCTGACTGCTGTAGTTCCCCTTCCTGCCACAACCCCCGCCGAGCAGCGTAACATCAACACCCCACAGGTTCAGATTTCACGTGTCATGTTAACATGAGTCAGCAGATCTCAGACTCGGTGAACAGTTTGCTCTGATGTCACTTCCTGCGGTCTTTTGGTGACAACTTGCGAACAATTCAACTTGCGAACAATTCAACTTATGAACAATGACCTTTAGGAACCAGTTGTGTTTGTCCGCTGGGGACTAACTGTATATAGCATCAGCATTTCCTGAATGTCTCTCGCTCTCTCACACACACACACACACACACACACACACACACACAATCCATGTCCATACAGTGAAATCCTCCCGTCTTAAATACTGATTTCACACCAGAAACCGTCGTTAGAGGCGTTCCTGCACCAATGGAGACGTTTAAATAATTCATGCAGCCTCTCTGAGCATTAAGTCGGACCGGGCCTGATCCTCCTTCTGTGTTTGGACTGAAACGGGCTTTAGATGTAGAAATGTGACGCGCAGCATCGCCTCAGGGCTGCAGTGCCTGCAGGCGGTTCGCATCAATCATACAATCATGGGTCATACGTGTGTGTGGTCGTCACGTCGACCGGTACCTTACACCATGCATACAAAACCCACAACACGTTTACACACACGTCCATCCGTGCACTTCAACACGGATGGACGTGCTTTCTGCACACGTTAAGATTCACACAGCGACTCATTGAAAATGCATGAGTCGTTTATCAGCGGCGAGCTGTCGGCCCACGCCACGCCTTTCCTCCACTTTACGTCATCTATTAGCATGAAGGGCGCCAGAGGCTCACCTGGCGTGGGCGGGGCCGCAGAAGGACCGCCCCCTCTGCCTATAGATGATTAACGATCTGAAGTTTTAGTATAAATCAATCGCCGCCAGGCTGCCAAAGGGAAAAAAAATGAAATAAAAGTGTGTTTCTCTGCAGGAAATGGGTCAAAGTCTCCTACAAAGGATGCATTTCTGAATTAACTTTTATAGTGAAAGCAAACATCCAAGATGAATTCAGTGGTAGTGGTTAATAATCCTTCTGAGTTCAACTCTTTAAAGCCAGAAATAGTTGTGAGAAAAGTCTAATATCTCAAAAATACAATCTACGGAACCTTCAAATTTGTCCCAAAAAAATTACAAAAATTTGTATATGTGAGCTTTAATTTGTATATAATTATTGGCATGGAAATGCAGATGCATGTGTCTGATTGTTTTTATCAGGTTTTTTTTTTTGGAGGGGGGGGGGGGGGGAAGGCAAATTTATGATACAAAAGTCTCAAAATCCTGAAAGGCCAAGTGTATCGCTGGGCTTTAAAGGGTTAAAGGGTCTCCAGTGATCCGCTCTCGATTGATCAGATGATTACATTAAAAAAAGATGAAGAAAAAATACAACTAATAACAACAGGAACGGACGCTTTCGCCTCAATCATGAAGCATCCGCAGTTTACCTTCCGACCAGTAGAGGGCGTACTGGTTCTACTGGTTCCAGCTCCAACGGTTCCTCCTGAAGCTCAACAACTTCACATCTAAAGTGCTGAACTGACATTTGTGCAGCGAAGGTGAAAACGCCGCCCTCCCCCACCTTCCTGCTTCAGAACGGACGCCGTGAGCTCAGGTACCTAGAGGCCCCGCCCTTGGTTCCGGTTCCACCACATGCCTCCAACTTTTGTCAGCGGATCAATCACGATGCTAACCTGATTAACGTTTCTGGCAGCAGCTGTCAGAGAGTTTAGCCGTCGTTGCCAACACTTGCGGCCTCAGGCGGCCTTAATAACCCAGACGGAGAGACGCTCGACTCGACTCGCTCATCAAGCCCTCGTGGCGGTCTCAGCGGCGACGCCTCGCGCATCAATCACCTCCGCCGAGGAGTGAGCCGGTCGGCGGGAGCCATAAACAGTGTTTGACGCTCCAGGACGGAGATGACAAGGGAGACAAACGACTCCTTGTTAGGATTGGGCCTCCTTCTTGGGCGCCCGGGGGCCATTTCCACCGCCATCCCAGTCGTTTACCGATATTTTTTCATTTTAAATACCCATACGCTTCAGACATTCCCTAGATAGATGGCAAACCGACCCTTAAGGTGTGCGACTACACATCAGGACTCATATTATGGGTGAAACTTGGGGACCGTTACCCACCGTTATCCTCCCAGAACTCTCAGCGTGACGCCTGACTGAGCTGCAGTGTCCGGTTGTTGCATCCTGGGCTGGCGACGGCGGCCTGCTGCGCGTCTTATGAGAAGACATTAAAAGCGTTGCTTGCTAACATCTCACAGGAGCGGCGGTTGGCAGCTGCATCCGGATCCCGTTCCAAAAGAAGCTGGAAGGATTTGATAGCTGGCGCCGGCGGAGGGTGATGCCATCCCGCTCGACTCCCTGCATCATCCCCTCGTTCCGTGTTCCGACGACGTCTCCGATCTGATTTGGCTCCGCTCGTCCTTTATTCTCCATTCCATATTAATTTGTCTGTTGAGAGTAGAAGTACTGATCGGCGAGCCGCTAGCGCTAACGATCTGTGAGACGCTCCAGAGAGGCTGGTGTGAATACAACACCATCGTCTGCGTACAACTACAAACAAACCTGAAGATAAAGGTCAGCGGGTTTAAAGGTCAACGACAAGACGACACATTTTTATTCTTATTTATTGTACAGTAACATGATATTATAAGTGTTTAACAGTTTTTTAGTGATTTTTAGAGTCCAGTATTTGTGGTGGACACAAGTCAATTCCAGTGAAACAACTTGATTTTTATTTTTCTGTTTATTTTTTTTTTTAAATTCCGACATTTAATCGAGAACAACTGAACTCTAAAGCTGTATTTTATTTATTTTGTGTTGTTTTATTTTCCTGTAATTGTTTCTGGTCAGTTTGAGGGAATAGAACTTTAGTATTTAGAGTAATAATGAGATTTAAATGACCTAAAATGGTGATTATAGATTGAAATTTAATAAATAAAGACTTGCGAACTATTCAACTTAGGAACAACTTTTATGTTCGTATGTTGAGGACTTCCTGTCAACCTGATGAGTCTTTATTCGCTCTTCCTCACGGTTCCTGGACAGAACCAGAACCAGAAGCGATTCTGGATTGTCAAAAAAAAATTCCACAAACGAAGATCAAACGCCGTTCTCGGCACGAAGACATCAAAGCGTCCTTTGGAGCTCAATGAAGACGTTCCTCCGCGTTTTAACTCGTCAAAGCAAAAAAATAAAATAAAAATCTTATCTGGATTTAAATCATACATTTGGTTTCTCTACCTGCTCTCATCTGACGGCGTCTGATTGGTGATGACAGGATGGAGATGAAACAACAACCAGTCGGTTTCTCCGACACTCACTTAATAACATGTTGCGTTGTGTTTGTTTACGCATGAAACAGAAGAGATTTCGCATCTTAATTAGCGGCGTTGACGCAGCTGGTGGGCGGAGTTTGTTTCCTCTTGCTTCCAAAGGACCAAACAGGTAAGAGAGTCGGCAAATAAGATGGTTTAGTGAGACCAGCGATGTTGTTTGGTCTAGAGACAGTGTCACTGAGGAAAAGACAGGAGACAGAGCTGGAGGTAGCAGAGATGAAGATGCTGAGGTTCTCTCTGGGAGTGACCAGGAAGGATAGGATCAGGAATGAGTACATCAGAGGGACAGCACATGTTAGAGGTTTTGGAGATAAAGTCAGAGAGGCCAGACTGAGATGGTTTGGACATGTCCAGAGGAGAGATAGTGAATATATTGGTAGAAGGATGCTGAGTTCTGAACTGCCAGGCAGGAGGCCTAGAGGAAGACCAAAGAGGAGGTTTATGGATGTAGTGAAAGAGGACATGAAGGTAGTTGGTGTGAGAGAAGAGGATGCAGAAGACAGGGTTAGATGGAGGACACTGATTCGCTGTGGCGACCCCTGAAGGGGGTCTTTATAACCATAAAGACTCTATCTGTCCTATCTGCCACTCTCTCTCTGTCTCTCTTTCTCTTCCCCTGTCCTAATCTTCCTATTATTTCTCTCCCACCCAACTGGTCAAGGCAGATGGCCGCCCAAAAGAGTCTGGGTCCTGCCCGGGGTTTATTCCTCAACGAGGGAGTTTTTCCCCGCTGCTGTCATTTATGCTCTGGAGGGTTCAGTTGGGTTTTTCTGTCTGTTAAAGCGCTTTGAAATGTCTGTTACCATGATTAAGCACTATATAAATAAAACTTGATTGAACTTGATTGATCTTTTAATCAAGTTCATCTAACTATAACCATAAAGACTAAAGACTTCCCTCTGCTTTAACTTCAATCTCCGTTCAGGGAGCTCAAAAATTTCCCTCAAATACCAGTTGGGAGCAAGATGGATGCAGACGGAAGCCGTCTTTTGTTCTCAACACCTTCCGGATTGGTCTTCCTTCATTCACGGCCTCAGCTTGAACTTTCCGAGGGAGGGTAGCGCTTCATCACGGCGGAATATTATCCGCCTGCCGTTCTTGTTTTGATCGCCGCTCCCGTAAATCCGCCACACCGGTTCCAGGGCTGTCATTGAGGCAATATCGCATAAATCTATTGTCTACCTGTTGGAGACGAGCTCACGTCAGCCACTCAGGGAAGTAAAACGAGGCACATCCGTCAAGCAGAGGCTGCTGGGAAATGGGAAGTTTTGTAACGCATGAGTCATATACTTTGGGCAATGTTGTCAGACTGAGTTCAGCCGTGTTTTTACGCGTTATATTCCTCACATCCTCGCTCAGCGAACACCAGGAAACGCTCATAACGCCGCTGTTATTCGGGACAGGTAGAAACACCTGCCAACTTCTCTGAGTCTGACATTCCGCCAGCGGACAGCTGACATCTCCAGTCGATATTCCGACACTTTCACGCTCCGGCTTCCCATAAACTTTCTGGTGAACTTGTGAAGCGCCGCGCCAACAGGAGGCATCTCTGCAGGCGTGAGCCGCCGTGTCAGCCGGGGTCACGATCAATCTCCATGAATATGGTGATGTCTGCGTGTTCGCAGGCCACGGAGAAATCTGGAGATTTCCTCGCAAAAGTAAAAGTTTTCTTCCCGTCTTTATTGTTTTTTATGCCGCTTGTATTGCGAACCAAGACTCCAGAGGATTCCATGACAATAATCACATAATCATTGTGTAATTTCATGGATAATTATTGCGATTAGGAGCCTGATTATCCTCCAAATGATGGATTCTGCCATTGTTATTATTTGGAGTACCGTAAATAAAGATGGAATCATTCAAACCGCTAATACGTTCTCATTATTTTTTTATTTAGATTGTCAGAAATGGGAGCTTTTCGCTGTCAGGGGCTGATTGCTTTGTTCCATTCTCCAGACTACGTGTTATTACGATCAATTAAAAATCGAAAATGCATCATCACAACCCCCCCACCCCCCTTGTATCTGTCTGGTTGAAAGACAGATACACTGTATACGAGGACACAAGTTGATTTTTTAAACAGTGGCATTCTTTCATACAATATTTTAGAGATTTACAAACACTCCCATGATCTGATATTTATTTTTTTAATCCTATATACCCAGCATGTACAAGACATTTAGCTATATAGCAATTATAGGGCAATGTTAACGCTTCAATTAAGGGCCTCTGATTTCAAGGTTTTTGCCATTTGCAGCAAGTGAACCGTGTCTATCAATCTATTTTAATTCCTTAATTTAATTTTCTGCTTGAATGGATGTTTTTTTTAAAATAATAATTATATATTTTTTATTATCATTATTGTTATTTTGATTTTTGATTTTTTGATTTTTAATTTTAATTTTTAATTTTTAATTTCTTTTATTGTATGTTTTTATTTTTTCATTATTTTATTTTTTAAGTTTTAATTTTTAAAATTTTTATATTTTTATATTTTCTTTTAGTTGTTATTGCTGTTGTGTGTATCTTTTCGTATTAGTGTGATAGGCTCACCTTTATCTAGCATATGATTTGTGTTGCTCTAATGAATTTGTGAGCCTGTTGATTTAAAATCTATATTATATAACTCTCTTTTCATAACTTGAAAATGATTAAAAAACACCTCGAAAAAAATAAGAGAACATCCTGCATTAATATCCAGAAGGTCCCATCTTGAAGGAGTCCTCAGTCGTAACCCTGAGGAACGCCTCGCCGCCTCCGGTCGAATCCAGCTCAGCTCAGGACTTGTTTTTCTGGATTTCGCTCGCCGCCGCTCGTCACGCTCCGGATGTGGTTAAACCAGAAACACGTGGACTGAATCATCTGAATCTAAATCCGACCCAAAGCAAACTATCACAGAAAGCTGCAGCCGCCGTTCAGGGGGGGGGGGGTTTCAATCCAGACACAAAGAGGCTTTCTTCTGATTGTGTTGCACATCGCTGTTTGTTTGCTCCCCAGGCGTCTCCTGTTGGATCACTCAGACAGGAAGTGCAGCGTTTAAAACACGCCGGATTTAAAACGATTCCCCCGGTTCGAACATCCTGTTGTGATAGAATATGCAAAATAGATCCGCTCCACTGTTTGTTGGTACAAGTACTGGATTTTATATGTGATTATAAAAGAAAAGCAAATTAAAACCTCCTGCAAACTCCAGCCTGTCCACCGCCAGCATCATTCCTGAAGAATGTTTGTTAGATTTCAGGACGCTGCTTCCATCAGAAGCAGATTTTTTTTTCAGGAGATCATTTTCAACCCACTTTAACCGATCTTAACTGATCTAACTGAACAATCAACCGACCCGTCGTTGTTATAAAAGTTTCTCCAGCGTTGAGTTAAAGTGGGTCCTCCTCAGCTTTCCAGCGCCGCTGGTCTTTGGCGGGGTGTCGGCACCGAAAAAACGGTGAGGATAAAAAAAACTCTAACGCTTTAAAAAAAGAAAAAAAACATAAATATAAAGAAAGAACAAAACATCCCAGCTGCAATCCTGCCCGGCAACAGCGCTCCATTGGCCGGCTTTCATCTGGCTTTGGCCTCCTGACAACGACTGAGGCGATCTTCATGCGTTCGCCTCAAAGGTCACCCCATTCAGAATTCAAAGGTAGGTGGGACGGGGGTGAAGGGTCGGGATGAATGATGCATGTGTGTGTGTGTGTGTGTGTGTGTGTGTGAATAAATGTGTGTGAACTTGCTGAAGCCTGCGATAAACTTTTTTGGTTTCTGCAAACTCACACGTCTCATCCACGCCTGCCAATCCTTCCAGTCACCATGACGACCCCGCCTCCCTCCATCAATTTTCATAATCATCCCTTTGCTGTCTTTCATTATCATCCTTCCATCTCTCCGTCTCTCGTCTCTCTTCTTATCTCCTCCTCGTCTTCCCAGAACATCGCCCGGATCCAAAGCTCCGCTCAGTCGGATCAAACTTCAGTCCCATTTTATGTCTGCATGAATATTTTATTCTACATTTTTAAATTATGAACATATGGGCAACGGGGCGAGCTGTAAACACTGTCGATGAAAGGAATCATGGGAATTTCTCTCATCTAATAAGGTCAAATTTAAAACAGACAAACTTATCAGCTTAGTTCATTGTTTAATGTAATTAATTAATTGCTCGATGAATGTGAAGTAAAGCTGCATCAAACCTTCAAGAACACAAAAGAAAAAATTCATTTTTGTCCAGCCTGCAGAACAAAGTTATCTCCTATGAAATTACACCGAAGAGGCCTGTTGTGTTTTTGCCCCCCCCCCCCATCCTACCCCACCCCGCCCCACTCACTGGGAGTGAATTACATCTCAGATAAATCAATAACACTTCCTGCCTCAGTCTTGTGCTTATGTGAAACAAAACAAACACACACAATCAATCACAAACTTTGGAATTTATTTGAAATGTTTGGGGGTTTTTTTTTGGTTTTTTTTTTTAAATTGCCATCTTATTCCTGAGCAGGCTTCCGGGTGGGATGGGGCTGGGGGTGGGACTGGGGGTGGGGGTGGTGTAGAACACTTCTGAGTTTAAGAAAATGATGAATGCGATGTTCCTGTGTTTGCTGGGGGACATGAAATGATGAGACGCATCAATCTTTATTATCACTCCAGCAGCCAGTCCAGAACATCCAAGGGCAACAGAATATTACCCTCACGGAGGACATCCATCTCCACACACCTGCCTGTGGCAGTTTGCTGAACAGATCAGTTTTTTTTTTTTAGGATTCTGGGGTTAGTTGTGAGCATTATCTTCTTATTATTATCCCCTATAAAAATAAAATCACCAGTTTAACTCTAAACATTAAAAGTTAAAGCCAGTAATAAACGTTATTTATGCTGAGAATCAAGGATAGCTCCTCTACATTCAACGGGGGTCACGCTGATTTCGATCAGAGGTGGATTTTAACTGGCTGTCCTCTCATTGGTTGATGTAGCTGTCTGTCAAACAGCAGCTGAGCTCTGATTGGCTTCAACCGCTAAAGCCCGTCTCTGTCGTACTTGGCGGTCTGTGAGTGGTTTTCATAGGCCACGCCCCTCGCATCCCTCCCGCCCCTTTCAACCGGCGTTCAATAGTGAGGAGGAGGACCGACCGGAGCGGAGCTCGATATGCGGCGCAGGAGTCTTCCGTTCGGGATGTAACGCTCGCCCACCCCCCCCACCCCCCTCCTGGACTACGGAAACCGAATCAGAGAAATATCCCCTCCCCCTGGTGGACTCGCTTAACGGGGAAAACACACGGATAACGTCCGTGAATTACGGGAGTTTCACGGACGCCCCAGCTGGCGGGAGGGACGGTCGAGTAAATCCAACGGACACCTCGCGGAGAAATGGCGGAGCAGCACGCAGCGAGCGACGGGAAGCACAAAGCGGCCGCCAATGCCGGCGGGAGCAGCCGACCCGGAGGAGCTGGAGGTGGAGGAGCAGCGGGCAAAGGAGGCCTGTCGGGCGGGCTGAGCCAGCCGGCCGGGTGGCAGTCGCTGCTGGCGTTCAGCATTCTCTTCCTGGCCTGTCTGGCGGGGTTCAGCTCCAGACTGTTCGCGGTCATCCGGTTCGAGAGCATCATCCACGAGTTCGACCCGTGGTGAGTAAGCTAGCCCCGCCGGAACAGGCGTTTTTGTTCTAAAAAGCTACTCCCGGCTTTGATTTGGTTTTCAAACCTCATATAATTCACTCCGGAGAAGCGTGTGTTTCATTTTAACCGCTTTAACTCCGCTTTAACTCGTTAGCGTCGCGTCACGAGTGGGTTCCAGTTCACATCCGGGAGGAACAGGTGGATAAAACAGGTGTCTCCCTCCCAGTGAGGCGTCAGTGGCGTGATGCGTTCACGGACGGACTTTGACATCAGAGGCAACGTTCAAATGAGTCCAGCTGATCAGAACACGCGGGTAAACTTTAAGGAAATCACGTGAAAGTCTTCTCAATATATGTTTCTGATTGATCCATCATGATCGGATGATATTGGACTTATTCCTGGGGGATCGATTGGGATATTTTCTCTGAGGAACTGACATCACCTGTTGTTTTTACACAAATTTAAAGTAAAGTAGTCCCGTCTAACTTGTCCTTCCGGTTCTGACAACCACAGATCTGGAACTCGATCACATCCACCCAGACAAAACCACAGATGTCTTCCTATTGATTACTCGTCAAATACTCGATCGATCGGTTTCTGGCATCTTCAGTTCCGTTGATAACTTGATCACAACCTGGAGCCAGGAGGTTCTTGAACGCCCCTTCCCTCAATAGAGGTTGCATTTATTGTTTACAGCCTTCATTAATTATTTATCTCTTTGTTTTCTCAGTTGGGTTGATAACCAGGGTGTCATACCGCACTCAGACTGAGGGGGGCGCTGTTCTGTGTCAGTGCGGATAATTATTCTTTAGCTAATACTTATAGATAATAGTTTTTGGCAACTTTTCAATTAAAAGCAAAAGTACCTTTCAGCAAAAATATTCACGTTTAAGAAGAATTTACCTTTTTTTATTTAGAAAACATGTGAATCATTCTGGAATATATGTGCTGTAAATCGGATATGAATCTCCAGTTATCTTTTGAACCCCTCCCCCACCCCCATGTGTAATCCTGAGAACATTGCCCGACATTATAATCATTACAGCTGGGGAATGCTTCAACATGTTTGTGTGGTTTAAAACGCGTAAACCTGACCCCGGCGCGAACTGTTGTTGCCACGGTAACGAGCGGAGCTTTTATTCCAACATTTATTCAGACGTCTCCCGTTGACCCGTCGTAATGAGATCAGCCCAGCGTTTTCCAGAAGAAGCTCGCATTTAGCATCGTAAGTACCCCGATTTAAACTGGAGACGCGTGATTTAGCGCCGTCGCCCTCTGGAAGCTCGGACGCGGTTATCGTCTGGGATTCATCCGGCGCCAAAACGTTCTGGCGAACAAAGAGGCATTTTGAAGAATTCAAGATGGGATTTATGAGATCCCCACCCCCACCCGCCCCCCCAAAAAAAGACGTCACGCTTCTTCAGGACAACGCTACGCCGATTCGGTCCGATGACTCGCTCGTAATCCGTTGCTCACGTTTGCTGATGACCATGTTCTATTTTCCTGAAAGTAATCGATTTTGAACATTGTGTCCTGAACATAAAAACAAAATCCGTTTTCCTAAATCGGATGCAGGTGAATTAAGGGGTTCACCTGGACAAGACTCAGCTGGGGTGTCCAGACGGGATAGTTGTAGTTCTTTTTAGTCCCGGAATGAGTTTAATTTGCAGGTTGAAAATATTAACGATTATCTGCAGCACAGAATTAATAGCTTTCTTATCAACCCCCACATTTGTGTGTCTCCCCCCCAGGACCGTAAATCACCATGTTTGATTCAGGTGTTTGTTTGCAGGAGTCTTTAGGTGGAAAAGCTGGTTGTGGTTTGCGTGTAGCGACGGTTGGGAAGGAGTTATCTTTGGCACGTTTCCACGGCGTCTGCAGCAGGAATTCCAGGTTAAGAGAACGTGTCAGAAAACTCAATAGACTCCCCCCCCCCCCCCAGGTGAAAAAACGCCCTGAGATTTAATAAAAACGCGTGTAAATGTGTCAAATATCCTCACGTTCATTACTCTCCTGTTTCAGCAGCGTTTTAGCATCGCTAGCATCTCTAGCATCTTTTTTTTTTTTTGATGATGATGAGTCTGCTAAAAAGAAAAAAAAACGCTGAGTGATGCGTTAGCGCCTCAGGTCCCCCCCCCCCACCCACCCCCTCTCCACATGCTTCAGAATAATTGGGGCTACGCCGGGAGCAGCTACATGCTAACTGGTGCAGGAGCGTGGGAAAATTCCTTGTGATTGGTCTCCAGAGCGGCTTCCAGACGGACGGACGTTTGACAGACGTCTTCGCATCGCGTTTGAAGTCGTCTTCTGTGGTTAACGCGCAAAAGAAATGCGTGCGTTCCGGTTCTGCGAGCCGTTCCAGGAAGCCGTCGGTCGCAGCCAATGAAATTCCAGAGGCGCGGCGCCGCTCACGGCCTCGTTTCTACCTCGCAATCTGCCTGTCAGCCAAATCTGGGGGCTGTTCTGCAACTGACTGCCCCCAGCTCCCCCCCCCAATAAGAGGTGCTTGTCAGCAGACTGCAGGCCACGCGAGTCCGGGACGCTTTGAACGTGGGGGGGCGGGGGGGGGTGACGGCGCTAAGACGTAGCTCAGTTTGTTAGCGTGATGAATCGACTCTGCTGAGCGTCGAGGGCAGTTTTTGTGTTTGTGAGCTCATCTGCAGAATATCAGCTCATGTTTGCAGCCAGTAGGAGCGTGTGTTTAATTAGTATTTAATTTAATAGGATTGGGAGGGGCTCGGTTTACCCCCCCCCCCCTTGAACAAAGCTGAGGGCGTTGATATTTCCTACCTTTCCTGCAGCATCCAGGTGTTAATGGAAGCATTTCTATTCTTTTATTTTGTAGGACATCTGGAGGGGAACAGGAGATGTGTGTGTGTGTGTGTGTGTGGGGGGGGGGGAATGCAGAACATAACGCAGAATTTGTCGTTTTCATGGCTGTGTGCCCCCTCCCCCCCACCCCTCCCTCATCGATAGCGCTAAAGCTGCTTTCAAATAAATGGAACGGGGCCCGGAGCGTGATTAGCGTCGGATCCATCCGCCATCCGAGACGGTCTGAGCATCGTGTGTGTGTGTGTGTGTGTGTGTGTGTGTGTGTGTGTGAGCACACCTGATGCTGCTCAGGTGACGCCTCCATGGAAAGTTGACAATATGTTCCTTGTTTGTCTCCGTAATTATAGAGGCAGTAAAACACAACTGTTTGCCTTTTGAGGATGAATTATTAGACTGTGTGTGTGTGTGTGTGTTTGTGTGTGTATGTGGACTGTTGCTAGGTGCTGCTTCCCTCAACATCACGTCAACAAAACTTAAGATGATAGATTTTCCACAAATTCCCAAAAGCTTCAGCCTCCCAGGTTCAAACCACCGTGGGAGAACGGTCCAGTAAACACCGTTTAGACACACACACACACACACACACACACACACACACACACACACACACACTCAGTTGTGCATCAGCGTGGTCGACTCGGCGTTTGTCAGGCTGTTTGTTCTGCCTTGTCATGTTGCGTTGATGTGATCGTTGTTCCGTGACCCCCCCCCCCCCTTCATCCTGTAGAACCCGTCTGTCGGAAGCAACGGCAGGAACGACGTGTCCGCTTAGCAAACGTGTGTGTGTGTGTGTGTGTGTGTGTGTGTGTGTGTGTGTGTGTGTGTGTGTGTGTGTGTGTGTGTGTGTGTGTGTGTGTGTGTGTGTGTCGGACATGAACAGACCCCGCTGGGCTGACGGGTTGTTGTAAGCCCAACCCCCCCCTCTTCCATTATTCCATTAACTCTTCACAGGTTAGTTTGTCCCATTATTTTAAGGGATGATGGGAGAGTTTTTTCAGACGCAGATTTCAGGTCAGATTTGTTACTAGTGGGTAATAACTAATCAATAACTAGTTGATAACAGCATGGAACTAGAAGCCTTTGGGGGTTTTCCGGGGGTCCCTGATCCCATCCTATCAGGAAGAAATGATGTCATCCGCTAGAAAATGAGGGCTCAGGTTACAAAACACTTTGAAAAAGACGTCAGGTGTTGGTGCAGGTGTGACCTCCTGCAGGTCAGGCGATCGTTCACCATCAGCGGATCCGTTCGTCCGTCTCCGTGTTGATCTGCGGGCGAAATATTTGGCTTTATGCTATTTATGCTTCATGTTATCTCCCTTTGGCCGAGCCTCGGCTTCAAACTAATTTAAATTTAATGTCTTCTCAGCTGCCCCTTTTTAATAAGCTTCTTAAATCACCTCTGAAGTATAACTGAATGGTTAATATCGCTCGGCTCGGCTGCATCTCGTCCTTTTTCTCTTCATATTCTCGTATTTTTGCCCAAAGCCGCCTCAGAGTTCAGCGTTTAGCATAAGCAGCTAGAATCAGTTGAATCCCAGAGCGGTGGTGTGTTTATCCTGGTTACCCAGTCCTGATTGTTGGTCGCCCACGGCGACCAACATGTTTACCAGATACCAGCTGGCGATCGGTTTAAGGTTGGAGTTCATGTTTCTGCATCTCCTGCAGAATAAGTGTTTTTTAAGTACGAGTGCAGGAAAGCTGTGTTGGTTCTGTTTCACCCACCCCAACCCAGTCCCCCCCCCCCCCCCATTGATTTTATTTTAATGGAAATCAAGTTGTTCTTGTTCTTCATTGTTTTTTGTGATCGATCCGTCCTCAGATTGAATCAGAAGCAGCTCGGATGTCTTCTTAAGGCGGAGTTTGGTGCAAGTAATGCGAAAAAGACAAATACGACGACCGTAATGGACAATCGGAATAAAAATGAGTTTCATGCAACTCAGACTGTTTTAAACATCCTTTTAATTTGCTAAATATTGGGTTTTGTGAGTCGTTATTTCTACGTTCGACCTCCTCCTGCCCGCTAACGCTGCTGCCAAGCGACCTCCCCCCATCCCGGCGTTGCTCGGACTCGTTTTTGCGGTCCAGATGCGTCCATTGTTGAGATGTTGGCATCGTCGTTCAGAAGAGACGACTTTATTATCCCGACCTCGCCGCTGGCAAAACCCACCTGGTGACCCGACGGATTAATCGGCTTTGAGATGGCGGCTTTGTTTCACACAATCGCTCGGGGCTTTTTTGTGGTCTGGGCAAAAACTGAGGGTTGAAGGGGGAGGGTGTAGATCAGACCTTTGGGTGGAGGATGAGGAATGACAGATTGACGAGCCGGTAGGGGGGTGTCGAGCAGGATGGAGTGACGGCTGGAACGGGCTGTCAATCAGAGCCCAACCCCAAAAAAGACACGTCTGTTGGTAGGCCGTCGTCGTCCCGCTTATCCAGCAGAGCAGCTGGCAGGTAGATAGACGGGCAAGACTCTACGAGATGCAAATGAGTGTAGAAACAAAGAGCGTTCCTCCGCCGCAGAAATGCAACACGCATTCAGTTGTGTTAAACAGAAACGTCTGATTACCCATGATTCCAATCACAACCTGACCTCAGGAACGCCCTCGGATCGCCGCCTCGTCCAGGAAAGAGATGGACGTCTAAACTCATTTTGGCCGACGTCTAAACTCACTTCAGCATCATGGCTGTCCTCAAAGGGCCAGATGTAACTAATTACTCCTTAATGTTCAGGAGTAACTCTGCTTTTATGACTTATTCAAGTTACAAACATTACAGTTACTCAAAAAAAATGTTTCTCTCTTATAAAACCTTTTGTCAGGTTATTAAACCCACAGAACTCCATCAATCAAGGATCAAATTATCCAATGAATAAAGAAAAATAGCATCAGACACAAGTTAGGACATTAACTTTGTTCAAAATGGTTTTGTCAAAGATAAAATGGGTTTAATTACTGCTTTTTGGGAAAGCAGTAGTTCTGGTGAAAACACACTTTTGACTTATTTATTTTTAGACATTGACCTTTTATGCTGTCCCGGGCCACATAAAATGATGTGGCCGGCCACATTCGGGCCCCGGGCCTTGAGTTTGACACATGTGGACTAGATTGAAACCGACTGCCCGTGACAAACGAGCGACAAACGACGGAGTCAAAGGTAAATCCTTCAGTCGTTAATTATCCAATGAGAGGTGTTGGCCTCCTCAAGGAGAGGTCGATGGTCGACGGGCGTCGCCAGTAACCGACGGCGTGAACCAAGGAGTCTCAGCCCGCGATCTGCGATTGTACGTTGGCTTCAGATTTGCCCGTCGTCCCACGAGGAGAGCCCACACAGAAATCCCAACGGTAGCGCCTTTTATCGGCTTTTATTTCCCACAAACCCTTTAAGGTCAGTGTCATTATTTCAATACCTGTCTGCCGCCTCATTGTCCTCGCTCGCTGCCGGAGTGACAGGAGGAACAATGTCAATGCGAGCGCCTGCTGGGAACAGATTTCCCTCGTGGGAGCGGCGGGCATTGTCGGCATTACGGCTTACCTGTCGCATTAAAGGCGCGGAGACACGCTCGGAGAGCAGCTCAGTGCTTTTGTTTTCCCACCGTGAGACTTCCTCCAGTTGTAAAAAAGTACCCTCTTTCAAATTTTATTCAAATATTAGCTTATCGCTAATTGCTTTTTAACTCCCCCTCCGCGTGTGAGACACAAAAATTGACTCCTGGCCACGCCTGAAAGCGTTGAAGTAATTTAAATCCTGCCAGCAGAGAGGAGGATGATGCATTAATCATTTGTAATCATCATTTCTCGCAATCGTTTTTATCGTACGGCGAGTTTTTAGATAACGACCGAAGGAAGAATAAACCAAATCTGTTTGTTCTTTACTTTGATTTTTCAGCCCCAGCTCACTTTTTGATTCATCGCCCGGCTCCTCTTCACTCACTGATGCTGAACGCCGACGACGTCAGAGGCTAACGACGGAGGTGGAGACGTAGCGGGCTAACGGGCTTTTATAACCGCCGCGTGATGCGCCGTTAGAGTTATCCATATTGACAGAAGACGTCCGAGGCTGATTATTACAGTCGTAACTTTTTATTGGATCCCTGATCAAGATTGTTTTATTATCGCTGGAAGTGAACGCGTCACAGATTTGAATAATACATTCAGACATTAATTACCCTCTGATTGTTTCTGCTTGTTGGAAAGTGTCTCAAGTGGCGGCGGGGGGGGGGTGAAAGCGTTGGAGTGCTGCGGCGCTACAGGTTGTTGGTTCACCGGGTTACACGTGAGCTCTGGAACAAAGACGTTTCTTCACGTCAAACGCTCGGCTTTAATCGTCTGATTGTCAGAGATGCAACGCGTGAAGTCGGTCGAGTGTTGTCTGGTCTCCGCGGAGACTCTGCTGAATCACTTTTGCCTGTTGATGCCACCCCCCCCCCCTCAACCCACCCCCATTTTGGGGGGGGGGGTAAAGCATCCAGTCTGAGTACGAGGAGCCGGTTGGAAGTCAGATTCAGTTTCAGCCTCAACGCCATGCCAACGATTTTGATTTTAGCATGTGGGGTAAATGTTCTCTACCTTGGACGTGGTAACTGATAGCAGGGCAGACGTTCTGGGGGGGGGGGGGGGGACACACGGTGATCATGTCAAGGTTTTTAACATAGATAATGAAACGAGGTGGCGTCTGCTTCTGGAGGACTCTCCCTGTCTATTAAAAACCGCTCGCGATCGTTTCCTCGACCTTGATGGAGTGTCGGTCTGAAGAAACGGCGAATGCTCTGGTAATGGATCTCCAATAGGTCTGAGATTTAAAGACGGATTATTTTTCTTGCTGTTCTCTTAGCAACCGAAGCAAAGGCGAACGCTTGTTTCACTTCTAACTCCCGGGAGCTGCAGCTGGCGCGATGGCGCGGGGTGTTTCTCGACACGTCGAGGAGCGAGAGTCACCTCTGCCTGGTGGAGATATTTGAAGGAGATCATTAAACCCTCAATATGATTCCACTCAGGAGAGGCGGGCGACCTCAGACGTCGATATTTCCCTTCTGCAATTTGGCGATTACCACAGCCATTAGAATTCCATTTGCCGCCATCTTGACCTTGAAACGACCTTATTCCGCCCTCCCTCCCAGTTTGGTCGGTTTAACGGTGATGTTCACTTCCTACTAAGCGTGTTTTTAGAACTTAGCCACCCAGCCTTGTTCTCCAAACTGTCATCTAACTCCATCTGGTCGTCCCCCCACCCCCCTCGCCCCCCACGCCCCCCAGAATGTGATTTTTGTTTTGTTTTTAAAGCAAGATGAACATTTGGAGGCGCTCCATCGCGCGACACCTGGTGTTTCAGCCGCTTCAGAACTCGCATAAATCTGTTCTCCGGCATGAGTAATAAATGACACTTCATTATTATTATTCCTCTCTATTGGTGTCATTTGCATGAATGATGGCAGACTGGACTGCACTTCAAGGCTTTGATGTTTTCTAGGACTTTGTTGGCGACTTTGATGTCGGGGAAAGCGACTTTTTTTTTTGCGTTTTCCTCGAGCTAACAGGAAAACGCAAAAAATTTTCCTAGCGGATTCTAATATTACCCACTGCATCTGTTTCCTCACCTGCAGCTGGAGCTAGCGTAGCATCGTCATGACTTCCCGTGGGGTGGGGTGGGGTGGGGTGGGGGGGTTTGCATGTTTTCTTGTGCGCGCCAGATAAAAAGCTGGATTTGGCTGCAAAGGAGGAAGCCCCCGCTCTCATCCGCGGCTGCTCATCGCTCCGGCGTGGAGCTTTTCATCCGACGTGAACCCGTTGTTGGCAGTTGTTCGCCCCCTCCCCCCACTTCCTGTCGAGATGCTATCGCTGCGATTCACAGATAACATATCTGAGAGCTCCTGCAGCTTCATTTAAATTTTTTTTTTTTTCCATATCTAGATCTGAAGTTTGGAAGCTCCACTGTGTGTTTCCAGTAGATTCTTGTCAATCCGCACTGTTTTCAGTGTTTCTATTAATATATATGCTAATTTAGAAATTCCTCCATATGTAATAATTGAATAAACACACAAGTCATGCTGTGTGTGTGTGTGTGTGTGTGTGTGTGTTTAATTTATTCTCATTGACTCTACAGGAGTTGAGACCAGACTTTTATATTGAATTTGATTTAATAAATGTAATATACATTGCGCCCTCGCGGATTACGACGTCACCTCATTGCGGATTTATGGTTATCAGTCACGTGATACCGTACGCGCATTCTATTGGCTGATGGAAGTGCGCTACGTTCCGTGAGTCTTGGACTTCCGTGAGACACAAAAGAGCTGTAAACGGTCTATCAGAGTGTTTTAAAGGTAATAAAGATAGAAGGTGGTTTAATATCAGTATGGGGGGGTTCATAAACGTTTAAATTACCGTAAATAATAAGATGAATGGTTCGTCGCTCTATCGCGGAATTCGCTGTCGGCGTGTGTTTACGTTCCAGCGTCTCATCTGAAGGTTTATGTCTCCGTTCTTTACGTGTCGTGAGTCCAAAATGGGTCACACAGCTGTTTAACAGGCGCCACATGTTGAGAGGTGTGTTAAATCGTGTTTCGACCTGAGGCGGTTGCTGCCCCCACCCCCCCACACCCCCACCCCCCACCCCCAAATCCGTCCTGGGATGCATTTGGGACGCCGCGGCCCGAGCCGCAGCGCTGAGCATTTAGCCGAGGGCGATCCTTCATCCGTGGCAACAGAAAGTTTTAAAGCATGGAAGCTTGTGCGACGTCTTGGGGGGGCGGGGGGGGGGGCACATTAAATTGGAGGGATGACAAAAGACTCATTGTCTTTCCTGCCCCCCCACTCCCCTATCCTCGCCACCTCTGAAATCGCCGTCCTTTTCCTCCAGAGCGACCGCGGACGCCGTCGGTAATGACAGAGTTGCCTTTTTCCCTGCTTTACAAAGTCGTCGTCCCCCCCCCCATACACACACACACACACACTCACACACCGCCCACCCCCCCACGGGTGATATCTGTATCCGGCAAGGTTGCTCATTAGGTTGTCTGGATCATTAAGGGCTGCGGCACCGAACACACACTCGGCTCGTGTTCTGATCCGACGACGGATCTCAGGACCGCCGTTTCGTTTTTATTCCTTTTTACCGCCGAAAGTAACAGGATGCAATTAGTTTTGTTTTTTTTGTGCTTAATATGCATAAATGTTCCTAAAACAATTTATTAGTCCGTCTAATTATCTGAAATTGTTGTTTGCGCTGCGTCACCAGTCGAATTACTGATCTGACTGCGTCTTTTATTAAAAATATGAGTTCGTAATCGGAGCAGGACGTTAAATATTGGCCTTTAAAACAAGCAAATCATAAATTAACGAGGGTTTAGATTGTCGCAGGTGCCTGCAGATCAATAGTCTTTAATTTAAAATTGTATTTTCAAAAACTGATACGTGAGGACGGTGTCAGATCGCAGTATCCAAGTAGAATTTCTTTATTGATCAGATGTATTGTTGCTCGTACTCGCGCGCAAACACACACTCCCGATGATGAAACGCCGCCTCAGGATGGAATCATCCGTCTTCCAGAATTCATTGTGCGTACGAAGGACTCGTTTGTTGATTCTTTTTCCGCACCGGGTCCTTCTTATCAGCGAGGTGCATTCAAGTCTTCGAGGGCTGCCCTCTGTCGAAATTTATTTTTGAATTAACTGGCTATTTCCTGCTCCGGCTACACCACCTGCCACCAAAATAAAAAAAAAAAAAAAAAAGCTTATCCCCCCGCCGAGGTCGCTGGTGGTGGAGCTGCAGTAGGAAATGCAGACATCATGTTTGCGTGACGAGGAGGCGAGGTGATGTTGGGATTTATTCCTCCGCACAGACCGCCCCGTGGAAGCCTGAGATATTGCTTTGTCACCAACACACCTCCGTTCTCTTTATAGCCGTAGAATCTGAAACCGCAGAGGCGGCCGCGTGTTCTGAAATAGCGATGAAGGGAGGGTTTAATTACTGCCCCCCCTTACCTCCGCGGCAGTAAATTCTGACCCCCTCGGGGTTCCTGAGACACAGATACGGCTGCTTGGGGCCGGTGCTAACTTGTGTGCTAGTGTCGCTACGCTATTCATGGTCAAGTTTGCAGAGCGAGGTGTTAAGCGCTCCATCGGCATCCTCCCGACTGCGAGTCCGTTAATGCTTCAGCCGGCGAGGCGTGAATGTCTTGGCGACTTCCTGGACTGTCTCTTAGCAGCTTTACAGCTCATCACAAAGCAATTACGCTCAAAGACGACGTGATAACCGCTCTCCAACCAGGGGAAACGTCGTACGCAGACAACTGTGTTGTTAACGTCCAGTTTTATGTCTGTAGGTTATCAGTTATCCAGGTCATGGTTATCCAAAGGTGTTTAAATTAATCCACTGGACTTTAAGGAAGTTTCCTGACGACATTTCACCTCTCGTCCAAGAGGCTTCTTCAGTTCTCGTTGTAGACTAGAGGCTTCTTCAGTTCTCGTTGTAGACTAGAGGCTTCTTCAGTTCTCGTTGTAGACTAGAGGCTTCTTCAGTTCTCGTTGTAGACTAGAGGCTTCTTCAGTTCTCGTTGTAGACTAGAGGCTTCTTCAGTTCTCGTTGTAGACTAGAGGCTTCTTCAGTTCTCGTTGTAGACTAGAGGCTTCTTCAGTTCTCGTTGTAGACTAGAGGCTTCTTCAGTTCTCGTTGTAGACTAGAGGCTTCTTCAGTTCTCGTTGTAGACTAGAGGCTTCTTCAGTTCTCGTTGTAGACTAGAGGCTTCTTCAGTTCTTGTTGTAGACTAGAGGCTTCTTCAGTTCTCGTTGTAGACTAGAACTGGAGAAGACCCTTGGGTGAGAGGTGAATAGTCTTCAAGAAACTGTCTTAAGTCCAGTGGATTGATTAAAACACCTTTGGGATGTCCAGTTTTATGGCTTCTCTTTCTGGTGAGGGTGTCTTGGGCAGCACACAACCTTTCAGACCTTTAGGGGTCATACCAGCTCATGCTTCCATAGATCTTTAATATTTGCTTTGATTGCAACGTTCAGATCCAGATTTACGTCTTTGTACTCAACTTTCATCTCTGCTGGAACGGTAATCGAGGTTAATCTTTTTTTTTTGCTTCTGCTATCTGCTGATTTACAGACAGTCGCTGTCGTTCTGATGCAAACAGTTGTTAAGTATCGTCCTTTCAAAGCTAATTGGTCGACCTCTCGTCCTCGACATCTTGTCGGCAGACTGCACACTTCAGAGCAAAACCGTTGTGAGTCATGACGAAGCCTTCAGACGCGAGCGCTTTTGAGAACGCATTCAACAGAAATCTCAATACGTGGCGCTCGCTCCTGTAATTAGCGCGGCTGTTTGTCCTCGCCTTCCTGTTTTTGATATTCAATTGATTAGACACCTGTTATGACAGCAAAGCGCTTTGTGTATTAGCAATTACCGCGGATCCTTGGGATTTCACAGCCGCCTGCCGCTTCTGGCCCGTTTCTGGTTGATGGTGACGGTGGGTTTTGATGAAAGGGACGCCTCTGCCCCGGCGGACTCTCGGCTAAATGTGGAATCGGCGTTCCTTTCATCCTCTCCCTTTTTTGAATCGAATGCCACAGTACGAAAAGCAGCGAGTCGGCGCTCTTGAGAGGGCCGCATTTCTCATTTCCCCCTCCTTATCTTTTAAACGGACTCAAAGTAGGAATCTCACAGGCTCGCCTTTGAAGCGCTCTTGTTTTAGCGTGTTAACATAATTTGAAATCTAGCATTTTTGTATGGCTTTTGTGAAAGAGGTTGCCACTTGAAGGGCCGGTTTAGAAAGGGTGTTGAAAGGAGGCTGAATGGAGTGTTCAAGTTGCTTTGCATTTGCTGAGTTCTGGTCATTTTTGAACTTGAACCCTCCATGCATGTTTTAGCTCGTAAATGTTCTAATATTTACCAAACACATTGGAACTGATCCAGTCGTCCACTTTAATCGCAGCATAATTTTTTGAAGCGACTCCGACTGTCAGCCGGACTGTTGTCCAGTTAAAGTGCTTTCTGCTGTTGTTTCTTTACCACTGAGACTCTCTAAGTCTGATTGGTGGTTCCGTTCAGATGATCCTGGTCTAAGGGTACTTTCAATAAAAGGACGGTTCAGTTTGATGGCCTTCTCTGCACTAATGCAGCGGTCTGAAACCTGTTTTGCACCACAGACCAGTGTGGAGGGTAAAGACAACTAAATAAAACACACGTGTCAAACTCAAGCCAAATGTGGCCCGCAAGAGCATTGAAGTTCAGCAGTAATTCAGCCCATTTTAACTTTGACAAAAACATTTTAAACAAAGTTAATGTCCTAACTTGTGTTTGATGTTATTTTTCCTTATTCATTGAATAGTTTGATTCTTGATTGATGGAGTTCTGTGGGTTTTATAACCTGACAAATATAACAGAGCAACAAGCAAACATTTTTTCTGTGCAAATGTAATGTTTGTAACTTGGGTAAGTAATAAATTCAGAGTTATTTAACATTAAGGAGTAGTTAGATTTATAAGTTACATCTGGCCCTTTGAGGACAGCCAGTGTGCTGATGTGGCCCTCGGTGAAAATGAGTGTGACCCCCCCTGAAATAAAACAACACGACCAGCATTAAAACTTTTTATTTCTGATTATATTATTAATGAGAATCCAGTTTGTATCAGCTTTATTATAAGCGTTCTCGTAACGTCACACTGTTTGTTTCTAGTTGGTTCTGCTAGCTTGGGAGTTTCAGTTTAGCGATCATGTATTCTGTGTTAGCGGCCGGAGCGGCCCCTTTAAGAAGGTAGTCATGTGACCGAGGCAAGCATCTCGATAAGCATCAGTAATGACAGATGTGGAGGAGAGAATCCACTCATTCAAAAGAAAACATCGTTCAGAACCAGATCAGAAAGAGAAAACAGAAATAATGTCCTGAAATGTGTTCAAACCTCCCCGTCTAAAGCCGTCTCGTTATCGCGTTACAAACGTACGTCGGGTGATAATTGGATTCTCCGCCACAGGTCGCGTCTCTCCTCGTGTATTTTCATCTCATTGTTTAACAAAGCCTGTGTTTGAACACAAATGAAGGTGTTAGGTCTCTAATAACTTTTCTCCGATGTGGATACCTCCTCACGTCTGCGTTTAATTGAATAAGCTTGAACCATAAATTAATTAGAATGAAGTCGGGTTTCAGAGGGCTATAAAAAAGAAGTTATTAATGGATTCCTTTCTTCGTCTTCCTCGTTTCCACCTTGCCCGTAGGGAACACAGGATTAACTCGGCTTCTTCTGTGTAGTTTCTCAAAATAGACCCTTTATTGACTTAATAATGTCGTGTCTCAACGTCTTCCCCCATCAGTGGGGTTTTTTTTACAGGTGATTATGGGTTTATGATGTTAAATTTACCCACAGTGCAGTTTGTGACGCCCTCGATTCTGCGTCGTCTCCATCTCCAGTGCTGAGGTTCACACTTTGAATTCTGCTTCTGGCGTCTGCCGGCGTGGGACTCCCAGAAACAGCTGTTAGCTTTGAAGCTAACATATTGATCAGACGTTTCTCAGACGTTTTGCTTTGAAGGAGTCCCGTGTGGGGGGGAGGAGGGGGCGAGCTGCTCGTCCTTTCACTGCAGTATTTGCTCAACATCCTGGTTTTATCCCCTTAAATTTGAGTTACTCTTGAATGATAATCAGCAGGAGATATTGTTAGCGAACAGCTAGCGTTTGGTTGTTATCGTGCTACTCGTGTCCTCCTCTAAAAAAGACCAAAAAGCACCTGGGATGTAGTTTTAATTTTTCTTCCCCAAAAAATGACATCTGGTCTTGGATTCCTTTCCTGAACTTTTTTTGTTTCCATAAATCCTAATTTTTTCAAATATAAACTTCACCAGGACAGTCTGCTTAGAGCTTGTTGAAGGTTCTCATCAAGCTCGGTGTGAAAAATAGCCCTAATCTTGGATCGATTATTCTATCAGACCCACAAGCCATTGCAAATGTGGGCCGGCGTGACGGCTATCGTCAAGCTGTTTCCTGCCAGGTGTGAATAAACGCCTCAGAATCCGCAAAACGGTAACGAGGACATCGATGACGGCGACTCTGCCCTCCTGGAAATCTTTAGTCGGAGAATTAAAAACTAATTTTCTTTTAATTACCTTCAAATGTAGTGGTGCTATCTGCACAAAAAGCACAACGTAATGTTAGAGACACAACCCCGGCAAAAAATCTGGAATTGTTGAATAAAATGAGTTTGAAATTGAAAAATTTTGAATTTTTTTTTAGAAGGAATTCAACATGTTTTTCCATCGCCGCTGGTTTGTTCGATGTTTTAACACAAATTAAGTTATTCTGGCGCAGCTGCTTTTGTTTTTAGCCATGTTATAAAAAAATATAGAAACATAGCATAAAATAAAAAGATTTGGTTGTAATTATTGTAAGAAAATGAACTTTTTGAGAGGTTTCTTCATCCTTTGTCCTCCATCTCTTTTCAAACCTCCTTTTTCCTCTGTCCTGGAATTTAATCAGGTTTTTGCTTGAAATACTCGCCTTCACCTCCTCCCTCGGCGGCGACACACCTGTCCTTAAATCCTTAAAGCGTCTCGTATCCAGAGTCCTGCTTTTCACATCTCGTTCGAAATTCATGTCGCGTGAAAGAAAAGAAGCTTTTTTCCATCCTTCGCCTTCACAAGGTTTTCAATTTCAGGCCAAGCGTGGAAGAAAACACGGAGTCCTTCCGTCTGCTTCACATGCAGATGTTCAGGTGCTTTTTTTGGGGCCAAGGACCTTCCCCACATCTACGGGGGTTGCCATGGTTTTTGGCATCCGTTTCCTGTTGGGTATGGAACCTTCGTTGGGTCGGCTTGAAGGTCGTCCTCATTGGCGTTCTGACCCGGAGGAGACAAACTCGGAACAAACACGGAAACGCGTCGCTGGCTTGTCGCCAGCGGTTAATCCCATCTAACGTCCCAAACACCACCACCGTTTCTCCCAGGATGCAATAATGCGCTTTATTTTCCAAGAGATTGCTAAATTATGCTAATGCCGAATGCATTTAATATTTCATTCTGACTATTCTTGGCTCCTTTTCAAAGAGCCTGCTCTCATTTTTATTTTATTAATATAATTTACCTAAATAGAAGAACGGCCTCAGCGGACCCAGAAGCTCCTGAGCCGCTGTGAGACGTTTATATCCGGTCGGACTAATAATTCCAGCTTTGAACTTAATCACCGTTTAGTGGCAGACTTCCATTTAATGTCACTTTAGTTTCAACCCTCAATAAAATGTCATTTTAAGCCGCTTTAAACTTTCGCGGGAGTGACATTAACGATGAATTGTGTGTGTTGAACTGGCGAGACGCGCTTTATTCTGAGCCACGCCTCCTCTGTCGTCACCATAGTAACTGCAAGCGGGGAGAGAAGCGATGGTGTACCCATGATGCCGATGGCTGAACGTGACGCAATCCTAAAAAAAGCGCTTCTTAAATTACCAATACTAATAAAACGGGGCGTGTTAGTTTTTAATGGCGGGACATCGCGATTCCTTTCACTGCAACAAACGACGTCTTTATCCGATTATGGTCCATTTCAGAATTGAATAACTCGTCTCCTAACAGCCTCTTTTTACAACCCGAACGCTTTTATGTGTGAATCTTTATCTCGACTGTCAAAATGTGGAGGCGCCGGAGCAAATAAGCCCCGCTAGTTTATAGCTATTGTGCGACTAACGGCTAGTCCCAGTTAGAGCTTGAACGCAGTAACTTTGGAATGAAGTTATTTCCCGAGGCAAGTCAATATTTATGACATCACGTCTCGTCGCCTCGACATTCGGATGTAATTTTACAGTTTTCATTCGTCACGGAAGAGAATCCCCGAATGTGTTCCTGCCAGCGACGTCGTTCAACAAAGTTAAAAATTGGAACTTTTTTTTTGTATCTAGCAATGATGCTAATATCCAAATGTATTCAAAGATTTCCGCGCTTTCTTCGCAGATGATACCCTTTTTAACGCCCATTTTTGTGCAAATTCACGTAGTCGGGCTCCCGTACTTCTTTTCCAGCCCGTAGAATGAGCGGTATATGAAATGCATCATGGGTAACAGCGTTGAAAGCAAAAGGGAAATTGCATCTCAAAAAGATGAGCTCGCTCCTCAAGAATCAATTAGAAGGAAGCTTCTTGCGTCGTCACCTCGTGTTCGCGCGTCGCAATGAGGGTAATTAGATTGTGTGTTTTCTCCGTTTTATTTTTGCCCGTTTGGGATTCTGGGAAATGGTTGACTTGGCGGAATAATCAGCGGCGTATTTTGGCGTTTATCTCTTAATGATGGTGTTGATGGGTTCCTGCTGCTCGGGCCCCTCTTTTGCAGAGATGGGGGCCCCCGTTGAACCTGCTTTGTATTCAGGACGGATAGTAATTACTGCCGATGTGTTTGGGGTTTTTTTCTTCTTCACATTAACAAAGTCATGTCTTGTTGCGTGTGAACGATATTGTCATCACACGTCCACGGAACACAATTATCTTCTTAGGTCATTGAACAAGCAGGAACACACACACACACACACACACACACACACACACTCTTTGGATGAAGTGATACGGCCGTTAGATGATACGCCAGGACGCCTAATCTTGTCAGGTGTTGGCAGGCGTGCTGAACGCAGCACTATTAAGGGCTTGGCTGTCGTCCAGTGAACCAGTTAGTGTGACCAGTAGAGAGGTGTTGGCTTTGGGGAACGATGGGAGTGTGTGTGTGTGTGTGTGTGTGTGTGTGTGTGTGTGTGTGTGTGTGTGTGTGTGTGTGGGGAGAGTGTGTGAACCGCACTTCAATTATCAGGTAATCCAAGCAGAAAATCCTGTTGGGAGACGATTAAAAGTTGGATTCTGTGGGCTTCAGATGGTTGTAATCCTGTTGGAGTGTTTGTTAAACGCTAAGCAAGAGGTTTACAGGAAGAAGCACCTGAAGGGGTCCAATCCCATCATGCCTGTCCTCACCGCTGTCTCTAATCCGTCCATCACAACAGTCTCTAATCCGTCCATCACCACCGTCTCTAATCCGTCCATCACCACTGTCTCTAATCCGTCTATCACCACTGTCTCTAATCCGTCTATCACCACTGTCTCTAATCCGTCCATCACCACTGTCTCTAATCCGTCCATCACCACTGTCTCTAATCCGTCCATCACCACTGTCTCTAATCTGTCCATCACTACTGTCTCTAATCCGTCTATCACTACTGTCTCTAATCCATCTATCACTACTGTCTCTAATCCATCTATCACTACTGTCTCTAATCCATCCATCACCACCGTCTCTAATCCGTCCATCACCACTGTCTCTAATCTGTCCATCACTACTGTCTCTAATCCATCTATCACTACTGTCTCTAATCCATCTATCACTACTGTCTCTAATCCATCCATCACTACTGTCTCTAATCCTTCCATCACTACTGTCTCTAATCCTTCTATCACTACTGTCTCTAATCCATCCATCACTACTGTCTCTAATCCATCTATCACTACTGTCTCTAATCCATCTATCACTACTGTCTCTAATCCATCCATCACTACTGTCTCTAATCCATCCATCACTACTGTCTCTAATCCATCCATCACTACTGTCTCTAATCCATCTATCACTACTGTCTCTAATCCATCCATCACTACTGTCTCTAATCCATCTATCACTACTGTCTCTAATCCATCCATCACTACTGTCTCTAATCCATCTATCACTACTGTCTCTAATCCATCTATCACTACTGTCTCTAATCCATCTATCACTACTGTCTCTAATCCATCCATCACTACTGTCTCTAATCCATCTATCACTACTGTGTCTTATCCGTCCATCATGCCTGGCCTCATCGCTGTCTCTAATCCATCTTGTGGTCGTTGCCCTCATGATGGCTAAGCTAAGGTCCAGTGAGCAGTGATGGGTAATTTAGCCGGCGTAGCTCTGAGAGTAGCCCACGCCGTCCACACTGATGATGATGTTTGTCTTGATAATCTCCACTCTATTTTCCAGCACTTATTCTGGCTGATGGTGCATATTTCCCATTACAGGGCTGATGATCTACCCCATAAATATCGCGCTAATCCATAATTACCACCTCATGTTTATTACCCCAGTTGATTTGTGAGCACATTACAGCCCCGGCCACCAACAGCCTCCCTCTGAACAACTTTTTTTTTTGTGATTGGCTGTTTTCCTGTCCATCGTTTGCCCCGTTATAAAGTCTAACACGACACCTTGTTGTCTTTTGACGCTGATGTTCGTTCACCTTGCGGTTCCCTCGAGCTAACCGCCGTTAGCAGGCTAATTAAACCAGGTGATGATCGCACCCCTGGAACCAAACGCGTTCACTTCATCCTCACCAAACCAGTGGGACGAGGCAGCGGCGCATCTCGTTAAGGAGTCGGCGCTGATTGGCAGCGGGTTCCTCTCTAGCTCTGCCCAAGTCGGTCCTGCTGATGCTGATTGGTCCCGTCTCCGCAGGAAGCCGACGGTTAGCAAAACAAACCTCGAACGAAATTAATTACGATGTCTGCAGGGCTTCCCAGGAGATTACAAACGTAATTTTCCACTCCTAATTTTTTAATGTAGCTTTGGAGATGCTCTCTGAGGAGACGATAAAGGCGCCAGTTTCTCCTCTTTATCAGTTAGCGCTGAGCAAGTTTGATGGTTTTAGACGGGGGGGGTGAAGCGCCGCTGACCACCAGGTCTTCGGAGGGATTTATGGACACGGAAAGTAGAAAACTTGTGCCGCTTCCGACCTGTTTTCTTTCCGCCTCGGCGATTCGGAACTGCGGAGCGTTGAGGCAGAAGTAACCGGACTGTTCCGCCTGGATTCGAACGCTCACACCTGGGTGCCGCCGTGGGCGTACGGACGCCGACTCGCCAGTTCGACCATCTAGAATCGATAACACCAACATGGCTCCAAACAGCAAATAAATAATCCTCCAAGGCTTCACGTCTGTTCGTCTTTGTTTGTTCGACTTCGTTCTGCAGAATCAAAGACGATTAATCGTTGTGGAATCTTCACTTTTTCTGTACCTGAACAGGTTCCACACCTCCTCTGATACTCGTCTGCGTGCCGTAGCCGCCTCCTCTTGCATGCGTGAAGTGTTTCAGAGGTATATTTGTACGTAAAGCTGCCCACATTCAGGGAAAATGTTCCGAGTGTTTGTTTCGTTCTGTTTGGCATCCGTCTTCTAAACAGCGTCAGCTCTTTGGTTCTGCTGTTTGACGGCGTTCCAACACCCTCGGCATACCAACGCTGCACCACCAATCAATGCAGACACATTCTTTATATTTAGCGCTGCTGTTTCTTTTCCTTTTTTTAAAAAAAAAATTTTGATAGCTGTTTTACTGCCTTTGTCACCCTCGCACATGCCAGCAGTTCCAGTCGGATTTATCCATACAATTAAAAGGCTTTGTTCTTAAAACGCGAGAGCCGTGCATCCATCTCCCTTTTGTTCACCCCAAGCTAAACTGAGAGTTGTTGGCATCGGGACAAAGATTGTGAATGCAGCCATTATCCTTGCTATGCTAACAAGGCACAAGCGCTGCATCCAGGCCCAGTCAGCTCACCTTCACATCTCGAACTGAAATAACCTTTTCCTTCCCCCTAGAGATGCTTTTTTTTGGGGGAGGGGGGGGGGGGGGGAGGGACGACCGTTCTGCTGCTGGAAGAGTTTTTGCCAAAAATCTAAACTTTGTGAAATGCAGATTTTTTTTCTGCGTGGTTGTCGTTTTGCATTAACGTCACGCATTTCTGCTTCTTTTTCCTGCAGGTTCAACTACAGATCGACGCACCACCTCACCACCAACGGCTTCTACGAGTTCCTCAACTGGTTCGATGAACGGGCGTGGTACCCCCTGGGTCGGATCGTTGGAGGCACGGTGAGTTTCAACCTGTCGTGGGGCCCTTTTGTCCGACTCTGCCTGGGGGGCTTTGGTGCATAACCCAGTAATAGAGTAAATTATGCCCCTTCATGGTCTATATAACTCTGTTATATGACGCCCCCGCCCTCTGATGAACCTCAGATTGAGGAGGTGCAGCGCCGTTCCCTTCCTGGCTGGTGGCCACAGATACTCTTTAATCTCTTTTAAATCTTGGCAGAATAACGGCGGCTTTACGGTCTTTGTTGATCTATTGTTGCTTCATTTTATTTGTCTTTTACGCAGAAATTGCTCACGACCACAACCCGTCTGGCGTTTTTTAATTTTTTTTTATTGCTGCGCATCTGGATTGTAAGATTCCGAGGCCTTGACACGACACCTGTTGATGAACCGTGTGTTTTTTACCTCGTATCGTTGAATCTAAAGGTTCCAGTTTGATGATCTCAGGGTTGCGTCTGCTTTTTTTTGCTGATGCGGCGCTGTTGACTTAATCAGGATGTGACCTCCGGGGTGAACTCGACTCGCTGTAAAGCTGTGGGGGTGGACGGGGGGGGAGGGGGGAAGGAGGATTGAAGCTTCCTTTAAGCGCCGTCTCTCTCAGCCTGGTTGGGTTTTACCAGTTCTGCTTTAAATCATTCCGCCTGGACTACCAGGGGCTCGAGTCGCTGCCCGGCAGCAGCAGCGAGCGGTTCATTCCCCTCGACCGACGCCACCTCTCTGGCTTCCCAGCAGCACAAATCGACGGGAAACATCGATCCTATTCGGGGGGGGGAATATGTGCTGATTCCACTCGATACCCCGGCACCCCGTGTGAAACACACCGTTAGCTTATCTCCCCCTCCTCGGCAACGACGCTACCTGCTCCGCTCCGTTTGATCGAGCTTAATGGGCTCTGAGTTTCTGCACTCCAAGTTAAATTTGCCCAAACTAATGATGTGTCAGGACTACATAATCCAGGTTCTCCTTGCCAAATAAATGTGGAACGTTCACCCAATATGTTTCCAGCTCGGACTGGAATGGAGCCGGACCCCCCCAGTGCCTGGAGTGCATCTCTATCTCAACTAGATCTGTCTTCTGGTGCAACTCTGTTCACACGTTTCTACTGCAGATTCATGGGAAGCTTTAATGTTGTACTTTAGGTATTGATGGTTGTTATTTTAATGCTGCTTTTATCGCCTTTTCATGAATGTTTGAGCTTTAAAAATAGAGGAATAAACAGTTTATAATGAGCCCGGCTCTCGTTAAAATGTAATTTCACTTTTAGTTCAACTCAGCAAAAAGTTGGAGTCTGAACAACTACAGCTGGACTTATCTGATCATTCTGTGTTCCGTTAGCATCGGGTAGAAATATGTGCCGTTTATTTGGACGGCAACACGTCGGGATTGTGGTTTAAACAAAATTAAAATAATGAACGTATAGGATTCTCTCTCTGAATGCGCTAACAACCCACATTTGACTTGGAAGAAGTTTCCCTCCAGATGGCGAGTCTCAGGGTTCACAGGCATTTTCAAAATTGCGGGTGGGAGGGACATTCTGTTGGCCACGCTAAATGCAAATGCCTCCCAATAACATGCTAATCTATGCAAAGCGGGGCACGGATCCAGGATTTGATTCATAGATCTGACACCAGCGCCTCGTTTTTACCTGCAATAAATAAATAAAGCCGAGCAGAACGACGCCGCGACGCTAAAGTCAGAGGAATCCGTTGGCGCGAACGCCTTTTGTCAAAACCTCGCTTGTTTACATGACGGCACAAAATCATTTGCTGAACATAAACACAGGACCTCCTGCAAAAAAATTTTAAAAAAGGGCATTTAGTCGACTCCCACGCTGCATCTGAAATCCTAAAACAACGTGGGAGAGCTTCTGTTTGCATGGAGTCGTTCCTTTTTAAAACCATGCGGAGGTTTTAAAAAAAAGCAAGACGCCATCTTTATTCAGCTCACGACTCGTTCAGAAAAACACTAATTCATAATTAAATTTACCGTCCTAATTCTAAAACTTTTCATTTTTTTGATCTTCCCTGACAAGTTGGGTGTCGTTAATCGATTCTACGTATGGATGGAGATTCCCTCCTTTTATTCCTAGCGCTAGCGCGCAGCTAATGTAGGGGATTGGTGAATAAATATAATAAATATTAATAAATAAGACATTACGACGGCAAAAGCAAAAACCCATTATGGATACGGTTGTGATTTCCTCCTCCAACTCCATTTCCCCCCCTCTTTCTTTATTTTTTAGTCGTCATAAATCAGACGGTTCTCATTAACGGCGCGCGGCGGCGTTACGTCTCTAAGCGCTCAGACGGGTCACGCCGTTCCGAAGACGGATGCGCCGATATCAGTTAATGCGACACTTGAGCACCTTTCAGCCCCGACCGGTCCGGCTGCCCTCCCACTTCTTATCACCCCGCCACCCCCCCCCCCTTTTTTTTTTACTCTCCAGAGGACGGCTGTCGGAGGCTCTTCCTCTTGAGCCGTCGATAAGGAAAGAAAGGCTTCTCTGAAGCCACGTCCAGAACAACCGATAGCTGTCAGGACAATAATCCACCCTCTGGCGTCTGAAGGGCGTCCGGGGGCTTCAGAGTGAAATTCATATTTAATACGGTCGCTTGTGAAATGTCGGACACCAGGGCGGCGCTCAGGAGTCCAGTGATTGTGCCCCATAGACCGGTGTAACGTCACGGATCGTCCTTTAAGGTGTGGCGGACAAATTCAACAAAATAAAACGATAAAACCAGCATTAAACTGTTTAGTTCTAAATAAAATCATAATTGTGAGTCCAGTTTGTATCAACTTTATTAGCAGCGTCCTCGTGACGTCGCGCCGACGTTTGTTTCCTGTTGGTTCTGCTAGCTTAGTAGTTTCACTTTAGCGCTAATGTATTCTGTGTTAGCGGCCGGAGCGGCCCCTTTAAGAAGGTAGTCATGTGACCGAGGCAAGCATCGCCACAAGCGTCAAGAGTGACTGAGATGTGCTGGGCCCCGCCCACACGGGTGGGCCCCGCCCTCCTTCCTGATAGAGATCTCTGGAGCGTTGGCGGCTCGTTTTCAGACGACGATGCTTCAACGTGATCAGTTTACCGTGAACATAACCAGCTCTGGAGCAGGTTAGGTGTGCAGCGCTGTTACCATGACGACAGAGTGAACTCAGAACCCGACGCTCACCCTCCGTCGCAGCTCTGCCTCGGCGTGCAGGCGTCTGGGCGCGACGCGGTTATTTCTCCAGGAGGCGTTTGAATCGACTCGGCGGAACGCTTCCTGACTCCTCCCCTTCCTGACTCCTCCCCTTCCTGACTCCTCCCCTTCCTGACTCCTCCCCTTCCTCCCCGCTCAGGTCTACCCCGGGCTGATGGTGACCGCCGGCCTCATCCACTACGTGCTCAACCTGCTGCACATCACCGTCCACATCCGGGACGTGTGCGTCTTCCTGGCGCCGGTGTTCAGCGGCCTGACCGCCATCAGCACCTTCCTGCTGACCAGCGAGCTGTGGAACCAGGGGGCGGGGCTTCTGGCGGCGTGCTTCATCGCCATCGTGCCAGGATACATCTCCCGCTCCGTCGCCGGCTCCTTCGACAACGAAGGCATCGCTATCTTCGCCCTGCAGTTCACCTACTACCTCTGGGTAGTGTGTGTGTGTGTGTGTGTGTGTGTGTGTGTGTGTGTGTGTGTGTGTGTGTGTGTGTGTGTGTGTGTGTGTGTGTGTGTGTGTGTGTGTGTGTGTGTGTGTGTGTGTGTGTGTGTCCTTCACCTTGTCTTTGTGTCTCAACAGGTGAAGTCGGTGAAAACCGGCTCTGTGTTCTGGACCATCGGCTGCTGCCTCTCCTATTTCTACATGGTAAAAACACACACACACACACACACACACACACACACACACACACACACACACACACACACACACTGAGGCCTAGCCTGACGTAATCGTTCGATGAAGTCGTCAGACTCTTCCTGCTGTCCAGACGAACGGTTCAGCTGGAGTTTCCTGCATTATTTATGAATGGAGGGGGGGGGGGGGGGTTTGGCGGGGGGGGGGGGCGTTTGGAGGGGGGGGGGCAGATGTGGGAGTTGAGGGAATGAAGGGAGCTGTGGAGCGATGGGGGGGCGTGGAGACGAGCCTCGTAGCCGTGAGCAACAGGCGTTAAAGACGCCGCCGCTCTGAAGCCGCCCCTCCGTCTCCACGGCAACGCTTTCCAGCATCGTTTCATGGGAGACACCTGTCCTAAGGGGGGGAAGGGGAGGGGGGGTTGAGGGGGCGTGGCTTCAATCACAGGCGGAGCAAGACGACCTCGTCCGAACGAGAACAGGAAGTAGAATGATCAATTGTGTTTAAACTGTGTGTGTGTGTTTGTGTGTGTGTGTGTGTGTGTGTGTGTGTGTGTGTGTGTGTGTGTGTGTGTGTGTGTGTGTCCTCCAGGTGTCGGCGTGGGGGGGTTACGTCTTTATCATCAACCTGATTCCTCTGCATGTGTTTGTGCTGCTGCTGATGCAACGCTACAGCAGGAGAGTGTACATCGGTAACACACACACACACACACACACACACACACACACACACACACACACACACACACACACACACACACACACACACACACTGACAAGCAATTAAAGCAGACACTAGCTCTCATTGTGTGATGTATGACTCAACGTTTGAAACTCCCCCCACGCAGAAAGTTTCTGGTCATACTTTCCCATCATGCACCTGTCGGACGAGAGGCCCCGCCTCCCTCTGTGCGTGTCGGACGAGAGGCCCCGCCTCTCTCTGTGCGTGTCGGACGAGAGGCCCCGCCTCTCTCTGTGCGTGTCGGGTGTCTCCACGCGAGCATTTTAACCCCGAGCGAGCCGGAGCCGGCCACACGTTGCTCCGTCTCTCACGTCCGTAAGCATCCCATCATCCTCGGCGGCGCAGACGTCCACACGCAAAAAAAAAAGCAAATGATCCGGTGTCGAGCAGCGTTCACACGCGGTTCCATTCCGCACTCGTCGAAACGGCGACAGAAACGAGGGCCTCTTCATCGTGAGAGGTTTGACCCGCGTCTGCTCCTCGAGTCCGTCGGATGGAGCGCCAAAGATTCAGACCAAGTCCGTTTCCCTCGTCCACGCCTCTTTGTCTCTGGAAGCGTCACTTTTGTTCCTTTTATTTTTTTACTGGCGAAAGAAAAATAGAAAAAATCCGCGTCTAATAAAATTCCTCTCAGTCTGAGTTCCCCCATAATTCATTTCTGTCTGAGTCAACAGCCGATGTGAGGCAGCGCTTTGCTGAGGGCGGTCGCTTCTCTTTAGGAAAATGTATAAAATCTTAATCAAGCTGGAGCGTCTGAAACCCCCCCTCCCCACCCCCGGACGCCCCCCCCCCCCAAGCCAGCTTCAAAGGTGGGAGTGAACGCTTCCCTGCGCCGCTGTCTCGCCCCGCGCCGCTACGCCACAGTAAACGACGTTAGATTAGCCGCTTTGTGTTGAGCCCCTCAGAGGTGCAGCGGGGGAAATCAGTCCTCTCTCAATGGGATTGGGGGGGGCCTAAGGGGGGGGGGGCAGCCAATCAGAGGGCGTCCTTGGATGGTTTTATCTCACCTGACTCGCCCTCTCTGTTTTTTTTTTTCCCAGCATACAGCACGTTCTACATCGTGGGCCTGGTCCTGTCCATGCAGGTCCCGTTCGTCGGCTTCCAGCCAATCAGGACCAGCGAGCACATGGCTGCTGCCGGTAAGCCCCGCCCTCTCTTGTCGTGGACGACCGCGATGCCGTCGTTCCTTCTCGCTAGCGCCGGGTAACGCCCCGCCCCCTCGCTTCCCGCCTGATGCTAACGAAGCCTAGCTAGTTGGAACCGGTTAGCACAGGTTAGCTTCAACGGTTGACTTCAGGTACGGTTCAAGTCGTCCGACCCATAATGCAACTGGTGTTCTGGATTGTTTTGACTTGATTCGCTTCCATAAAGTAATTACAGTTGAAGTTCCGTTACTATGGTAACAAATGTTGGGAAACTAGCCTAGCTAGTGATGAGCTAGATGAGCTAACTGCTAGGCTAATAGTTATGTCTGATGAATAAAAATTAGGAATATTTAAAGGAAAAGCTACGTGAACGACTTGTCTTTGTTATCCAATCAGCTTCCAGCATTGTGGATGATGTCATCGTTCATCACACTAGCAGGTAGTTCATTAAAGCGCGTTCGGTTCCTCCTCCCTGGGGGCCGTATCTCCATTCCAGATCCCAGCGTTCCTCTGTATCTGGATGGGGGGGGGTGGGGGAGGGGGTGCAGCTTCATGACTTCCTGTTCCTGTTCTCCTCTGGGTCGGAGTTCAACCGGCGTCAGGAGGAATCCGAAACAAAAAAAACATCAACATCCCTGCGTGTTTTCTTGTCGCCGGGGCAACAGCTGTTCGAACATCTGGTGGCGCCGCCGCAGGAGGCGGGACGAGAGCGGCAGGACCGCGGCGGAGCCCCCGCGGGAGGCGGTCCCTCGGGCAGGTGGGGGGGGCAGACGGGAGCGAGGTTTACATATAGCAGGAAGACGGTTAAAAATTAAAAACGTGAGGTGTGTTTGTATCTCAGGTATGTGTGTTTGTATCTCAGGTGTGTGTTTGTATCTCAGGTATGTGTTTGTATCTCAGGTGTGTGTTTGTATCTCAGGTGTGTGTTTGTATCTCAGGTGTGTGCGTTTGTATCTCAGGTGTGTGCGTTTGTATCTCAGGTGTGTGCTTTTGTATCTCAGGTGTGTGCGTTTGTATCTCAGGTGTGCGTTTGTATCTCAGGTGTGCGTTTGTATCTCAGGTGTGTGCGTTTGTATCTCAGACGTGTGCGTTTGTATCTCAGACGTGTGTGTTTGTATCTCAGGCATGTGCGTTTGTATCTCAGGCATGTGCGTTTGTATCTCAGATGTGTGCGTTTGTATGTCAGGTGTGTGCGTTTGCATCTCAGGCGTGTGCGTTTGTATCTCAGGTGTGCGTTTGTATCTCAGGTGTGCGTTTGTATCTCAGGTGTGTGCGTTTGTATCTCAGACGTGTGCGTTTGTATCTCAGACGTGTGTGTTTGTATCTCAGGCATGTGCGTTTGTATCTCAGGCGTGTGCGTTTGTATCTCAGATGTGTGCGTTTGTATGTCAGGTGTGTGCGTTTGCATCTCAGGCGTGTGCGTTTGTATCTCAGGTGTGTGCGTTTGCGTCTCAGGTGTGTGCGTTTGTATCTCAGGCGTGTGCGTTTGTATCTCAGGCGTGTGCGTTTGCGTCTCAGGTGTGTGCGTTTGCGTCTCAGGCGTGTGCGTTTGCATCACAGGTGTGTGCGTTTGCGTCTCAGGTGTGTGCGTTTGCGTCTCAGGTGTGTGCGTTTGCATCTCAGGAGTGTGCGTTTGTATCTCAGGCGTGTGCGTTTGCGTCTCAGGCGTGTGCGTTTGCGTCTCAGGTGTGTGCGTTTGCGTCTCAGGTGTGTTCGCGCTCCTCCAGGCCTACGCCTTCCTGCAGTTCCTGAAGGACCGCCTCACCCGGCAGGAGTTCCAGACGCTCTTCTTCCTCGGGGTGTCGCTGGCGGCGGGCGTGGTCTTCCTCTCCGTCATCTATCTCACCTACACAGGTACGTCTGAGTCGGCAAACAGCTGGTGATTGGTTCAAAGGATATAAATGTCGTGTGATGTCATCGAGCAGCGTGGGATCATGGGAAACTGCTCTTTTTCTATTATGTAACCCAACCGTCTTAATTAGGCTGGTTCCTCCCGCTCCGGCCTCTAGTGGGGCGATGACATCACTGATGGGCGCGGTTACTTTGAACACGTCTTCTTCTGATTGGTTCCCTCCTCCTCTTGAACCCGTGTTGATTTCCTTCCATCGTTTTAACCGTTGGCGCCGTTAGCAGAGTTCATTCTGGGGCGTCGCTGCAGGTTTCAACACGCTACCGCCACCTGCTGGTGACCACTGGAACCACATCACCCCGTCATAGAATCAAACATCGATGCTTTTCTCTCCGCGTTTTCTTAGATTTTATGTTAAATCCTGAATTTTTATGCTTCCAAACGAACGAAGTCTCATTTCTAGGAACGTTTAATCCGATGATTCTCGCATCATCAGCGTTCTGCGTCCTGGAAGACGATTAACTATTGACTTGTTTCCTCTTCCCAGGATACATCGCTCCGTGGAGCGGTCGCTTCTACTCGCTGTGGGACACTGGGTAAGCGCCCCCCCCCCCACTCTCCCGTGTTGAACACAAAACAAAAGGTGTGTAGAAGCTCCAGTAAAGGAGGAGCAGTCTGAGAATGTGACTCTTCTGCTGACTCGGCGCCGTCCTGCTGCTCATTCTGCGTGAATCAGGACCATCGATCAGATGATTTGTCTCCACGTTCCCCCAGCGCTCAGCCCGACACGATTAAATCCTGTTTGCCCCCCCCCCCCCACAGCTACGCTAAGATCCACATCCCCATCATCGCCTCGGTGTCGGAGCACCAGCCGACCACCTGGGTCTCCTTCTTCTTCGACCTCCACATCCTGGTGTGCACCTTCCCAGCAGGCCTCTGGTTCTGCATCAAGAACATCAACGACGAGCGCGTGTTCGGTAGGTAGGGGGCGCTAGCGCCGCTAGCTTCAGCTGGAACCTGGAAGAAAAGTTCCTGTTGATTTACCTCCTGTTCCCCCCCCTCCCTCAGTGGCGTTGTACGCCATCAGCGCCGTCTACTTCGCCGGCGTGATGGTGCGCCTGATGCTCACGCTCACGCCGGTGGTGTGCATGCTGTCGGCGGTGGCGTTCTCCAGCGTCTTCGAGCACTACATGGGCGACGACACCAAGAGGGAGAAGCCCCCCGCCGAGGACAGCGGCGACGAGGACGACAAGAGGAATTCTGGGAATCTCTACGACAAGGTCGTCCCCCCAAAAAAAAAAAAAAAAAAAAAACACCCCCCCAAAACAAAATCGAATCGGTTTTAAGGTGTCGATGCGAGCGTCACGCTGGCGTTTGTCGCCCCCTGCAGGCGGGGAAGGTGCGTAAACACGTGTCGGAGCAGGAGAAGGCGGAGGAGGGGCTCGGCCCCAACATCAAGTCCATCGTCACCATGCTGATGCTGATGCTGCTCATGATGTTCGCCGTCCACTGCACCTGGGTCACCAGCAACGCCTACTCCAGCCCCAGCGTGGTGCTGGCCTCCTACAACCACGACGGGTGAGGCCCCGCCCACTGGGCTAGCGGTAGCGCGCTAGCTAACGCTTTTATTTACAGCAATTTCCTCATTACAAGGCGCACCTAAAAGCCTTTCATTTTCTCAAAACCAACAGTGCGCTTTATAATCCAGCACGCTTTATAATCCAGCACGCTTTATAATCCAGCACGCTTTATAATCCAGCACGCTTTATAATCCAGCACGCTTTATAATCCAGCACGCTTTATAATCCAGCACACTTTATAATCCAGCGCGCTTTTTATAATCCAGCACGCTTTATAATCCAGCGCGCTTTTTATAATCCAGCGCGCTTTTTATAATCCAGCGCACTTTATAATCAAGCACGCTTTATAATCCAGCGCGCTTTTTATAATCCAGCGCGCTTTATAATCCAGCACGCTTTATAATCCAGCGCGCTTTATAATCCAGCGCGCTTTTTATAATCCAGCACGCTTTATAATCCAGCGCGCTTTTTATAATCCAGCGCGCTTTTTATAATCCAGCGCACTTTATAATCCAGCACGCTTTATAATCCAGCGCGCTTTTTATAATCCAGCGCGCTTTATAATCCAGCACGCTTTATAATCCAGCGCGCTTTATAATCCAGCGCGCTTTATAATCCAGCACGCTTTATAATCCAGCACGCTTTATAATCCAGCACACTTTTTATAATCCAGCGCGCTTTATAATCCAGCACGCTTTATAATCCAACACGCTTTATAATCCAACGCGCTTTATAATCCAGCACGCTTTATAATCCAATGCACTTTATAATCCAACGCACTTTATTATCCAGCAAATTTAATAATCCAACGCACTTTATAATCCAACGCACTTTATAATCCAACGCGCTTTATAATCCAACGCACTTTATAATCCAACGCACTTTATTATCCAGCAAACTTAATAATCCAACGCACTTTATAATCCAACGCACTTTATAATCCAACGCGCTTTATAATCCAGCACGCTTTATAATCAGCGCGCTTTTTATAATCCAACGCATTTTATAATCCAGCGCACTTTATAATCCAATGCACTTTATAATCCAGCGCGCTTTATAATCCAACGCACTTTATAATCCAGCACGCTTTATATATGAAAAATGATTTAAAGTAGGCCGCTCATTTCCGCCTCATCGTGCGTAAACTACTGTAACTCTCCGTCGCGCCGCCGCCGCCGCCGCCGCTCTATTTCCAGCTCCCGATTCCAATCCTCACCTGAAATAGTTAACAACCATCGGCGGCGCTGTTAACCAATCACACTCCTCCCCCTCTTCAGGACGCGCAACATCCTGGACGACTTCAGGGAGGCCTACTATTGGCTGAGGCAGAACACGGACGAGCACGCCCGCGTCATGTCCTGGTGGGATTACGGCTACCAGATAGCGGGGATGGCTAACCGCACGACGCTAGTGGACAACAACACCTGGAACAACAGCCACATCGCGCTGGTGAGCTAGCGTCTGTTAGCTTCGCGTTAGAGACGGATCCGACATCAAACGCTCCCCTTCTGTGATTCCTCGCCGCAGGTGGGGAAGGCGATGTCGTCCAATGAGAGCGCGGCGTACGAGATCATGCGCTCGCTGGACGTGGATTACGTCCTCATCATCTTCGGGGGCGTGATCGGTTACTCCGGCGACGACATCAACAAGTTCCTGTGGATGGTCCGCATCGCCGAGGGGGAGCACCCCAAGGACATCCGGGTGAGTGGGGGGCGGTTACCGTGACGACCGTGACCTTCCGTAGCGTTAGCATTAGCAGCTAAGGAAGGTTTGCGTCCCGTAAAACCGTGAAACAACCCGTTTTTCTGGGTCACATGACCTCAGCAGACTGAACTGAGGTTCAGTTAATGTTGTGAGTTTCCATCGGGGGGGGGGGGGGTTTAGTCCCGCCTTCTTTCGCCTCATTAACATAAAACCAGAAACCCGTCACGATCCGCTGAGGATTGAGAGCAGGATTTATAATGAAATTAAAATTATTATGTGTTTTCTGTCGTCCCCCCCCTCCGACTTTCCGTTTTGTCTTTGCAGGAGAGCGACTACTTCACCCCCCAGGGGGAATTCCGGGTGGACAAAGCCGGATCGCCGACGCTGCTCAACTGCCTCATGTACAAGATGTCGTACTATCGCTTTGGGGAAATGCAGGTGAGTGGGGGGGGGGGGGTCGGAGAGATTTTCCAGGTGGGGGGGGTGGGGGTTTCAAAACAAAGATCTGTGTTTTCCAGGGAAGATGTGGCAGACGAGCGTTAATCCAGCAATAGGGCGAGCTAACCAGGCTAACAAGAGCTTTCTCCCCCCCCCCAGCTGGATTTCCGGACGCCCCCCGGCTTCGACCGGACGCGGAACGCCGAGATCGGCAACAAGGACATCCGCTTCCGGCACCTGGAGGAGGCGTTCACCTCGGAGCACTGGCTGGTGCGGATCTACAAGGTCAGGAAGCCGGACAACCGGCAGCCGCTGGACAGGAAGCTGCGCAGCAGCGCCCCCAAGCAGAAGTACACGTCCAAGAAGGTGCCCCCCACCACCACCACACCGCTTCCCATTAGTCCTAGCTGCTCGCTAATGCTAACCGCGTGTCCTTTGTGTGTCCATCCAGACCGCCAAGAGGAAGCGGGGTCACATCAGGAACAAGTTGGTCCTCCGGAAAGGAAAGAAGCTGCAGAAGAAGTAACGACCAACTCCAGGAGACCAAAACAACCAATGAAGAAGAACGCTGGTGTTTTTTTGTGGGACGGGGGGAGCAACGGGGTGCCGTTTCTCTGGCGCGCCTCCTTAGGGCGCCTCCCCCCCCCCCTTGTGGTGACGTTGAAGCGTTGACCGTTCCTTGAGCGACGGGACGTTTCCTCCTGAGGATCTCCGTTCACTTCCTGTTTCCTGTTTTCTGTTTTTTTTCCACTTCCTACTTGAATGTGCGGCGAGGCGTCGGATTGGTGTCGATGAATTTTTCTTGTTGTGTTTAATTAACTGCTTCTGCTTGGGGGTGGGGTGGGGTTGGGGGGGGGGATGAAGGCAGGAACATTTTGCACCAAAGACCCACTGACCTTCATCCAACGACTGAGAGGACGCCTGAGGCCACGCCCCTGACGCGCGTGCGGTACGCGACATGGAGGGACGACTTCATCATCATCATCATCGTCGTCGTTGTCATGACGATGCCTCGTCTGTGATATTAACTTTTCAACCATCTTTCATCTCGTTCGTCAACAAAGTCTTCAGAAGGAAAATCGGGCTGATGGGTGTAAATATGTAAAAAAAAAAAAAAAAAAAAAAAAACCAACTTCAGAGGGGTGATAATATATTTGTTGTGATTCTTTTTATTTTTTTGTTTTTTAAAAGATTTTTTTTTAATTTTGTTTTTTTTTTTTGGTGTCGATTTCTTTGTGGTTTTGTTTCTAGAACGGCGAATGCAATAATTCCTGGACGGAGGGGCTTGAGATTAAGTTTAAAGAATGAATGTGAATTTTTACAATTGCCCCCACACCACTACAACCACTGACCCCCCCCCCCCCCCCCCTCCACCCCCACCCGGCCGCCTGTCTTTCATACGTTTTGCATCGATTGTACATTTCTGCTGCTCGGGTTTAAAGACGGACGCCAGCATCTGTGTGTAAAAAGTAGTGATAATAAATTAGACCTCCCGTCCTGCAGGGGGGGCTCTCTTCAGTGTGCAACGCCTGGTGCCTCATGTCTGTGTTGGTGTGCTGTTAAGACTAAAAGGACCAAAATATTTTCTTCATGATAAACAAAAGGTTTCGTTCCTAAACGGGAACAAACAAAACTAATCGATCAGTATTGGTGAATTAAGCGTTAGCGCTTCAGCTAATCCTGCTAGCGAAGCTGCTGACCTTTGTTACCGTAGAAACAGGTTCTGCTTAAAGGAACTGAGCAAACCTTTTACTGTCAAACTTGGAACATTTCAGGTGAGTTCAGATTACCCATGATGCACTTCTTTCACTTCGTCTGATTTATCGTTTGTTCCAAAATAATTTGTTTCCACTTTTGAAGTTGTCGTCGCTGAATGTGTTGAATTTCAGTTTTGTGTTTTTATTTCTTGATTGTGTCGTTGGGGCGACGACCTTTTGACCTCTGGTCTTCAGCGGTGTCACAAAAACATCCGGGGTTTCTTTGGTGTTGTCCAGTCGTACAATCCATCAGCCGTCACCACCTTTAAGTCCTCCTTCGCTTTCAAGTTGTTCCGCTGCAGATTCTCCTCTTGTTCTCCTCAATTTCTGCTTTTTGAGAAATTCTGTGTGTGTGTGTGTGTGTGTGTGTGTGTGTGTGTGTGTGTGTGAGAGAGAGAGAGACTTGAGACACTTCTAAAGTAGATTTGACAGGAAGTGGACCACATGATGGCAGCATCAGCCTTTGGATGAAGCTCTGAACCATCCACATCAGAACCATTCGGATTGGGACGCAGTTCCGTGGAGCCTACAAACCCAACCGGACCCCCGGGGGCCTCTGGATCAGCGGTACGTCAGCAGGAAGTTGAGCTGAACGGGTCGGAACTTCAGTTCAAACGTAAAATGTTTATGGCGAGAGAGGAGTTTAAATTCATTCAGGACATCGTGAGATAAAAAAGTCTTTATTAACAATCCTTTATTCACAATCAGAACCTACTTCAGTGAGTCCGGAGCGTTTGGGGGCTTCCTGTAAGGCGAGGGGGGCGGGGCCAAACCGTGGCATGTGATTCGAAAAAATCCCGAATGAAGGAAGAACAAAAAAAAAGTTGATTTAAAACTGAACTCTGCTTAACGTGAAAGCACCACAGCGGTCCTTTCTGCTGAGTCATGATTGCCCTGGGAGGGGCGTGAACTTCAGCTGCCGCTGCCCAATCAGAGGAGAGGCGGAGCCCAAAAAAGACAACGCCCCTTTTTTTGTTCCGAACCCGGGCAGAAATGAGCAGAGAAGCGGCGGCGAAACGTGTTTGTTTACATTCATAGTGACACAGAACACATGACCCGCCCTCTGGGGTTTCTAGGCCACGCCCTACTTCCTGGAAAGCTCCTGGAGACGACCCTGATTGGTTGAAGCCATAGACGTAGAAATCTACGGGGAAAAGTGCTTGAACTACTCCATTACTGCTACGTGTTGCTACGAGGGATTCGCTCCGACAACTAAAAACACTGATGATCTGAAACACACCAGGTGTGTGTGTGTGTGTGTGTGTGTGTGTGTGTGTGTGTGTGCGCGCGCGCACGCAAAAAGGCCTTGGCAAGGTGAAAAATAGAAATACTCTTTGAATAACAACACTAGGAATCGTTTATAAAAAGCGTCCGTCGGTCCTCCTGCCGCCCGTTTGGTGCCTCTGGTAGTCTGTGGTCGGCTCTGGTTTCTAAGCTCCGCCTCGGCGCAGGGTGGGAGGACCCCGGTTGTCGACGGCGAGGGGAGGGCCGCGCCGCCGTCAGGTGGACTTCCACAGCGGGTTGTTGTAGATCCAGCTGTCCGCCTGCAGGTGAGGAAGAGGAAGAGGCGTGACCACGAACACCTGAGGACGGACAGAACCCTGGACTACCCGGGTGGAGATAACCTCCAACTCGTCTCGCATCGCGGTGGTTTAAACGTTAATCCGTTGCCCCGGCGACGGCACTCACCTCTTTGGTGAAGTACCTGGGCGTCCAGGGCGTGCCGTCCGCCGCCCGCTGCCTCTCCTCCGCCCGCTGGCGCTCCTCCAGCCGGTGTTTGTGCTCCGTGGCGCCGTCCATGTTCCCGTCCTTCAGCGACTTGGTGACGTGTTGCCACAACCGCCTGCGACACAGAGGGGTTAGAGGAGGAAGCCCCGCCCACCAGCCCTCTTTGGAGGCGACTGCTTCTCACCTGGACTCCGCCCTCCCCTGGCGCTCTACGGGCCGCAGCTTCTTCCTGGTGACGGGGAGCTTCCCCGTGTCGATGACTTTGGTGTCGCCGCTGCTGTGGGTGAACTCCAGCGTGCCGTTCCACTCGCCCTGCGCTTTGCACACGATGGTGCTGGTGGGGTTGTGTTTGACCTCCGCCGTCACCCTGGCAACAGCGGGAGAAGGAAACAGACGAGTTGCATCATGGGTAAATCGAAAAACGGGGACGAGAACGACGGGAGAAGACGCCGACCTGTGGACTTTCCCGCCGTAGAACGGTTTGGTGTGGAAGGTGACGGTGGCCGAGTAACCGCTCTTGGCGCAGTTGATGGAGACTTTCCCGCCGAGCTCCACCCACGGGACGGTGAGGATGGAGCGGGCGTAGGCGCACGGCAGCGTGAACACGTACTCCTCGTCATGCTCCAGCAGACACAGGACTCCTGGGGGGGAGGGGCAGGCGTGAAAGAGGGGCAAACGTCAGCCGAAGCGCAGGACGCCAATCGGTTCAGGGGGAGGAGCTTCCCGAGGGTCACATGCTAGGCGGTTTGCGTCCGTCTAGCATGTGACCCTCATCCTCCTCCTCTTCGGGGTCACGCGTCCGCGGCGTAAATGGATTTATTTGTTCGTAAACAACGAATGCGTTGTTGCGTCGTCACGTGTCGACGCGGGATCAGCTGCGATGCCTTCAGGGGCGGCGGGAAATCACAGCGACAAAATGTTCCCAGATTAAAACGCACGTTAAATATTGAAGGTAAAAGAATGTATTATTTATATAACGCCTTCGAACTCGCTCGCCGATGATGGTGGAAACAGGCGTTAAGGGGCGGGGCTACAAGCTGTGACATCACCGATATGTAAAATAACGGTTTCATGACGCTTTTCTCAGTCTAGTTGTTTTTGTTTTTTTAGGCGGTAAAGCGTCCGGTCATGCTAACAAACTGCTGCGTCATCAAATGACCGCTCACCTTCCCCCACCATGGACACGCCTATCGACATCCCCATGAACTTGCTCTTCGTCCATATATGGGCGTTGACACACATCCTCCTCTCCCGACACTCGCAGTAGAACCCCGACACCGGTGGATGATGGGAAACCTGCTCCGCCACAAACCGGACCCGGTAGCATCCACCCGCGGAATCCTCGCCCTGCTGGGCGTTGTTGGGTTCCCATGGCGACCCCTGGTTGGGTCTGACCGGCGGCTTGACCTTCTCCCGCGGGACGTCCCAGGAGCAGTGGAAGGTCTCCCCCAGGATGGGGTTGTAGGGCTTCTTGGCCACGGCGCCCTTGCGTCCCTCGTGGAAGGCGGTCAGGTAGTACTCCACGAAGCGCACCATCCGCTCCTCGGCGCTGGCGCCCGCCGTGATCGACACAAACATGTCGGGGTGCGCCATGAAGTTAGCGTACATCTCCAGCAGCGACCGCTTCTCCAGGATGAAGGTGGGCAGAACCACCTGGGGGGGGGGGGAGAAGGTGAAAGTTCAGAGGATGACGACTGGAAGCGTTTGGAACAGGAGGTTCTGGCGTTGGGGGCGGTTCTTCACCCGCGTGAGGTCCATCCCCAGTTTGAGCTGCGACAGCAGGTGGAGGATGACGCTCCGCTGGTCGTCCAGGACGCCCAGGTCCTCCTCATCGTTGTCCTCCGAGTCCGTCACCTCCTCGCTGGGGCTGATGTCCTCCAGACCCGGGGGGTGCTGCGGAGGAACCGGAAATACAACATCAGTGAGACCGCATCTCGTTCTTTACCACGTGTTGGCGGATGGATACAACATCAGTGAGACCGCATCTCGTTCTTTCCCACGTGTTGGCGGATGGATACGACATCAGTGAGACCGCATCTCGTTCTTTACCGCGTGTTGGCGGATGGATACAACATCAGTGAGACCGCATCTCGTTCTTTACCGCGTGTTGGCGGATGGATACAACATCAGTGAGACCGCATCTCGTTCTTTACCGCGTGTTGGCGGATGGATACAACATCAGTGAGACCGCATCTCGTTCTTTCCCACGTGTTGGCGGATGGATACATCAGTGAGACCGCATCTCGTTCTTTACCACGTGTTGGCGGATGGATACGACATCAGTGAGACCGCATCTCGTTCTTTACCGCGTGTTGGCGGATGGATACAACATCAGTGAGACCGCATCTCGTTCTTTACCACGTGTTGGCGGATGGATACATCAGTGAGACCGTATCTCGTTTTTTACCACGTGTTGGCGGATGGATACAATATCAGTGAGACCGCATCTCGTTCTTTACCACGTGTTGGCGGATGGATACATCAGTGAGACCGCATCTCGTTCTTTACCACGTGTTGGCGGATGGATACATCAGTGAGACCGTATCTCGTTCTTTCCCACGTGTTGGCGGATGGATACATCAGTGAGACCGCATCTCGTTCTTTACCACGTGTTGGCGGATGGATACATCAGTGAGACCGCATCTCGTTCTTTACCACGTGTTGGCGGATGGATACATCAGTGAGACCGTATCTCGTTCTTTACCACGTGTTGGTGGATGGATACAACATCAGTGAGACCGCATCTCGTTCTTTACCACGTGTTGGCGGATGGATACAATATCAGTGAGACCGCATCTCGTTCTTTAACACGTGTTGGCGGATGGATACTATATCAGTGAGACCGCATCTCGTTCTTTACCACGTGTTGGCGGATGGATACGACATCAGTGAGACCGCATCTCGTTCTTTACCACGTGTTGGCGGATGGATACAATATCAGTGAGACCGCATCTCGTTCTTTACCACGTGTTGGCGGATGGATACATCAGTGAGACCGCATCTCGTTCTTTACCATGTGTTGGTGGATGGATACATCAGTGAGACCGCATCTCGTACTCGTTGGTGGAGTAACTCGTGTGTTCTCGTGACTTTTGCGTTTCTTTTCATTGTTTATCGTTGTTTACGTGATTTTTACGTCTGGAAGCCGATGTTTAAAGGGGGGGTGTTCCATTTCTGCTAACTTGGGGCAGGAGGACGAGGAGGAAACGGGGCGGGGGCTGATGTATAATGCAGGAAGTGCTCTTGAGCCTCTGGGCATCGACTCCTTCCTCTACCCATCTGCTCCTCATCCTCCACGCGTGTTCCACGTCACGCCTGTACGGCTTTTTAAAGTTCTTCCACCAGTGGAAGACGAGCTGAGGGAGTCTGGACTCGTGCCAACCCGACTCATGCTAACTGGGCTCGTGCTAACGTCGCTACATGCTACTTGCTCCTGCAGAGAGGAGGAGGGGATTCCTGGGACGGGAGCGCCGGCTTGTTGCCTGAATATTTCATTGTGTTCAAGCGAAAAGCTCCACGGATCAACTCGCACTTGAAGTCCCCACCGGGCGAAGCACACACACACACACACACACACACACACACGTGAGGAACACGCATGAACACACACGAACAGGAGTCCCGGGGGAGCGTTATATATAGAAACAGAAAGAAAAGGAGGAGGAAGAGGAGGAAGAGGAGGTCTGTTGTGATTCCAGCAGTTCTGACTAATTAAAGAGGTTTTTGACAGGAGCAGGAAGCTCCAGGTGATGATGTCACGCAGACGTGTGTGTTGGATAAAATATGACTTTATTTGTGAGTCAACAGGAAGAGGAGGAGCAGAGCGATGCTAACGCTAATCGGAACAAAAAAAAAAATCCTATTTTGACGTCCAATCACATAGTTAAACATTTCTGCAACTAGTTTTTATCCCTTACGTTAGCATAAGATGCTACTAGCGCAAGAAACTAGCGCAAGATGCTAGCATTTCGCTAAAATTTCAGACTTGGACTGGTCTGATGAATATTCACATGTTGTATGTTTTCCAATAGATAAAACCTATAACAATAATAATGTTGAAAAAAATGCTATGGAGTTAGCACGGGAGAATTAGCTTAGCTGCTTCATTTGGCGGACACTGAGATTTGATAGGTCAAAACTAATGACTTTAATGATAATTTTTATTTTATAATTCATAAAGAACTTTTCAAGTTATATATTAACGTTAGCATTAGCAGTATGATGCATTACTCGTTATAAGATGAAAAAGAGGAAAAGCGTAGCGATGCTAACGCTAGTTGGAATGAAAAATCTTGTATTTTGATGCTTTTTTCCATTTCTGCGTGCTAGCTCAATATGCTAGCACAAGATGCTAACTAACACAAGATGCTGAAATTTTTAAAAACTTTAAGCGGTTTAATGGATTTTAATGTGTTTTTTCTGATAGAAGAAATCCAAAAAAATGTCACAATTACTAAAATAATGTTTAAAAAAAAACAAGTTTGATGGCTAAAGGGTTAGCATGGGGGAATTAGCTTCTCCAAACTCTAATGACTTAAGTCACAACTTAATTTCTAATTCATAAAGAACTTTATAAATTAAATTTTATGTTTATATATATATATAAATTATTATTATTATATTTACATATCCACCCACCCCCCCCAACACTCACGCTACATTGCTGAGGAGCGACTGGCTTGACCTGCATACAACTGGATCGCATCTCCCATGGGGTGGGGGGTCAGGTTGGGGCGGGGGGGGGGTCGCCAGGTAAATCCAGAGACGTTCAGGCTCCCTGGGAAAAAACGGGACGTTCCACAGAAACACAACGAGCCGTTGGTTTGACGGCTGACGGGCGAAAGAACCAGCTCCTTGTTCCCGGACGGAGTTTCCTGAGCTGCTTCTCTGAGGAGTCCTGGGTGTGTTGAGGAGGAGGAGGAGGAGGAAGAGGAGGAGGAGGAGGAGGAAGAGGAGGAGGAGGAGGAGGAAGAGGAGGAGGAAGAGGAGGAAGAGGAGGAAGAGGAAGAGGAGGAGGTGCTCTTCACCTTCCTCTCTGAGTGGCAAAAAATAAGAAGAAAGAGGAGCTCAGGGAAAGTCCTGCTGACGTTTCTCTCTACGTCCCTCCATCATCCCTCTGGTGTGTTTCTCTTCGTCTCTTTCCATTTATAAACCCTCCTCTTCCTCCTCCTCTTCCTCCTCCTCTTCCTCCCCCCTCCCTTTACTGTCCTCCTCGGTCGTGGCTTCCCTCATTTTATCCTCCATCTGCGTCTCCACCTTTCCTGTTTGTGGCGCATCTGCTGGTTTAATCACCACTAATCAAACCAGCCGCCTCCTCCTCCTCCTCCTCTTCCTCCTCCTCTTCCTCCTCTTCCTCCTCCTTTTCCTCCTCCTCTTCCTCCTCCTCCTCCTCCTCTTCCTCTTCCTCCTCCTCCTCTTCCTCCTCCTCCTCCTCTTCCTCCTCCTCTTCCTCCTCCTCTTCCTCCTCCTCCTCTTCCTCATCCTCATGTGGTGGGTGTGGCTTACAGGCGGAGCCTAAACAAAGTCCATCATCGTTCAGAGCCAATCAGACGCCCTTCAGTGAAATACTGACAAACTCAAGGGAATCGCCACACCTGATAGGCTGCCTCGAGTGATGTCACTCAAGTCTCGACAGGTTAGCAGGAAGTAAAGCTAAAGGCTACGCTAACCGTGTGTGCGCACTCGAGTTAAACACGTTAAAAACACGTTAAAAAGACGGATGCCTCCAGCGTCCGACGGTTTTCTGGAGGATCTCACAGGAAGATTAAAGCGACGTCGTTTATTCTCCGACATTCTGCCGACGGAAACTCGACGATAACGTGAAAATTAATTCCAGGCTAAAACTGAAGTCGAGTTTTAATTTCATTTCAGCTTTGATGTCTGGGAGAAAGCAGGAAGTCGACGGCGGGTGAGTCACGCTTCATCGCTATTTGATCTTTTTTGATCTCAAATAAAAGAAGAAGAAAAGCAGGGACGTTATTACTTCATAAACCTGAAGCGTCGTTGTGTTTTTTTTTGTTTTTTTTATTACTTCCTGCTTCCTGAGGTTCATCCATTTATTTTCAGGTGCAGGATGTTCACACCCCCACAAATATATTTATTAAAGTGTGACATCATCGCCTGTTAGGATGGGAACTCGTCTTGTTTCATGTAACCACAGGACTCTGCTGCCCCCTGCTGGAGCTGAGGAGAAACTCCACCTCTCAGGTAAAAACCTCTTCTATACAGGAAGTAAAGTTAAAACCTTTTCTTCAGCTGGTGAATCAAAACCTACATGTGTTAAAAAAAATTGTTAAAAATGTGATACATTTATTTTTGTTTTATTTTATGATTTATTTTTTAATACTATTTTATTATTTATTTAACACTTTTATTTAATATTTTATTTTTACTTCCTGCTGCCGTTAGCTTCCCGCTGCCATTAGCGCCGCACATCCGTCATAACACAACAGACGAGTCTGGCACGAGCCAATGAGGTGCAGCCGAGATGCTGCAAACGCATCAACCCACCTGATTTCTGCAAGCGCCAGCAGTTTTACCCCCCACCATCCCACACCCCGCCCCCCCAGTCACGCTCCGGCCCTTTGCTTCCTCTTGTCGGCTGCAGACTGAATATCAAACGCCGTCGTGGCGCTAAATAATTCAAACAGAAAACTGATTATTCTGGGGTGACGTGTTTTCTTCTCCACGCTCCAGACGGGGAAACGACCCAACAGCGGGGAGGATCGAGTTGACCTCTGACCTTTGGAAGGTAAGGTGAGTCTGTCCAGGTGTGGCGACGACGCACCGACACGAGTTTGTTACAACCGTCAAACGACAAAGTTGTAGCTGAAAACTCAAAACAAGCAGCTGAAAGACGCTAAACTAGACCACAACTGCTGTTTTGACTTTTAATGTCAATTCAAACACTCAGACACACACACACACACACACACACACACACACACACACACACACACAGCTGGTCTGACACGTCAGCTCGTAGCGTGTCGACACGTTGACGCCGAGGTCCCCACCTGACACGAGTAGGTCAACAGAAAATGATCATCAGCATAACGGATGACATCACGGCTCAGCTGACCCGGGTCCCCACGGTTGCCACGGTTCCCACGTTAGCGTTTAGCGCTCGGGTTTTAACGCGTGTCCGTTCGTAAACGTCTCACCTGGTCGCTCGCAGCTGAATATTCCATCGCGTCTGGAGCCAAAACGCGACGGAAGCGTTTCGGACGACGTTCAAACATTCAGATCCGCCGCCGGAGGCTGAATTGAGCAGCAGCCATCCGGTCTCACCTGTGGCCAGGTGAAGGTGAGGCACTCAGAAACTACTGAGATAATTATCCATCGTCACGGCAAATATTTACGAATGTGAGAACCCGGAGACGATTTTATTGCATATTTTCGGGATAATTTTGATTTTTCGGAAACAAAAATCAATCTGAATTAGTGAAGAGTGAGATTTCCTGCCCTTCCTCACCCTCATCCTCACCCTCATCCTCACCCTCACCCTCATCCTCACCCTCATCCTCACCCTCATCCTCACCCTCATCCTCACCCTCATCCTCACCCTCATCCTCACACTCCTCTGAGAAACATTAGGAGACATAAAGTTGAACTTTTCTGTCGTACATCTGCTTTATTAAAGTCAATATTTGCTGCTAAGACGGAGGAAGTGTGTGTGTGTGTGTGTGTGTGTGTGTGTGTGTGTGTGTGTGTGTGTGTGTGTGTGTGTGTGAGAGAGAGAGACAGTAATTACAACATTAATTTTAAACCCTCAAAATAGGCCTGCTTGTTGACAGGAAGGGGCGGGGCCTGTTTGTGCTGTAGGACACAGTCATTACTCATGCTAATGTTTGAGCTATGAATTATATGCTTTTTAGCGGTTAGCGGCATACCATATTTGGACAGTGAATGTTTTGGGAACCAGACACAGACAGGAAGTCACAGCGCCCCCTTCTGGGGACTCCTGAGGCCCGGCGCCACACGGTGTGACCCACTTATCCGACAGCGGCACTTAAACGTTTCCTTCACCGTTAATCCGCGTCACCGCGGTAACCATCACACCATATCTAGACGTGAACGACGGTTTAATCCCAGATGATCTTCAGTTATGTCCACATTAATTTAACGCTGAAGCGGTTTTATCCTTAATCCTCTAAATTCTACAACAAAACCTTTATTTATTTTTAAAAGTTGACAAATCCTGACGGTGACAAAACGTCCTGTCGTGTTTTAATGACACCGTGTTTACCAAGATGGACGACCGTCCTCCAGCGAATCTGCAAATTCATTCCTTAAAGTGTTTCAGTCATTTGAAAAATGGCCGCCTGGAAAACAGGAAATCAATCTGAAAAATGGCGGCGGCGACTAAAACGCACGTAAGACGCTTTACGGTGTTGGGTAAGGTGATGAAACGCTGGGCGTGTCCCCCCAGCCTGCCAACGACGGAAACACGCGACTTTCCACCGAAGGAGCGAGATAAGGTTAGCGTTAGCATTTAGCGACGCGACCCGAAGCCTCACCTCAGCACCGTGGGACGTGCTCCTTTTCCTGAGGGCAGGGGAGGGCTCGGCCGACCGCAGGGGAGTCAGGCCCCCGTTCTTCAGCAGCTCGCCCGAGGGCGACTTTGGTACAGACCACACAGGTACACCATCTGCAAAAGAATAAACAGCGTCAAAGGCGGTGGCGGTGGGGGCGGGGCTAAATTAATCGTTGCTTTCTGTTGACGAAGGCGACACGAGAGAGAACGCCATATCACGTGTTCCTGATTTGTTCCTGACGTGAGATATTTCAGGTGGACCTGATGGCGGCAAAGTGCAAGTTGGGTTCTAGAAGGGCAGTTGTTTCTTGGTTCTACCCCGTAAGAGTCTTGAGATAAATTTTTTTTACGCAAACAAAACCAACAACCCATCGAAAGCAAACGCCGGAGAGTCGACTCAATTCTCTGCAAACAAAACTCTGTGACATTCCATGACGATGAGGTGTTCCACAGGGAGAGTAAAAGGTATATTTGTGCGTGACTGGGTAAAAGCCAGTTGGGGATCGTGAGCGTCAACCCATCCAACGACTAAAACGCTCTTCGGTGGAAATCTAGACCTTCTCCTCTATCCTCTACCTTCAAACCCTCCCTCGTTTGAAACCTTGAACCCGTTTCAGAGTGACCGGCGAGCCGCTACAGCCCTTCCCATCTCCCGTAGGTCTAACCGGGTTAAAGGTTTAACACAAAAAGAGACAGTTCTTTGACATCTATTAGCGAGAGGCGGGCGGCGGCGACAGGCGTCGTCACGCCGGCGAACCCGAGGCGAGTCGGCGTTAACAAAAAGCCCTCGGAGCCACGTTCGGCTTCAGTTGGCCGACAGCTGGACTGACAGGAGCCGGAATGTGTTTGTGGACGTCCTCCTAAGGCGCCGGACTCCTCGACATCGAGGGAGTGAGAGGAGCAAATTGAGAGGGAATTGAATTCCTTTGAAAAGGTTATTCTTGAGACGTGTCAGCGAAATCAGTCCAGAGTACATTTATAGAAACCGTTGAGACATGCGTTGACGTTGGTAGAGATTGATTTGCGTGAGGCCGGTTTGCGTCAGAGACGTCTACTTCCCTACTTCCTCTGAGACAATCTAACGAAGCACCAGAAGTAGAAACGCTCCGGCCAATCGGATCGAAGCATGCAGGCGAATCGGTAGTCCGGAGCGACGCACAATCGTTCATGCAGTCCAAGTTTCTTTTACCTTCCGTTGACCCTCCGTTCAGAGTTGGTGATGCGTTCACATCCAACTCTTCCCTACTTTTTTGTTTCCGTATGTCCAGCGACAAGCGGACTTGTCTGCAGGGTGAGTTTCCTTTATGGACTTTTGTTTTCCGTAAAGGAAACTGTGTTGGGGGGTTGGGGTGGGGTTAGGGGTTGGGCTTCAAGCTGGTCACGGCAGCGATAGAGGAGGATCCAGAAAACTGGAGGTGTGGCGAGGATCCTCCATGACAACAGCTGATGGAATGAGGCCGGTTTGGTTTTTTGTGGGTTTAAAGGTCAAACAAGTTCTTAGGAAGTTGATAGAAATCGAACACCAGCCAGCCAATCACAGTCCAACCTCATGCTCAGCTCTCTACCAGAGAGATATCTTGCCCATGCAGTGGCGAAGCTTTCCTGAGTGGGTTGAACCAATCCATCCACCACCCGACCAACCAAACAACCAACCAGCCACTCCCTTCATCAGCTGCTCGGCAAAAATCAAGGATCCTAATAACAAACTCCTCACTGAGGCGTGGGGGGTACATGCCGGAAGCAGGGGGCAGCTGGACCCCGGCAGGACTGATCAGCCAGGCAGCGGAATGAAAGAGGTTTGTACTTGCGGCCCAACGGTCCCACTCCACACCACCCCCTGTCTGGTGGACAGGGACAGGGCAGCGAGACTGTTGGTGGAAACACAAGGCCGACAGTCTGTGAGGACCAGCTGGGATTCAGAACCCACACATAACTTACAACCCCACAGTCCCAGATGGAGGTGGGGGGCAAGTAATAGGCTTAATACCCCACCCTGACAGTCTTCTGTTTGGATTCACAGCAGATACACCCAACCATCACGATCATGACCATGATCATGATCATGATCATGATCATGGCGGAAGCAAAACCGTCTCTACATGCGCCTGGAGTCGCGTCCTCCGGCTCTTCCTTGTGGAATCCCGAGGGGTTCCCCAGTTTTACACGATATTATCTCTTTATGGTCTCCTGGTGCGAATCCAGCTGGACTTATCCCCCAGAGAGTCGAGACAGAATGCCAATCAAGCTCCCAAGTCTGCAGGTGTTTGAGCTCATCCTTCTCTAAAGGTGTGTTCAGAGAGCAACAGGAGTTTCAGGTGAATAACAGGGCAGACAGATGGATGAGTAGGCACCACCCAAAAGAGACCCAGACAAAAAGGGGAATCTCCAGAGAGCTCTGAGATTTCTCGCATCAGCACACCTTCAGGATGAGTCAGCACCTAAAAAGACTTTCATTCGTGACTGCTGTCAATCCAAACTAAGTGCATTGGCCCCCTCAACCATGACCCAAACCCTAACCCTACCCTAATACAACCCTAACCTACCCCAACCTAAACCCTACCCTACCCTAATACAACCCTAACCTACCCCAACCTAAACCCTACCCTACCCTAATACAACCCTAACCTACCCCAACCTAAACCCTACCCTACCCTAACTCAACGCTACTCCAACCCTATTCCAACCTTAACCCAACCCCACCCTACCCCATCCCAACCCATCCCAACCATACCCCTACCCTGCCCTTACCCTACCCCAACCTGACCCTAACCTCAACCCTAACCCTACCCCAACCTTAAACCTGACCCCAACCCTACCCCAAACCACCTCTGAATATAACTTCAAACTATCTTTTCCTTCCTGAGGAAACATCTAAAGCACCGTTCTTCTGCAGAGACCTGAATTCATGGTGGACGTCAGGAAACAAATCCACCCATTAATGGTCTTCCTGGGTTCTGGGTTGGGGGTGAGGCAGACTCACCGGAGGGGGCCCTGTGGGCGGTAATGCTTTGCTCAGAGGACTGAAGTGGCCCCTGGTTGTGGCTCTGGGTCTGCTGGAGTATGTTCAGGCACTCTCCCAGGCAGCTGAGGGTGGCGGCGGACGTCGCCTTGAGGAGCAGCAGGTCCTGGTCCAGACAGGACAGAGGTCCCCTGGGGGGCAGCGAGTCGATGGACTGGACCAGGTTCTTCTGCTGACCCTCAGCTTGTGACATCACCTGGGGAACAGAGGCGGTCCGAGTTAACTATGACATCATCAAAAGTCCCTTCACGCAAATTAGCCACAAGCTAACATAAAGATCATCAATTCCGAAGATAAGAGTCTATTTGCGATGGAATGAGGCTGTGACGCCACATCCGGCCCCGCCCCCTACGCCTAGGAAGTGACACGGCTCCGTGTGACGTCTGGAGGCTTCGTTCGGTCTCCGGCATCTGCGCCAAAAAAGAACCTGCCGCAACTCCAACAAGAGCATCTCTGGGATATTTCCTGCCGGGGATTATTCACATGTGACTCACCTGTCATCAACTCAATGCATCACACGATGAAGCCTCTCGCCTTCCTCGCCGGCGGTAATAAGCTCCTCTGGAGGCTAATGAATCTGGGTTGTTTATCAGCGTGGAAATGTTGTATTCATTAATATTGTATGGCTTCACACACACACACACACACACACACACACACACATCCTGACGTGCTTCGGCAGCACATCCACCTCCCCTCTTCATCACACCGGTCTATTTTCGAGCTGCCGCTTCGGGGTCACGCGTCGTAAAGACGTTCATGCAAAGACGGCTCTTAAGTACCGAACGCTCCAGCCAGACGCTTCACTCCTCAGGCAGACGGAGCGCCGCGATCTGCCTCCAGTGGTTTGAGAGATAAAGTAGAACCTCAAGATACGAGTTACTTGAGACAAGAGCCGTCGCTCTGTCCGTGTTTCTGTTCGACATACGAGTCGTGCTACAGGAAACCACCGCTAGTTGGTGGACGGGTACAACATCAGTCAGACTGCATCTCGTTCTTTACATGTTGGTGGACGGGTACAACATCAGTCAGACTGCATCTCGTTCTTTACATGTTGGTGGACGGGTACAACATCAGTCAGACTGCATCTCGTTCTTTACATGTTGGTGGACGGGTACAACATCAGTCAGACTGCATCTCGTTCTTTACATGTTGGTGGACGGGTACAACATCAGTGAGACCGCATCTCGTTCTTTACATGTTGGTGGACGGATACAACATCAGTCAGACTACATCTCGTTCTTTACATGTTGGTGGACGGATACAACATCAGTGAGACCGCATCTCGTTCTTTACATGTTGGTGGACGGGTACAACATCAGTGAGACTGCATCTCGTTCTTTACATGTTGGTGGACGGGTACAACATCAGTGAGACCGCATCTCGTTCTTTACATGTTGGTGGACGGATACAACATCAGTCAGACTGCATCTCGTTCTTTACATGTTGGTGGACGGATACAACATCAGTGAGACCGCATCTCGTTCTTTACATGTTGGTGGATGGATACAACATCAGTGAGACCGCATCTCGTTCTTTACATGTTCTTTACATTAGACTTTTTTGCTGGCCTTTCCTCACAGTTTCAGCGTATATTGTCTCGTCTCCACGACGACGCCGTGAAATCATGCAGCAAAGACACAAAAGGGACAATTTCCCTCGTTTTTATTTACAATTCTGTTAAAGTTTTGAACTAAATCTGAATCTAAATCTGTTTCAGTTTGGTTCATAAATCGGTTGCAACATCAGACATCTGCTAAAAACATAGGTCAGTGTGTTTAGAGTGAGGACACACACACACACACACACACACACACACACACTCCCACAGGACCGGTGATGCTTCCAGAAATAGCCCGACCCCGGTGCTCCGGCTCAGAGCGGCGTCCCAGCGGTGCTGCCGCCTGGATCGGAGGCGCGTGATTGGTTCACGTCAGCCGTGACGGGTCGGACGAGGACAGATGGTAATGTGGTCGGACTCCCGGCGTCACGCCGTCGGATGAGTGACGGATCCAGACGGATGACAGGCGACAGCGGCCTGAACGCCCGACTTCCACGCTGGGGAATCAGATGTCGTCTGTCTGAGTGGCGGCGGTTTTGTCGCCGAGGCGACGCAGAAAGGATTATTTTTTTACGTTTTCGAGGCTTTTTTCACGACAGTGGTGCATAAATCAAACTCACCCCTTCACCCAACCCCCAACCGGGGAGAAAAAGATGCTTAACAATGACAGTCAGCCAATCAGGTCGCAGGAAGCACCGACCCAGTTGTGCAGAACCGACAGAACGGCGAGCAGACGGGCGACGGCGTCCCACATTTGTTTCGCTTAACGACGCCACCATCTGCTCGCCAGTTCCTCAAACGGTCCCAGCTTCACGTGAATGGCTCGGATGAAAGGGAAGGGGGAGGGGCAAAGGGAGAGGGGGCGTGGTCACCAGACAGACGATATCAAACTGTTGTGGTCTCCAGTGGCGGCAGAACTCGAGAGCCAGCACGCGGAACGGGAAAGTTACGCACCGCAAAGCGGCGCGATCACCCTCGGGACGCTGAAAAACTGCCGAGTCGTGACAATCCTCGGCGGGTTTGACGTGACGAACGTCTTAACTTATTGTTAAAGCATTTGGCGCCGATCCGATGCCTCACAAAGGTGTCCTTCTTGTTTTTGTGTTAGAATAACACGAACGCGACCCACTTCCTGTCAGATCCTCTTTACCGTCTCCGCGCCGACCGTTCAGGTCGACGCGTTTTACATTTCGGAAGCCTCGCCTTTCTGTCAAAAACTGCTTAGTCGTCCTTTCTCTGAAATTCTGCATCCGGATGCAGCTTTGGAAATGACCCGGGAAGCTCGACTCGTCTCGACACAAAAGGCAGAAACATTGCGGTGCTCAGGAGCGGCGCTACGGTAACCGGGCGAACAATCGCGTCCCCATCATTCCTTTATCGTCTCCGCTTCGCAAAACTCGACTTCGGTCCTAATCTCTGTCAATTAATCATAAAAAGCCGCCGCAGACAGGCTATTAAGACGAGACGGGAGTGGAAACAATGCTTCCTGCAGAGATAAGAGGAGGATGAGGAGGTGAACGACTGACGCCGATGAAGAGGCGCCGCGACCGACAGGCGGAGAAAACCAACTTCAAGATGAGTCGGAATCTGATTGGAAGTTTCCAGCAAAGAGAAGTGAAGTAAACTCTGGAACTAGCCAACCGGGTGTTTAGCGTTTAGCGAATGTTCGATCTATTTAAAGCTCCAATAAATGTTACGTACGCTGATTCCTAACCCAGATTGATCACTGTACCCTCCCCCATCTAATGAGTATTGATACACACCACCAGAAACGCCAACGGAGCTGGACTTCCGAGAAAGACCGAGCACGCTATCTGAACTCACCGCATCAGCGTCTCTCTGGAAGCCACGCCCAAAAAAGTCCGTACAATCAGAAGGCAAAAACGTTACACCCCATAACGTCTGAAAGATGATCCAGACAGGTAGTCAAGAGTGTTTCGGGGAAAGTTGTACGGTTAAAAAAAAAAGCATCAAACGACTAACGCTAATGCTAACGTAAGCTAGCTTTCTCTAGGCTCCAAATAAACTTCAAGCCAAACTGGGTCCAGCTTTAAAAGCATCATTCTAAAACACTCAGCTTGTCCAACCCCCAAATCACCAAAGTTTGAAAGTATTAGCGGCCGCTGAACTTTACCGCTAACTCCGCGTCCTTTAGCGGCGACAACCGCGGCCAAACGTCTCGATCTAGCTCCGTCTTCGCCGACCCCTCTTTGAGGGACCCGTTGTTATTCTCGGAGAAACTTCTGGGAAGGTTCACAAATGTTCAACGTCGTCTGTTTGCAGACGACACCTGACTGTTTAGCACAAAAACACGAGTGTTTTTCAGCCCACTGCACGCGTCCTGAGGCGGAGCCCTTCCCACGCCGGCGACACCCACCTCTTTGACCTCCAGCAGCCGTCCCGGGTACTGACTCTTGGCCCGCCGAGCCGCCGCCGGGGATTTGTGGTGGGTGATGGTGACTATGCTGCCGGGCGAGGCCACGTGGCTCAGGTGCCTCTGAGAACCCGGGGATGAGGTTGGGGTTTGGTGGGGGAGGAGGGAGAAGCTACGGGTCCGACCAGAGGATGAGGAGCCCTGGGGAGGGAGGGGGGGTGACGAAGAAAAGGGAGGGTAGAAAGGGAGAGAGAGAATTGTGTGGGGTTTTAAGGAGGAGGATGACGCGACGGTTTCTGCAAACCAAGGTGCTCCTCTTCATCGAGACATCTCCAGGACTTCAGACCCTTTCTTTAGAATGGACCAAAATAAAAAATAATCCCAGATTAGACCAAGGACGACATTTAACCCTTCACGGTAGCTAGGATGTTATCGTCAAGTGGCTTTGATGTCGGGAGACAAAACACAAAAATGGAACGCCGTCCCGAGTATTTCAATCGAGAGGAAATGAAGGAGGCATTAGACCGGCGAGGAAGAAAGGAAGTAGAGTTTAGTCTCTGTCGTCCTGTGAAGGGGTGGGGGTGGGGGGGGACGAACACGAGCCTCCTAAATATAGACGGAGTCATTAAAAATTAAAACGACCAGAAAAGGTTTGACACGACCAGACAGAACGGATATTTTAGATCCAGTCTTTGAACCGAATCAGGAAATTTTTTAATCAGGAAATAATCCGTTTATAAAATCAATACGTGAAATTAAACAAAAAGTGTGTGTTGATGGTAAACAGATGTTTGTGAATCCGTCCACATTCTCACAGATAAACGCCCCTCCTGCGCAGAACACCAACGTCCAGCGCGTCTCCTTCAAAATAAAAGCGCCCAGGGCCCAGTCTGCGTCTGTCAAAGTAAAACCTCCTGGGGTTTTCTTTGGTAATAAATAAATCCGCTCCCCCTCCAGACATCTATTATCAGAGCCGCCATCGCCGCCGCCTCGAGAAGGGGGGGGGGGGGGTCCGTCAGATATTGGAAAGGTGAAAATAATGTGAGTACTGTGAGAGCTGACCTTTGACCTCTTATATAAGGATGAACCGAGCCGCGGCGACAGCTTTATTTCTATATTTTCTTATAAGTTTGCCGTCCAATCAGCATCAGCGCTCGTATCCGGGGGGGGGGGGGGCAGGGCTAGCTTTAAAGGGTGAGGAAGAAGAGGAGGCGGCAGCGGCGGCGACTCACCAGCACCTCCTGGCCCCCCCCTGCTCGCTCCACACCCAGGTGTTCATCCGAACCCTTCAGCTTCCTCACCTGGGAACACACACACACACACACACACACACACACACACACACACACACACACACACACACACACATGAAACCCCTCGGATAATCCCGCCGTAGCCATCGCTAAAGCCCCCCCAAACGCACACGGCTGGATGATAATCTGAGACGCCTGGCGCCGCGGGAACGACTCCCACCTGAACCCACAGGTTTCCACGGTAACAGCGACGCTCAGAGAAGAAGCTCCATCCCTGATTTCCATAAATCGTGGCCGTCAGTCGAAGCGCTAAAAATATTCCGGATCCAGCGACACGACTCGGCTCAGCAGATTATTTATTCTACTTCCTACCTTTTATTCCCCCCGTCAGGCGATTTTAATCTCGCCGTCAATTAATTTTCTTATTTCGTCTCTTTTAATTTTTTATGTTTCTGAAGTTTCCCGACATTCATCAAGAAAAACGGGAATATCGGGATTGGTATGGAAGCTTCCCGCTAGCTGGCGGCGCGGCGTGACGGTCGTACCTTGGCGCCGCTGTCGGAGTGACGTCTGGCACACGCCTGCAGCTGACTCATCCAGAACTGCTGCTCCCTGGCGTCGGAGGCTAAAAACAGAGAAGGAAACACAGAAGACGGATCCACAGGTAAAGATTCCATCATTTGTTTCCAGCTGGGACGTAAAATACAGTGTTTTCTGGATTATGAGGCGCATTGTTGGGGGCTAGCAAACATCTCTCGGACCAAAGTTCAACCCCAGCAAACAAAACGTGACGTTTCTCTGACCCACAACACATCCCATAAGACGACGAAATGAGATTTAAAGCATCGTCGCTAACCCGTTAGCATCAGACGATCGGAAGCTAACCAGGAAGTGAATCCGTGTCTTTAAATGTAGGAGTGGCTTCACCCGAGAAACCCCATTACGACCCGCCTCTCGCTCCAGAAACCCCCGTGACCCACGACGGTACGGAACAGGCTGGTAAACACTTTAACAACTCTTTGTTATTCGTGGTCTTCGCCAGCGGGGACCGATCCCGCCTGCCTCCCGTTCCCGTGGCGATCTCAGCCCGATGAGCTCGAACGGAGTCGGGCTTTAACAAAACGTTTAACTGTCACGTCTAGAATAAAATTAAAAAAGACTGAATCCGGCGACGCTGACAGGAAATAATTCATCACTTTCATTTCACCTGGAGCGGCGCGCCGGATGGGAAGGCGGGACTCACGAGGGAACCAATCAGGGCTCGCTTCAGCGGAATGCCAGTTTGGATCGGAACCGTTTGGGAGCTCCAGAAACAGACGGAGTCGTTTCTTTAAATACGACTTCCTTTAAGCTGATTTCCATCAGGAAACGCTTAGAACGCACAAACCAAACGCGGCGCTCTCCGGATTAGCCACCGGCTAATTCAAAAAAACTTTATTAGTCCCCAAGGGGCAATTTAAAGCACATAGAGCAGGATTGGTGTAAAACTGCAAACATACAGTGTAAACAATAATAATAAATAATAACAAATATAAATGTTTATGTTAAATAATAAATCAAAACCTAGTTAGTTCCAAACTGACCTAGTCAGATTAAAACCTAGTCAGATTAAAACCTCGTCAGATTAAAACCTAGTCAGATTAAAACCTCGTCAGATTAAAACCTAGTCAGATTAAAACCTCGTCAGATTAAAACCTCGTCAGATTAAAACCTCGTCAGATTAAAACCTAGTCAGATTAAAACCTAGTCAGATTAAAACCTCGTCAGATTAAAACCTAGTCAGATTAAAACCTCGTCAGATTAAAACCTAGTCAGATTAAAACCTCGTCAGATTAAAACCTCGTCAGATTAAAACCTAGTCAGATTAAAACCTAGTCAGATTAAAACCTTGTCAGATTAAAACCTAGTCAGATTAAAACCTAGTCAGATTAAAACCTCGTCAGATTAAAACCTAGTCAGATTAAAACCTCGTCAGATTAAAACCTCGTCAGATTAAAACCTCGTCAGATTAAAACCTAGTCAGATTAAAACCTCGTCAGATTAAAACCTAGTCAGATTAAAACCTAGTCAGATTAAAACCTAGTTAGTTAATTCTAGAACTAGGCGGATCGTATCGTCGAGCGCGTCGCTTTAACCGCACTTGTTAACCGTTTTCGCCGCCGCCTCCGGTCGTCTTGACGCGAGGAGACTTCAATTTGCACTTGTCGCCCCCTCCCCTCCCCCGACGTCGGCGAGAAACCCCGACCTGAAGAGGCGACTGAGAAAATGAGAGAAGTCTGGGAAGAACGAGGAGTGTTCCCGCCGGGAGCGAACGCCACCTGCTCGCCTCGCCGTCACCCTCCACCGGCGTCACCCCCCCCCCCCCCTCCTGAAGGGGTGGGGCGTCCCTGGGGAGGGAGCAGGTGTCCGTATCCCATATTTCTCTCTGATATGCAGAGATTTCACATAATTGGCCGTCTGCGTTGAAGTGAGCGTAGCCACCGCGGCGCGCGGCTACGCTAAAACGCACCTGTTCAAACGGACACGCGTGGATTAGATTATTACGCTCATGACGGGAACCCAGACCTGGGACGCCGTGCTTCAACATACCCGTCCGTCCGGTCCGAGCGTCCAATGAAAACGTGAATCGAAACAACCCCAGAGACGCGTCTGATCAATATCTGATCGATATCTGAACGGTTGTAATCATTACAACCACGTGAAAAGATGTCGTCGCTCCAGATAATGGTTCACGTTCGAGGTTCAGATTTAATCATGGGAGACGTTTGGAGCGTAAAACGCAAAGAAAACTGAAGAATAATCAGGGATTAAAGTCATTAAAATGACAATAATCCCCAGAATAATCTGCATTTAAGAAGAAAAACAAAACGTTTGGAATTTTTCCTGCAATTTCAGGTTCAAATCATCAGCGTGTAGCATTTAGGCCACGCCCCCTGCCTCCAAAGCCCCTCCCAGCAGAGAATGCATATGAAGAGTGGGCGTGTTCACAAGAGACCGTCTGACACTCCCTCTTGCTCTGATTGGTGGTTTAGATTCAGGCACCAGGTCAGTCGAGTCACTAGGTGGGGCTAAAGGTGGCGCGTTGCTATGGTAACATCCTGACGTCTTATTATTTCTACGGTTGACCAGCAGATTAAAACGGGATTCTTTTGCTTCAGATTGCTAACCTGACCTTTAACCCCACACAGGTTTAATCTGGTTTGATCAAAGGGGATTAATTAAACTCAGGTTTAAACAACGGTGGATTCTCCTCCGTCAGTAAAACAACGGAGTTGATCATTCAAAATGCTTTCGGAGGGGAAGTAAAAGCCAAACGAGGTTGTTTTTGTCTGGAAAATTTGCAAATTTCAAATTATTCCTGTTTCTTCTGGACTTCAGAGACACTTTGTTCTCAGAGTCATTTGAATATAATCAAGCAAATGATGGAGAGAAAAGGTTGCCTGGATACCAAAGGGTGTATTTTAAAGCTTGAATCGTGAACGAGTGTAGATCAAACCCCTGAGTAACAGATAAATAAACATATGAACTGTGATATTTAAATTTTTCCGGCGCTCCGATCTGATTGGTTCGTAATGATAATAATGTTTTAATTATCCGGTTTATGTCGAGATTCCTAATCAGCCAGTTTGAACCCGACCGACCATCTTGTTGTTCGATGATCCTAATTTTCCGTCCGTGTCCGCGTAACATGATCGAATCCCCTCGGCTCCTCCCCTTTGCCCCCGCAGCCAATCACAAGACACTTGGTTCTCGCACGAGCCGATCATCACGCGGCTGATTCCACATCAGTTGCGTCGTGACGCGTCAAGAGGTCCTCACAGGGTGGGGCGGAGTCTGACAATGGGTCCTCACGAGGTGGACGAAGTCAGACGGTCTCGGATGCACACACACACACACACACACACACACACACACACACACACACACACACACACCTCTGAGTTTATACAGCTCTCCGTTGACGGAGTTGACGATGAACATGTGCGGCGCCTCGTCGCTCGGGGTTACCGACGCGCCGATCATGGGGAGGGACCCACGGGGCTTCTGGCTCCGCCCTGTCTCGTTGACAAAGTAGTGCAGCTGCCCCGAATCCGGATCCAACACGAAGTACCTGTGTGGGACGACACACACATCAGACACACACACATCAGACCCCCGCGGAAACTTTATTTTTGATTTTCCTCTGGGGGGGGGGTGGAGCGTGAGGAGGAGGATGATGGTTCGTCTTTGTGATGAACCAATCACGTTCAATCAGGGCGTAATCAAATCGGCGACCCAGACGTACGACCTGAGCGCCGTCACGTTCCATTTCCTGTAGCCGGAGGAGACAGCCAATGACATTCAGGGACTGTTTGCTCCACTGTAGCACCGACCCGAGCAACACCAGACCCCCCCACCAGAAACCCCCCACCAGAGACCCCCCCAGGCTCACAATCAATGCTCTTTTTCCACCAGTGATTACACAAGCTGCAGTATTGATCGACCCTGTGGTGAGCTGTGTGTGTGTGTGTGTGTGTGTGTGTGTGTGTGTGTGTGTGTGTGTGTGTGTGTGTGTGTTTCTCACACAAACATCTTGTGTTTCTGGACATTTTCTGGAATATTATTTTAAGTTCTGGAGCACGCTTGTCAAACTCAAGGCCCGGGGGCCAAATGTGGCCCTCCACATCATGTTATGTGGCCCTCAAGAGAATAAAAGGTCAGAGTATCTAAAAATAAATAGGTCAAAAACGTGCTTTGACCAAAACTACATTTCCCACAATGCAGTAATTAAACCCATTTGAACTCTGACTAAACGTTGTGAACAAAGTTAACGTCCTAACTTGTGTTTGATGTTATTTTTCTTTATTCATTGCTAGTTTGATCCTTGATTGATGGAGTTCTGTGGGTTTAATAACCTGACAAATTAAAAGGATTTATTTTACAACAATGAAACAAGCAAACATAGTTTTTTTGCGTAACTATGTTTGTAACTTGAATAATGTTTGTAACTTGAACAAATGATAAATTCAGTTATTTAACATTAAGGAGTGGTTACATTTATGTTACATTACATTGAGTTACATTCATTAGTTACATCTGGCCCTTTGAGGACAGACATTATGCTGATGTGGCCCTCAGTGAAAATCAGTTTGACATCCGTGATGTAAAGCGTTGTGTCATTGGTCCAGATTCGGACCAGAGGACGTCGTCATGACACCAAGCAGCAAAATAATCACACACTTTCATTTCCGGTCCTTCCATTTCCGGACAAAGATCTCAGCCAACGCCGCCGCCGCCGCCGCCGCGCTCTGGAAATTGATCCCAGCGGCGGTCGTGACTCGTTCCATCAGGAGAGCCGGTGATTTATGTCGAGCTCAGCGAACGGAACAATCCTGCCTGCGTCAGTCTCCATCCCGCCGACACAGGAGGTCTGATCCCCGTCCCGTCAGCAGAGCGGGGGGCCTTGACCCCTCCAGACAAGACCTGCCTCCGCAGCGAAATCACAGCGCAGACCTTTAACGTGATGGATGGATAAAAAAAATACCACACGCTCGGATTCAGGGAGGAGCTGAGAAAGCAGACGTGGGAAAGAACGAGATGCGGCCTCAGCCTCGAAGAGACTCCGCTCCTACACAGGTGATGTGTTGCCATGACGACACACCATCAGGCTTCGAAATATCCACAAAGGTGAAGACGTACGGAGAAGTCCATCATAACTTTGAACCCTGTTCGAGTACATAACTTGATTTTTAATCAAAAACTGCCCCCGACTGTCAAACGTTCTCTTTCCAATAATCAATAATAAACCCGTCGGTCGGATGCGGATCCGTTTTGTTTGCTGGTATCCGTCAAACGTGTCGCTGCTGTAATAGTGACAGAGCGGTCCGGTCGGGCGCTTTATCTGCATCAACAGAAACGCCGTTTCCCAACAGCATTAGCATCGATGCAGCGGGAAGCAACGTGTCAGCAGAATCTGCACCTCCTCTTCCTCCTCCTCCTCTTCCTCCTCCTCCTCTTCCTCCTCCTCCTCCTCTTCCTCCTCCTCCTCTTCCTCCTCCTCCTCTTCCTCCTCCTCCTCTTCCTCCTCCTCCTCTTCCTCCTCTTCCTCCTCGTCGATCTTTCGGCAGCAAATGCTCCGAGGAGCTTCGGAAGATGTTAAAGGTGCATGTAATGCTATTTGAACACTAGGGGGCGGTAAAACTGCCAAGCTAACTCACGTGAAGTCACGCGGTTGAATTTCAGATTTTAACTTTTATAATACAATTTTTAATAAATATTTTAATTAGTTTTCTTAAGGGATTTTTCAAATATTTTAAAAAATATTTTTGAATCAAAAGTTTTTTTTATTCATATTTTTCTTCATTTATAAATGACATATTTTAAAAAAATTTTAAAATCGATCATGAACACGGTTTTCTCGTGACGCCCACCAGAGCCAATCAAACGCTCCTCCATTCCAGTGACTGCAAAGAAATGATTCACCCGTCACAATGTGCTCCCCCATCTCGCTAACCGCTAAATTTAGCTTCCACACATCCAGCGATCCTCCACCTCCAGCCTCCGTTTCCAGTATTTCATGATTCTCGTGTAAACCTGACGAATCACCAGCAATCAGGAGTCAGGAGCGCCGATGGCGTCGGTTAGCCCGGCTTCGTGCGAGCGCTGGTGAGCGATTGTGTCGAACAAACTGCAGACCCTGATTGCCTGATTGTCTGGAGGCCGCGCTGCAGAGTCGACTTATTAATCCCAAAATAGATCCTCAGACGCAGCAGCTGGTGAATATTCACGTCTAACAGCGAGGCTGACTTTCTGTGTTTCTTCTGTTGCAGGAGATTCTCCCAGGTTGGGAACGTTTGGATTTGACCACTGGATGATTGGGACGGGCGGTCGTTCACATCTGGAACACCCAAAGTCAAAAACGGGGCATCAAACAAACGAGGTCATCCTGCCAGTCACTACTGAGGGCTGAAGAACCCACACGCTGGTCCTCGTCCACTGGGGTAGAGATAGCTAACTTACACCTGTGTACCAACACACACACACACACACACACACACACACACACACACAAAATGTGTGTCTTCTAGAAGAATAATCAATCTTTATTAAAAATAAATAAAAATAAATTTATATAAATAATTCAATATATTATTGTAAATATATATATACTGTATATATATAAATAAAATAACAATAATTATAATAATAAATCTATATAATAAATCTTCATTAACTAATCACAAATGTGGAGATGAAAATTGGTCCACGTATTCTATTACTATAATAGAATATATATATATGTATATACATATATATACATATATATATATTCTATTACTATAATAGAATATATATATGTATATACGTATATATACATATATATATATTCTATTACTATAATAGGATATATATATTTTTATATATATATACATATAGCGAGATATTATGAATTTAAAGCGACAGTTCACTACTAAAATGACATGCAAGTATTCATTCATTCACTCATTCATTCATTCATCTTAACCTCTGTTTCAGCTTCTCGTGGGTCACGGGGGTTGCTGGAGTCTCTCCTCCCTCTGAAAATAGTTCCTCCATAAAACCGCTCCGACAAGGTCTGTGGGTTAATTTGCATAATTTATGTAAAGTAAAGTAAAGTAAGAATGGGTTAAAGGGAGCAGTTCCTTCTTCTTCCAGACTGTTTTCCTCTCGGTGTGAATGTTCTGATGTTGTGATGTCATCAAACGGCGCCGTGTCTACGGATCACCATCTTGACTCCATCTGTTGGGTCTCATCTTTGAGACTGAAGCTCAGATCCTGCTTCCTGTGGCCTGATGGACGTTTCATCTGACCTGGTTTACGTTCAGGACGCTTCAGTGTCTTTCATGTGGGGGGGGGGGCACACTTCCTGTTTACAGCTCGTCGTCTGACTTTCAACTCTTTGGGTCTTGTCTCTCCTGGCAGGCGTGAGTCAGGTGACCCCGCCTGCGTGGAGCTGTGGAGCGACGCATCATCCGTCCGTCGGATGAACGGGACTCCGCCCCCTCAACCTTAACTCCACCCCCTCCCCCTCCGACAAACACTGGCTTCCATCCCAGATCAGATCCCAGCTCCTCTGCAGCAGCGGGAGACATCAAGCATATGGTCCAAAACACACACACACACACACACACACACACACACACACACACACACACACACACACACAACAAGTGGAGGCGTGGGAAACACTTTCAACCTAATTATTCTCTCTTGTGTCAGACGTTAAATCCTATTTATTGCTTTTACTTTTCTTGTCTTGTTTTCATCTTCAATGCGTTACGACTGCAGCGTGTCACGTGACTCACACACACGCACACACACACACACACAGCCACGTAATCATTAACTACAGTCACACACCAGGGCACACAGTGAACTGGTAAAAACTACACAATCCAATAAAACAGCTTCAGAACCTGATAGAACGACTCAGCAGGAACCTGATAGGACGACTCAGCATTCTACTTCCTGTTGCGCTGCTGTTTGATGTGAACAGTCGCACTTTAAACGGTTAAATCTGTGTGTCTGCGCTGCGTTTCCTGACTGAGGTGTCAGCGGATTCATCGTCCGGCTGAAAGAACCGATTGAGTTCACATCGGTTCCACACAAACCGATTAAGTTCACATCGGTTCCACACAAACCGATTGAGTTCACATCGGTTCCACACAAACCGATTGAGTTCACATCGGTTCCACACACACGTGTCAGATCCACCAATCAGCTGACCCAACAAACAAAACAACTTTCGGTCGTAAACAAACATTTTTCCGTCTTCTGACTGACCGATCGATCAATAGATCAGTTCCAATAGAACCTGATCAGCTATGCTCGTCGTCTTTAACGGTTTGACCCCCCCATTAGAGAACATGCAGGGCTCTAATTTTAGAAAAGACAATGCAGCTGTACATACCTGTTGCTATGGTGACAAACCTGTTAAATCTGTCTTCATGGAGGTGACTGGTTTAGATTTACTGTTAGATATTTAATATAGCTCAAAAAGGGTTTTAAAATGTTGCTGTTAGCTTAAAAGCTAAAGATAAAAGCATTTAAACTGTAAATGTTTACACTTACTGAAACAATTTTAGTGAATATTTAAAATATATACAATAAAATATTAAAACCAATAGTAAAATATGCCAAGCATGAGTTAATGTAGCCTGAAAGAGGTTTTAAAATGTTGATATTAGCTTAAAACCTAAAGCTAAAATAGTTTCAACTATAAATATTTATATTTAGTAAAACAATAGAATTAAATATATATGATGGAACAAAATATTTAGTATATTTTCAAAATAATAGTCAAATAGGTCAACAAGCGTGTTTAATGTAGCCTGAAAGAGGTTTTAAAATGTTGCTATTAGCTTAAAACCTAAAAAAAAAACATGTAAGCTGTAAATAGTTGTATTAAGTGAAATAATTTTATTAAATGTATAGAATTTTAAAATATTTTCAGTAAACTATTCAAACTAATTTTAAAATTAGGGCAGCAAATTTGAGTTTAATGTAACTTGAAAAGGGTTGTAAAATGTCGCTATTAGCTTAAAAGCTAAAGCTAAACGCATTTAAACTGTAAATATTAATATTTTACGAACAATAGAATTTTTTTATTTTAATTTTTTAATGTTTAATCAAAAAATTAGAATTAAATTATGAATTAAATATATTAAAAATATAAAATATATTCCGTAAAATATTTAAAATAAACTAAATTAAAAACTAACTAAATTAAAACAGGCCAACTAGCTTGAGTGAAGGGAGTCTTACGCCTCCTCCTCCTCCTCCTCCTGCCCCCTGACGGTGACGTGGTGGTAAAAGTGCAACGTGGACGGGGCAAATAGCAACAGCGTGGAACCGTCTTTCGCGCGCACGCGCGCCTCACGTCCGGCCCACGTGCTCACCTGTTCTGCCACCCCTGGATCAGGTTGGTGTATTTGCTCAGGACCCCCTCCGGCTGCCTCCGGCGCTGCTGCTGCTGCGGATGGGCCCCCCCCGGAGCGGCTCCCCCCGGGGAGGGGGCCGCGCAACCCGGGCTGTGAGACCCGGTCCTGCCGAGCCTCCGCGATGAAGAGTTGCCCCGGTCCGAGCAGGAGGAGTTGGGACCGGGATGCGGACCGCAGAGGGGCTTCTCCATCCCGGCGGGACACCGGAGGAGGAAGAGGAGGAGGAGGAAGAGGGGATGGAGCGGCAGCAGCGGGGGGGGTTTCAGCGCATAAGTGAACAGCAGGACGTTCTGTCGCTCGAACTACAGCTGGAGGAGCGCGCGCGCGGAGCTCGCGCTGCCCCGCTAGTTTCCGGGTCCCTCGGCGCGTGACAAACCGGACATAGTCGTTGGCGGCGGGGGCCGCGGTCCGTTCCCTCCGCAGTGCGCGTCTGTTGTGGCACCGAGGGTCTCCGTCAGCGTCCTCCTGCTCCGAGGGGGGAGGGAACGGAGCGGAGACACGCCCCCTCCCTCCGCCCAGGTCACGCCCCCTCCGGATGTTACAGCGCAAACCCCACCAGATGCATCATCATACCATATATGGTCAAGAGGAAGAGAACGTCCAACATCAGCCGGGAAAGCCTGAGATGAGTCAGAGAAGATCTGGAATAACTTTAACACCTTCGTTAAACTTTATTGTTTCACTTTGTTTTTATTTAGAATTTTGTTTTTTATTTTTTATTTTGTTTGCTTTTTATTTTGTTTGTCTATTATTTTGTTTTTTTATGTGATTTTGTTTTTTTATTTTGTTCTTTATTTTTTATTTTGTTTTTTATGTATCATTTTGTTCTGTCTTTTAATTTGTTTTTTATTTATATTTTTGTTTTTTATTTTTTATTTTCTATTTTGTTCTTTATTTTTTTATTTTGATTTTTTGTTTTTTTCTTTATTTAGTCTTTTATTTTATTTTATTTTATTTTTTTATTTTATTTTATTTAGTTTTTTATTTTTTGTGGTTCTTCCGGTTTTTAATTTGACCTTAATTTCTGGTTTGCTTAAAGTTTCCTGTTGTTATAAACACACACTCAGTATTAATGATAATTTATTTTGCGTAACAAGAGAAAATGTTTGAATCAAAATCATAAAATCTGTAAATTAATAAAATAAAATGAGTAAATTAATAAATCTTGAGTTATTAAAAATGATTTGCTAATTAATAAATTCTAGAATTTTAGGTGGAGACTAATTAAATCCTTTCAGTCTTTAAAATATTTTCTGATACTATATATTATTTATTATATAATATATTTCTTATTCCATTTGAGGACAAAGCCATTCAGTTTATTATTTGGTGAATTACTGAGAGGTAAAGAAACCTGTTTTGTCATTTAGGAAGCCAGTTTTTTCTTGAGCCTTTTATTTCATTAAAGTGTTATATAACCTTTACACACACACACACACAGTAAGAAAATGAAGGGCACGTTAATGGAGACCAGACAAAGGAGCTGCAGGTTTCTCCACCTCCCTGCAGACTCTTAACAGAGTTGCATAAATTCCTGTCGGCTGAGCAGCCGAAGCGAAGATCAATAGAGGAGAGGAAGACGATCCCGGAGCAGCGACGAGTCGACGCTTCGCTAAAAGCTTCTGGCCGGAGTCAACCTGAGGTCAGCTGCGTTTCATTAGCGGAGGCTAAAGACGTGTTCCGTTCACTTCAGTCCGGAACGTCCATCAATTATGGAAGAAAAAAAAACACGATCATGCACATTTTGTACAATAAAAAAACGTCCTTTTTAATTAACCCCGATTGTCCAATCACTCCTTAGCAACCGTAACCAAGCGCAGCAGGTCAAGCTTAGAATAAAGCTGTCGTGAGCGTTTTTACTCGTCTCATCATTCCACACTTTAAAAAATGTCAAATCTGCAGCTCTTTTATCTGGTTTGTTGAGATGTCTTAAGGTGAAAAACAATTCGGTGGCTGCTATGGAAACATTCCTGGTAACCATAACAGTAAGCGTTAGCCGCAATCTTTAAGCTTTAATAACTCATCTGACATTCTTTAATTTCATCAGGAAACATTTAGAAAATCGTCTGACGATGGAATCAAGGTGCTTAAATCTAAAATTAACGTTAGCATTAGCTCGCTATGCTAAAATATAACCTGTTCATGTCAAAAGTTAAAGTCAGCTTTATTGTCAAGTATACCGTATATGCACGACATACAGCACAGATGAAATGACCCACGGTAAACAGGCAGTACAACAGGAAGTACAACACAGGCAGAACAGCACAGGCAGAACAGCACAGGCAGAACAACACAGGCAGTACAACAGGAAGTACAACACAGGCAGTACAACACAGGCAGTACAACACAGGCAGTACAACAGGCAGTACAACACAGGCAATACAACAGGAAGTACAACACAGGCAGAACAACACAGGCAGAACAACACAGGCAGAACAACAGGCAGTACAACACAGGCAGTACAACACAGGCAGTACAAGAGGAAGAACAACACAGGCAGAACAACAGGCAGTACAACACAGGCAGTACAACACAGGCAGTACAAGAGGAAGTACAACACAGGCAGTACAACAGGAAGTACAACACAGGCAGTACAACACAGGCAGAACAACACAGGCAGTACAACACAGGCAGAACAACACAGGCAGAACAACACAGGCAGGATAACAGGCAGTACAACACAGGCAGAACAACACAGGCAGTACAACACAGGCAGAACAACACAGGCAGAACAACACAGGCAGGATAACAGGCAGTACAACACAGGCAGTACAACACGGGCAGTACAACACAGGCAGTACAACATGGGCAGTACAACACAGGCAGAACAACATGTCTTTGTAAACATAATTTCAGAACTTCCTGTTTATGCTGACAAACAAACATACAAATCAGCAGAAACGGGTGCAAACGTCATCATCTTTGCTAATCAAACCCCAATGCCTCCTGCTCTTCCTCCTCCTCCTCTTCCTCACATCACATCCTCCACATTACCAGTCCTTTGAAGCCCCTTGCATCATCAGCGCCGCTTCAATCGCTCTGATTCGTGCAGCAGGAGCCACTTGTTTCCTTCATCTCGTCTCTGTTAGACATGAAAGCAGCGTTTCCCCCCGAGGCCGTCGAGCCGCCACTCCTCTTCCTCAGCTGCAAACAGACACGAATCGGCTCCATTACTGCCCGGCGGCTGCTTCAGGTTCATCATCATCATCATCACAGCCCAGGAGACTCTTCAACATGTCAGCCTCTCAGGATCCACCCAGTCATGTGTCTGTAAATGGAAAAAAACACTTGACAACAGGTACTCCTCAACATATGAACACAGTCTGGACCAGGTTATTTTTAAGCTGAATTGTTTGTAAGTATTTAGTTTCAATTTCTAATCTCCATTTGAGGTCATTTAAATGTCATTACTACTGTAAATACTAAAGTAATGTCATTACTACTGTAAATACTAAAGTAATGTCATTACTACTGTAAATACTAAAGTAATGTCATTACTAAGCCTCTCAGAATCCACCCAGTCATGTGTCTGTAAATAAAAAACACTTGACAACAGGTAGTCCTCAACATATAAACACAGTCTCTACCGTGTGGTTGTTTGTAAGTTGAATTGTTTGTAAGTTGAATTGTTCGTAAGTCGTTATTTTTTAAATTGCAATTTCTAATCTCCATTTGAGGTCATTAAAATGTCATTACTGCTCTAAATACTAAAGTAATGTCATTACTACTCTAATAAATTAATGTACTATTCTAAATACCGAAGTAATGTCATTACTTTAGTATTTAGAACAGTAAATACTCAAGAGATGCTTCAAAACTCGGAATTAAAGGTTTTGGAATAAATTTCAGGAAGTAAAAGATGGCTGACGGCGAGACAAGAGAAGAAGAGGCAGAGGAACACACACACACACACACGTGTCACTAACTGACTGTAGGGAGAGTTTTGTTCATTGACGTTTTGTCAGAATAAACGATCAATACCCGTCAGTTTGAAAGGTTATTGGAAAAACCAGCGAGTAGCCGGGTTCACAGGCAGAATCTCAATCAGGACAGGGGGGGTTCCGTCATTGATCATGCTGGTGGGGGCCGTCCTCGTCCCTGACGGGTTTGAGTCGTCTTCAGATTGCCTGGCAGTTTATTTGACTTAGACTGTGATGTCATCGATGACGCGTGGCGACGCGTGACTCACGCGTGTTGGCTGCCTGAATTATTCAGACCGAGAACCGCCAACATACACTTAATGGAACGCCGACCCTGTGTGCTGACAAGGTCAACCCACTGTGTGTGTGTGTGTGTGTGTGTGTGTGTGTGTGTGTGTGTGTGTGTGTGACTGTAATCTGAGTGTGTGTGTGTGTGTTCCATAAAGTCATGTATATTTATCAAGGTGAGGTTTTATTCTGCTTACAGATAAAAATGGAGGCCAAACTCTTACTGTGTTTTTTTAGTTTTAGAAGTCATTTAGTCGTTTTTCCACAAATGTTCTGAGCAATAAATAATAAATTATTTTCAAATGACCTGTTTTCATTTAATTCTCTTTTTTCTTTCCTCATTTGTTGAGATCTGCAGTCATTTTATTCCTTGTTTGCCATTGGCTATAAAAAGACACTGATCGTGTGTAATAATAGTGACGCCAGTAGTTTGAGTTTAAATAATAGTTTTATTCCATCAGTAAATGCAGCTCTTTATTAAATGTGGAGCTTTAATATGCAGAAAAACAACATGGAATCCGTCCATTCATTCATCATCTACTTTTGCCTGGCAGACAGGGTTAAAGGTCACAGTTAAAGTTGTTACGTTAATGAGCCACACCTTCTAAATCTCTTATTAAATCACCTTACAGGACCAGCGGCGCCAAAGATTGACCAAAATACCTGAAAGCAGTGACAGATATTGGGGAAAAAGTGACTCCGGCACTCACTTTGGGCTCAATTACGCCTACAGAACAGGACCAGGGCTCAATTTGCCCTTTACTTTGACACTTTTTTGTGTTTTTCAGGGAAGCTAAGCGCTAACGGCTAGTGGCGCCACTTGATTCCAGACTTTCTAGGGTGTCACAGACGCCGGCGTCAAAAAAATGTGACAACCTGAAGACGGTCGTTTCCCCCCCGAAGCTCATTTGGACTTGAATGGATTCAGAATCTGGCTTTTCTTTTTCTTCTGCGCCCCAATTTAAAATCCTGTTCCCGCAGATGACGTTTCATTGAGCCGCTAATGTCCTTTAAGGAGTGTGTGATCACTCTCTCAGTTAAAATCCTTTAATAACTTAAGTTGACGTATGTTTTCGAGGAAGCAATAATGCCGTAATGACTCCTTTGAAGGCTAATGAAGATTTTATTGCTCCCAGACGTCGAGATGAAAAGCTAACGTGGAGCCGCGGCAGCAACTCGTCACGCTATCAACACGCGAAATGGGTTTTATTTCAAACTAATCGTCATTCCGTTCCACCACATCACTGCAGGTACGACTGATGTTAAATCCACTCCGACTGGAGGTGAAGGGATTCCTCCACGGAGCATTAGCGACACCTAGTGGCCGGAAAACTGAAAGATCTTTTTTTTTTTAAATTAAGTAATAATTAAAAAAAACTATTTTGTAACATTTTTAGTTAAAAAAAAATTAATTAAAAAAATTTTGAATTTTTTTTTATTTAAAATATTTAATGATCTTAGGGGGGTTTTTTTTGTTAGCTAAATGAGCTATAAGGAAAGAACTGAAAGAGCGAAAAGACATTGTCGTGGTAACAGAAGAAAATAAAGTTTTGTTTATTCAAATTTCCTTCCTCATAAAAAAAACTTCCTTCGTGTTCAAAAAAGAAGTTAAAGTTGATTGAGGCATCAATATAACCTGCTGAGGTCCCGCCCCCCAGCAATCTGGACCAATCGGAGTCATCCTCGGCTCCGCCCACACTGAAGAACAACCATTAGCTCTGATTGGCCCCTCCTCCTCCCCGTAGTAAACAAACGCTGTTTGTTAATGACCAGATTCGCCTCAAGTCACCAGTAGAACTACCACTCCCAGAATGCATCGGGGCGGTTTAATACCATGTGTTGTGTGACTGCCACCGGACGGCCGGCTGTTGACGCTGCAGCGGAAACGCAGGCAGCCGCGCGGGCGGCACAAGCGGAACAGAAGCGGCGGCAGCGGCGGGAGGATGGAGTAGCGAACCAACAACCATGAGCCTCGACATGTTCCCGGGAGTTCTCTACGCGCTGCTGGCCGGCTTCCTCGGGGCCGTAGCGTCGTCGTCGGCCAAGCTGTCGCTGGGAGCCGACTACCTGAAGGGGGTCTGTGAAACCGGACTCCGGACGTGGGGCGAGCAGCGGCGGTTCCGCCACGCGGACGAAACTACCGCGTGCGACCGGGTGAGGAAGCGGCAATGTTGGGGTCGTTATTGACACGCGGGGTGGGGGGTGGTAGTGATGCGGGCTGCTGGGGGGGGAGGGGGGGGTCGCACGCGCCACCAGCAGCAACACACGCGGGTCAATCATGCAGCAACTACGTCTCGTGCCGCGTCCCCGTGCCGAGTGACATTGCGGCGCGTCCAGTACGAGAGTGAGCGCGAGTTATCGCGATATTATCGCACGCGTCGGTACGGTGGTGTTCCAGAGTTACGTGGTGACGTCACACGCTGCATTAAACGTCAAATGATGGTTTTCTGTCTGTTTAAAATAAAGCAACGAGACGCTAAACTGATCAATTTAGAGTTAACCAGCAGGTTTGAAGATGAAACATCGCGAGATCACGACCATGTTGACCTGTGACCCCTGTACGTGTGACGTTTGCGGATGTTTTTGTAATTCATTATATTATTGAATTTATTGGCTTTTCTGAATTCAAAACGGTCACGTGAATCACGAGTGATGCTTAGCGGCAGATATAGGAACTATACGAACGTATTTTAATATTTAAAATATTTTTATTCTGATTTAATAATAATAATAATTGTAATAATAATCCACACTTTATTAATCCCTCGTGGGGAAATTCTCAGTTAATTTTTATTAATATTATTATTATTACTTATTTTATTCATGTATTTTATTAATTATTTAGTTTATTCTGATTTATTTACATTAATTTCTTATACAGTTATTATGAGCATTTAATGGGTTTCTTGTGACTTGAAGGGTCCATTTTTTAAAATAAAGTATTTTACTGTATTAAATGTGTTTATTGGCTGTAGCATCTCGCTGGGCGTTGTCAGATGAGTTTGTCAGATATAATCCATTGATGTGTGAAGTTTTATTTTGTTAGTATAAACAGAATTGTGAGGTTAATAGTTGGAGGTGCGTTTCTTTCGTCCAGCTTCACATCCCTCTGCGGCTGCTGTGCGGCGGGTTGCTCTTCACCTGCAACGCCGTGATGTGGACCTTCCTCTCCAAAGCCCTCAGGTGCTCCTCCTCCTCCACCCGCACCACTGTGACCACCACTGCCTCCAACTTCGTATCTTCCGTACGTTTCCGCCGCGCCGCTTCACTTCTGATTGAACGCGCAGCTTCCTGACCCCCTCCTCCCCCTTCAGGCCTTCCTGGGGCAGCTGATCTTCGGCGAGGCCCAGATGACCTTGTGGTGGGTCGGCGTCTCCTTGACGCTGTCTGGGCTGCTGGTGCTGCAGAGGGTTTCACCGCAGGACGGACACCAGAGCGCCGTCGCCAAGGACGAATAATGAGTCTCGTCTCCGCCGGCGACCAGGGTGGAGGCGAGCGAATCGTTTGATGTTTTGGGAAATAATTTACTTTAAAGAGACGCGTGACCCAGATATCCCTCCATCTTTATGCTAAACTAAGCTAAGCTAATCACCTCTGAACACACACACACATGCGTGTGTGTGAACTCCTGATGGAGGGAAGAATTAATTTCCCAAATGGTTGAAACTTTCCTGAAACGGAAGTAGGATGACGTTCTAGTTAGCGTTAGCATTAGGGTTAGCACCGCGTTAGTCGGATCACCAAAGCTCTCTTAATTCTCATATTTCCTTAAGTTACGACGACACTCACTGTAAACATCCGACGCCGCGTCCGATGCATGTTCAACGGGACGTTATCACCAAGACACCTGAGCAGGTGTGTTTAAATAGCGCTAATGTAGCACTGGAACGCTGATCCCGGGTCAGGATTTGCGTCTTTCTGTAATATTCTGCATCTTTTGATCGCTTGAACCTCAATTTCTGAGCATGACGCGTGTTTTCAGAGGCAGCTGGTCTTCCGTTTTCGTTTGTTTTGCTCCCACTGAGCTCAAAATGTCCCACATTTCACTTTCAGAGAGGCCAGATGCAATATCGTGGCGTTTCCCATCATCCCTCTGGGCTTCAAACACCTGTCTTCAGGTAAACCCAGCATCTACATCCTCTGGAGTCGTCAGTGGGACTGGAATAAAATCACGTTTCCTCCGAAATCTCACAACACTGTGATTAGCGGGGCGTCAAGGCAGCTTTGAGCGCTAATAATCGAGCAACTCGAGCTGCCAGAGAGACGATCCGGGGATCGAAACATCAAATTTGTTTTCAGATCGACGTTTTAAGATCATTCTTGTTCAGATACATATCATTAACTTAACGCATAACGGTAGCTACGATACCCGTCTGTGATAATCCTGCAGCAGCAACGCACAAATGTGATGTGAATGCATCCCTGCTAATGTGATCAATTTGACAATGTGATTAAACGGCGAGGCTGAGTGATGGATTTATACCGCTCTAATGTCTGTATGGGTGAAAATAAAGGAGTTAGTTTAGCATAAAACCTGTGAGTATAGGAGAATACACACTTTTACTAGAAACCGTTAAAGCTGAACTAGACTAGAATTGTTGTATAAATTTGTGCTAACGTATGTTTAATGTGAAGTGTAAAAATATCTGTTATTTTTAATTTATAAAAGCATGACTCGAGCAAACGAGGTTTTTAAAAAATGTGCTAACATAAATTTTTAAAAGGGCACTTGGCAGTAGCCAGTTAGCTAGCTTAGCACCAAAAAAAAAAAAAAATTGGACACGTGGCATCGCAGCTAAACATGGCAGTCACTCTTCTGACATCTCTAAAGTGTAAAACTATTTATTTTAGTCACGTTTACAGTATGTTCCAGACTACTTCCTGTTTTGGAGCGCATTAGTAAAGCTGCGTTCAAGACGGTGGGAAATTCGACAACCGTAATTCTGGAATTTCCCTCCTCTGAAAATGACTAGCTAAGATCAAATAGCATTTATATTTTTACTGTCTTCGGTTAAGAAGAAAGTCTGGATAATAAGAAATAATGAAAAAATGTTGTCTGAGTCTAGTTGTTTCATGCTAAGCTAAGATAAGCTAAACGCTTGGTAGTTGTAGTTTAATATTAACATACAGACATAAGAGTGGCGTCAATCTTCTTGTGTAACTCTGTAAACTGTGAACGAGAGAATTTCTTCGACGTGTCAAAATGAAGTTTTTGACCTCGCTTTAATGTCTTTTTAACATTTTGCGGCTAACGGCGTGCTAAGAGAACGAACCATCCGCCTGTGAAGCCTCTCTCACTGTAATTTAGCTTAGCGAATCATCATCTATAACCCCGTGACAGCGACACGGCCATAAGTGTGGTCGACGTGCACAAACGACGAGCTGCTCGTCGGTTCAGTTCGACCTCGACTTTAACAGATCGATCAATCATCGGCGTGATCACGAGACAAATTTACATCAGGGTGAAGTTTTACACACAAGACTAAAGAACAATTCATGACGCGTGTCGTGAATGATGTGAATTTGTTAAGTGTAAATAGATTTTGTTCATAAGAAACATTTGAAAGAAAGAGTAAAGTGTCATCTGCATATTAACAAAGAAATAAACATATCACACTAACATGAATCATGACTGAATTGTTTTTATTCTATATCCGGATTAATAGAATTATTAAAAATAAAATACCTGGATGCAGACGTGTGAGGGCGTGTCCTCAGCTCAGTGTCCTCTATTAGAAGTAACGGCTAATGGAACCAGGTGGAATGTTAGCGCTGAGCTAACGACAGCTCACAGCTTTAGGCTGTACCAGCTCGCTTTTTGTAAGATGTCATGAAAACAGTAGAAATAATCCAACAAGTTGAAGACAAACCCATTTTAAAATCAATAAAATTTAAAAATTTGCATTTTTTAGTGGTTAGAATGTAACGTTTTTCTCAACTTTACAAATTATACTTTAAATTACATTTTGTTTAAATCTCCAGTTTGACATGTCATATGACAAGTGTTCTTTCAGTATATTTCACGTTTAATATTTGATTTTAATACATTTTTTAGATGACAGTAACTATAAAAAAAGTAACTGACATTTTAGTTGTTTTTCAGTGTCAATATGTGAAAATCTTTTTCTGCAATGACAACTAAAAGTTAATTTTTAGTTTTATATATTGGTTTCAGATATGGACATTTTTTCTTCCCAGCTATTCAAAAATACGGTTTAGAAATTTCTCAACAAAGTTGAATATATCAACCAAAATACAAGTAGGTGGATAAAATTTCCATGAGGTGAATTTAAAAAATTGTTTAATTTTTAATCAAAAACCCCAAATAGAAAAAATTAAATGATGAAATTAATATTTATATGTTTGCTTTGTGATTAAAGGATAAAAGCCAAATTCATCACATTTTTTTGTCCAGATTTAAAAACGTGAGCAAATCAGAATATTACAGTGAAACACTTTATTTCCATGGTGTAATTTAACATTTTAGGGTTTTTTACACTGTAAAATCAAACATCCCTGACTTTAAAGTGGAGATCATCACAATAAAACCTTCTCATACTTCCTGTCTGACGTGATAAACGCATCTCGCTGAGAAAACAGTGTCTCAAACATGATTTTATTTCGCTCCTCTGGAAACAAACATCACAAAAAAAAACAAAAAAAACACATCGTGTGGTTCGCATCCAAACACGACCACGAAGAAAATATCCAGCAGTTAAAGTAGAGCTGGTGCGCTGTGTGTGGACCGGACCGGACCAGACCGGACCAGGTCTTCCTGTCAGCATCGGATTTGGCAACAGGAGCGTTCCCACGGCAACAGGCGTGTTCAGACGTCCATCCATGAAACCCGTTCAATAACTAAGGCTTTCAAACACGTTTAGATGGAGGAGTCTTAGTCCCCCCCCCCCCCCCAGTCGTCGACAGGTAGCGAATCAGATTCAGAGGGGCGTGTCCCTTCATTCCCCAACTGTCAGTCTGAGCTGGTGATCCGAGGTGGAGACGACGGCCTGCTGCATGATGGTTAAATCACCAGAAGAACCGAGGGATTTTGGAATCGTGATCCTTTAAAGTTTCGTGAATTCAAACCACGTTTCAGATCCTTCTGATGATGCGTTCAAAGTAAATCCGTTCGCTGTCGCTAAAAGTTCACGTTGGTGTCACCCTGATGCGTTCGAGGACTAATATTTACGCACGGATCAATGGAAAAAACAACCAATCAATGACTTATTGATCATCTGTTGCATTTCTGACTAGGTAGCTGCTCAACGATTTTGCCGTCGTATATAAATTGCACTTGCTGTTACCACGGTAACCAGTAGGGGTTCACAAATCAAACGGGACTGAAATATTAAGGATGGTAACCCGGACCCGTCTAGGTAAACGTTCTTCTTCTGTGGTGCCTCACCCTGACGTCACCTTAAGGCAAATAATAAACGTCTCTAAGAGGAGTCGGCGCCGCCGTTGAAGGCGGGGCCTTTCTAAGGCAAAAAGCATCCAAGGAAGAGCAGGAAACAGGAAATGGAAAAGCGACGGGATCTCGGCGATGTTTACGGGAAGACGTCCGCATCGTGTTCACATCGACTGGAGCATGAAATGATCCGACATACGGCAGGAAGTTCCACCGGTCCGTTAGCGAAGGTTCGGCCAATCGTCTGACACCTCGGTGATCTCAGTCGGTACCAAAAAGGAAGTAAAAAAAAACAAAAATAAAAAGTCATTAAAAAAACAACCATTAGGTTGGGAGGTGCTGAGGTCCAGCCAATCAGAGGGCAGCTCTGGATCGGGATCGCTCTCACACGATGTACTGGTACACGTCCGCCTTGCCGTGATCTGGCGCCGCGAAGGGGTTCAGCCAGGCGACGGAGAACGGGTGTCCGAACACCACCTTCATGTTCATCCACTTGGACCTCTTGGCCCATCGCCGCTCCTCCTTCTTCAGCTGCTCGATGCCCTGCAGGGACAGGAAGTGACACCACGTGACTTCCTGGCGTCTGTTAGCACTTTAGCGTTCCGATGAGGTGCTAACGGGCTAATGCTAACCTGACATTTTCAGCAGAACTGGAAGCTTAAAGGTTCCACGTTTAAAACCTCGGGTCAAGAGAACCTCATTTTTTCTTAATACAGGTAGTCCTCAACTTACAAACAAACATCTGACCAACAACAACTTACATCTGACTCTGACCAACAATAACTCCTCCCTCCTAGATAGAACTTTAATATTTAGATTAATAATGACATTTAAATGACCTCAAATGGAGTTCAGAGATTGAAATTTAATAAACTACTTACGAACAATTCAACTTATAAACAACCGTGTTCATATGTTGAGGACTTCCTGTATCTAATTTTTTTTTTTTTTTTTTTCAGAATCGACGCGTCCACCCACCGTCTCGTCGGTGCAGATGGAGTGAACCTGAGTTCCAAACATAACGGCGGTGAAGATGAGGAAGAGGAGACCCTCGAAGCAGAGCAGGACGATGAGGATGACGGTGGCCGGGGGGGAGAAGTTGCTGCACTCTGGAGGGAGATGAAGATGTGTTAGGTTCAAGTCCCGCAGGGAGAAACTGTGTGGTTCCAGGTGAGTTACTCACTTGTCCAGTCTTCTTCAAAGCAGAAAACAAAATGGAACGCTGCCATGATGAGCGCATGGAAGGATATTAGTGCAATATACATCTGGGAGGGGGAGGGGAAGGAGGCGGGGTCAAACAAAGCATAGATTTGGTGTTATGGATTATTATATTAAAAAAAAAAAAAAACAACTTGTGAAGATTTTGTTTCTTCTTCTTTCGCGAGGCTAACGTTAGCGGGAGGAGTGGGAGGAGCCTGGAGACGTTTTTTTTTTTTTTTTTAAACACGAGCACAAGCAGGTGAGCGTTTCTAACGCACCTTCCTGCGGGCGCGTTCAAACACTCACCGTGAAGAGAACGAAGTACTTCTGGTTGTTCTCGCCGACGCAGTTGTTCACCCAGGGACAGTGGTGATCCATCTTTTTGATGCAGCGCTTACACACACTGTGGAGACACACACCAACCTGTGATGTATTCCTCTTGGGGGGTGGGGGGGGGTGTCGTTAGACTAGACGCAAGTGTGAGCAAAACAAAACCTGCTTTGTTCAAACGGACGCCCGTTTTTCCCACGTGGACTTGAACGTCTCGCCGGGTTTGCAATTCAATCAAAGGGACATGCATCTGCAGGGAAATGCTTCACACACACACATACACACACACACACACACACACACACCTGCAGTGGTGGGCCCTGTCAGGCTTGATGCTGCAGCATTTTGGACACTTGTAGACCACCTGACCCGGTTTGAGCTGCAGGCTCTCGATGAATTCTTTGGTGGCGTTCCCTTTCGGTACGGCTCCCTGCGAGGATTAAAAAAGACGCGCAAACTTCAGGCGTCGCTTCTTTCTGCAGGAACGGTTAGAAAATGCACGAGTGGGGACTGACCGGGTCGGTGCACATGGCCTTGGCGTGCGAGGCGAGGGCGAGGAAGGCGAGGCCGTTGAAGATCACGCCGTTGAAGAGGCTGTAGATGACGTTCTTGGCGGGCAGCAGCATGACGAACACCACCACGAACTCGGCGTAAAAGACCAGCGCCCAGGTGATGACGCCGCACACGATGCCGCAGCTGTCGCGGATGAACCACATGGTGTCGGCGCCGCTGCGGGGGCGGGGCGGGGCGCAGTGCTCGGGCTGCAGGTAGCCGGCGTGCCGCTCGATGTCTCTGGTGCGAGGCGCCGAGTTCTTCATCCTACAGCGTCCGGGGCGCCGACCGCATGCTGCGACGGCGAGGAGAGAGGATGGAGGTCAGGAAGACGCATCTGCAGGTTTTACTTCCTCTAAACACACATTTTAAAATCACTTTTGACTTTTATTTAACTTATTATGACGGTTTGATGAACTGTGGTCAAAATAAGTTCTTATTCTCTGGTGATTGAGCTGCGATTATCATTTAAAAACACACTTTTGTTCATTTGCTGGGCAAAAAAAAGACACATATTTCCTTAAATATCCGATCAAGCAGGGTCGTTGCACGTGATCCGGTTCACCAACACGGATGTGATCCAAACCGGTTCAAGAAAAACTCGTTTTGAGTGACGGCAACATTCGATAAAGATGAGCGACGTGATTGAACGCTTGAGTCTAGTGTAGACGGATCTAAACCAGGAGTGACACCGGTTTAGGTGATCTGATCTTTAATTCAGGGAGATCCTGAAAGATAATAAGATTTTCATTTTTTTATTATAAGATTTTTTTTTTATATATATAAGATTTTAATTTCTAGCAGAGAAATTTAAACTCCAAAATTCACTGATCTTATATTATATTATATATATATTATATCTTATATATATTTTCCCTTCATTAGCTTCATTAGGGATATTTGAATGAATGAATGAATGAATAATAAGTTTATTTAAAATACTTTTATTTTGTAAAGGGTAAACTTGAGGAACGCTGACGTCATTATCCAGTTGTGTTTCTATAATAAGTCCCTTCTGGAGGCCAACCCGGAAGTAGCTGCTGTATCACTCCGCCCTGACGCTGCTTGATAGCGGATATCAGTCACAATGTCGTCACGTCGCATTCAAACTGCTTTATAAGAAAATAAACGTCACCTCGCAGGGTCTCCGTTCGTTTGCTGCCCCCCCCCCCCGGATCCCCAAACGGTGTAGCTCCGAGTGTCTGGAAGTCCAAACCCCACCGGATGAGGGTGTCTCCCCCCGCCGCCTCCTGTTAGCGCAATCCCGGTGAAGCCCCCCTCTGATCCAGCGGGCCGCTTCTCTGGACGGCTCCGCGGCTCGACTCCCTCGTTCTCCCCGGGTGGATGAAGGTGTTCCTGCGGCGGTTCTTATCGGTAGCTACAGCCGGGACCGAGCCCTGGAAGTCTGCCGCTAGCGAGCTGCCTGCGCCCCTCCTGCCGCGGGCTGCGGAGCTGATGGTGAAACCAGCGGAGGGCAAACAAGGAAGTCCCGCCCACCTTCCTGTGGGTTTAGCCGCCCTGAGCTTTGACTACCAGGTGGCGGGCTCTCCCCGTTGTATGTCTTACTGAGATTTAAAGTCAGTCTCGTATGCAGTAATACAGTAATTGTTACCGTTTAAATACATCTAAGAGTAATCCAACAATGGTTTGATGAGGCTAGTTGAAGAGCAAACACAGGAACAACTTAAACAAACAAAATGTTGCCGGACCATCATAGAAAATCAAGCCTACTGAAGTTTCATGAGGGTCATCTTGGGGAACTAATTCAAAAAATGCAACTAAAATCATTCAGTGAGTTTTAGGCACTTTTTCCTATGAATTGATCAGTTTATTCACTGTTATGCAGAAAAGTTGCGGCTACGGCTGCCTGAACGTCTAAACGCAGGGCAAAAAAAAGTCTTATCGATCATAAATCAGTTTGGCTGCAGCGGATATGAAATCCAACCCCGGATCGATCACGTCATGGAAACCCTGGTGTCGTAAGACACGATTCGATGATCGATCAAGTTTCATAAAGAGGTTATGAACATTTATCACGAGTTCCGATAAACTAGTTTTACTTTTCTGGCCCCGAAATTTGTTGTTGAGAAAACTGCACCGGATGGGCGGAGTCACCCATCCCGTTTAAGACATATGAAACTAAAACCACCGGGACATCCGGGTGAGCAAAGCGACAGCTCTACTTCGTCGTCTTTTAATGACGTAAAAAAAAGGCGACTCACACACACTCCCTCTCCGTTTTCTCGTTATGGCAACAGTACAAGTGAGTGAGGCGGAGAAAGTGTACATCCTACACGGCATACGGGTGAGTGTGCAACACACTAGTGACGAGAATTCACCAGTGTGTGTGAAGTTAGCTTTCCGTGCTAGCATTTGCTAACCCTGGAGGTGCTTTACGTCCCCGTCAGGATGATTTACGGGTGGACGGGAGAGGCTGTGAGGACTACCGGCACATGGAGGTGGAGACGGATGTGGTGTCCAACACCGACGGCTCGGCCAAAGTCACACTGGTGAGAAAAGAAGATCACATTTATCGATTATTCTGATCACTAATAACGTTGTATTTTCGCCTCCATCAGGGTCACACGGTGGTTCTAGTCGGGATTAAGACTGAAATTGGGAAACCGAGGCCTCTGGTACCGGATGAAGGCTACCTGGAGTTCTTTGTTGATTGGTAGGAATTATGGGTAATGATGTTTTTTCTCTATTTAAGCATTTAAATCATTACATCAAAAAAATTATGGCGATTTTCTACTGGAAAACCATCTATATTTTCCATCAAAGTGTCATTGTGTATCATATTGTGTTGAAATGTTTGATGGACATCCCGCCACCAGGGGGCAGTGTTCCATAAAGTGTGACGTCCACATTCAGCGCGTCATATTAAGATTATTATCACAATAAAAATGATGTCACTCTGATATTTTTTCATTCATTCTCTCGTCGGTGGTTCCTTATGTCTTCGGTTTCTAGTTCAGCCAATGCGACGCCTGAGTTTGAGGGCAGAGGAGGGGAGGAGCTCGGAACGGCGCTGAGCAACACTCTGTACAGCGTCTTCAACAACAAGACCAGTCTGGACCTGAAGAGCCTCTGCATCAGTCCAGGAGAACACTGCTGGGTCCTCTACGTGGACGTTCTGGTGAGTGGAGCACAGATTCAACCCCAACCCGACGGGATTTAAAGTGAAAAATGGAAGATATTTCATCAAAAAGAAGGTTTTTAAGCAGCTAAAGGAGAAATGTTTATATTTCAGGATCAGAACAGAAAGTTTAAAGATAAAATTTCAACCTCTTTGCTGATTGTTTCTGTTTCCTGCGTTCAGATAAAGTAGAATCTGACAGTAAAAATGTCTCCACAGCTCCTGCAGTGTGATGGAAACCTCTACGACGCCATCTCTGTGGCGGTGAAGGCGGCGCTCTTCAACACAAAGTCAGTTCAGCGGCTTTTAAAGTTTAATGAAAGCTCAGTGTTTGTTTTCTTCATACAGTAGAACCTCAAGACACGAGTTTTATCTACACGTAACGGGTCGAACTCTACTCCTGACAGAATTCCCAGAGTTCACATCTCAGCTGATGAGGAAGGAGGGAAGGAGATCGAGCTGTCGGACGACCCGTACGACTGCGTGAGGCTTGACGTGGAGAACGTTCCCTGCATAGTGACGCTGTGTAAGGTGAGCTCAGGCTCCTCCCCATCTCCTATACGCGCTTTGGTTCCCGTGACAACGCCGGTCTTCCTGCAGGTGGGCCACCGGCATGTGGTGGACGCCACCCTGCAGGAGAGGGCGTGTTCCGTGGCCAGCCTCATCCTGTCCGTCACGCGGAAGGGAACCATCACCTGCACCAGGAAGGTGGGCGGGGGCAGCCTGGACCCAGAGAGCGTGTTCGAAATGACAGAGGTGAGTCTTCATCAGTCCTCATCCTCTCACTGGGGAGGGAAATGAGGAGGAAAGTAGTTCCCTTATTGGTAAGGAGCAGTCGGCGGATGGATACGACGTCAGTGAGAAGGGATCTCGTTCTGGTTGGTGGAGTAAAGACGTAGCTCGTGTGTTCTCGTGATTTTTGCGTTTCTTTTCATTCTTTATCATTGTTTACAAAACTCATATATAACTAATTAAACACAGGTAAAATCTGTGTGTCTATTGGTTGATAAAATATGTTTGTTTTTTTCTATTTTGGAGGGTTTGGGCCTTTTTTTCAAGGCTGAAATGAATTAAAATGATTTTAGTTATTTTTAATGTTGAAATGTTATTTGACTTGCGAGTTCAGTCACGAACAGATTAAACTGGTATCTCCAGGATCTACTTGATGTCTTACTTTCCATCTCTTCGCCCACTAATGTCAGTGTTTTCTGGTTGCAGGTGGGTAAACGGGTCGGCAGGTCTCTTCACGCGCCGCTCATGAAGCTCCTGCAGCAGGAGGAGAGTTTGGGAACGAAGCGGCAGAAAGTCGGTTTCCTCGGTTGAGTTCCTGCTTCCGCGTTATGTTTGTACATGTTGACAGAATTTTTCTAATAAAACGTTTTATTTGTACGACCTTTTTGTGTTTTTCAGTTTGGTTTCTTTATATTAAAGAAAGTCCTTAAATTCAACATTTTTATAATCAGTAGATTTATGTTGGTCCGTGACATCAAAGCTCTGCTGTCGGGACAGAAATGTGCAGAATTCTCTCCATCGTTTTGCTTTTGCCACGTGTCGCGGTGCAGAACAGAATTCCAGATGTGACTCCGGATCAGTTCCACCCCCACCCCCAGACATCTGCGGGACGAGAACCAAAAACAAACCGAGCGTCAGAATAAAAAACCTTCAGGTAAAACGACAAGTTCATGAAGTGGTTTTATTCCAGTTTCTCTTCCACCCAGAAACTGGAAACGACAGAATTTTTCCAGAATGAGGTCGAACTGAAGGACTGAAAAAACGTGTTTTGGAACGAATATTTTATTCCATCGTTATTCAACATTAAATTAAACTTCTGAGCCAAGAAATAAACTGTAACCCGGTTCTTCAGACGGTCACGGAACAGACGAGTCAGTGGCTGCTTCACCCTGTCTCCACCTGCTTTCCTGACCTGGCTCTGGTTCGTGTTGACACACACACACACACACACACACTTCTGAGGTCTGGCTGTAATTCCTGCTAATGGAACTTCAGAGTTTCCCTCTGCGTGGAGAGGTGAGAGGGAGGGATTGAGGAAGAGGAGCGAGCGTCAGATAAATTGCGTGACTCCGAGGCGGATCCGCCTGAACCGACCCGACCATGGCGCTAAGAGGAGTGTGTATCCTGCTGGGCGTCCTGCTTCTGACCGGCTGCTCCTTCCAGCAGACGAAACCCAAGAAGAAGGTGTTGAAGAAAGGTAGATAGAAGAGGTCTGGAACGCCTGGACGCTGTGATCACGTTTCTGTTATGATATGGAGAGTTTTAATGTTTCTGACCCCTGGTTTTGAATTTCCTCTCGAGATTCGACGAAGGACGCCGCCGTGGAGCAGCTCCAGAAACAGATCGACAACATCGTCCAGGAGCTGAACCTCCTGAAGGAGCAGCTGGCGCTGCAGACAGGTACGGCCCGCTTTAGAGGATTTGGAGACTTCTGTTTCATGAGTTTGATGTTTTTTTTCCTGAAAAACCTGATGTATATAATCAGATGCATGCATCTGCATTTTGCATGTGAAAACATTCTGGATTGAGCAAAAATTAAACAAATTAAAGCTTTTATATACAAATATTTGACAAATGTGTTAGAAAGTTACCTCGGGTTTCCAAAAACTAGATATTTTCCAGTTATTATTTAATAATTCAGGCTTTAAAGGGTTAATTTAAAACAGAAATAAGTCATTTTAAACCCAAATTAACTGTTAGTCAATTATTTCTTCTGAAAATGCTTAAACTTGCATTTTTAGTTTCAACTTAAACTATAAAAAATCCACATTCCCCGGTGGGGGAGGGGTATAATGATGTCATATTTGTCATATTTTTTGTGTTGTAGAAAAGTCATTTATGACATCTACAAATATAGGTAGTCCTCAACTTATGAACATTTGAATTATGAACATTCATAGATTGGAACAAATGTGCTTCACCATATCTGACTATCGTCCTGCAGTTCCGCTTTCTGCCACAACTCCCCCGGGGGCAGCACCGCTGCATTCACTCAGCTCCAACACTCGTTTCCTCCTCTTGTTGTTGTCTCTGTTAGCATCTCAGCTTAATGAATGACTTTTAACGGCAGATATTGGAAGTATACATACGTATTTAGATGTGTTTTTATTCTTATTTATTGTACAGTAACATGCTGTTATGAGCTTTTAACAGTTGTGATTTTTATAGTCCAGTATTTGTGGCAGACACACGTTAAGTCCAGTGAAACGTGTGTATTTATTAAACTACATTCAAGAATGACTCTAAACAACCTGAATATGTATTTTATTTATTCTGTGTTGTTTTAATGTCCTGTAATTGTTTTAAATAAGGATTTAGGAACAATTCAACTTATGAACAACCTCTGGGAACCAATTGTGTTTGTATGTTGAGGACTCCCTGTATTAAAAAGAAGTCAAATGTAGATAAAATCAAACAAACTAAGGAACTTAAATTCACACAACGTAAATAAAATTCAAAGCAGACGAGGTAAATAGTTTAAGATTAGATGGTAAAAGAAAGAGAAATGAACCAATCAGAGACCAGAACAGTCGTCCTGTTGCAGTGTTGCTTAATAAATCCTTGTAATCAGATTACTTTGCAGTCCCCTGATTTGTGTGCTCTCTCCTCTTCATCAGTCTGTCTGAAGGGGATGAAGATCCACAGGAAGTGCTACCTGGCGGACCCCGTGAGGAAACGCTACCACGCCGCCAGCGAGGACTGCAGCAACCTGGGGGGGGTCCTGGCCACGCCCACATCCAGCGAGGAGAACGAGCAGCTCCGGGACTACGTCCGACAGAGCGTGGGGCCGGGCGAAGGGGTTTGGCTGGGCGTCAACGACCTGGTGACCGAGGGCGTGTGGGCGGACCACGCCGGCTCCAGCATCACGTACAAAAACTGGGACGCGTCCAACAGCCGGTCCCCTCAGCCCGACGGGGGTCCGGCCCAGAACTGCGTCACCCTGTCGGCGGCGTCCGGAGGGAGGTGGTTCGACGAGAACTGTCGGGAGGAGAAGCCATCGGTCTGCCAGTTCAACGTGGTCTGATCCAACATGGCCGCCATCGCCGCCGCCGCCATTTTCACGCAGCTTTCACGCCTTCTGTAGTAACCAACTGGTTCCTGAACCAAGTCACGATGACACCAAGAGGAACGTCTGGGCCGATTGGACCACCCCCAAAGGACTCCATCAATTCTACCTTTATTTTGAAAATCTTTCAGAAGAAAAACAAGAATCTCAAACATATTTCAGAATTCCTTTGGCAAAAACGTGTCCATAAAAACTTGTTATACCTTCTTTGAGCTCCTGCATCCATGTAAACTGCTGTATTTTCTCTGCATCAACAGCGATTTCATATTGAAATAAAACACTTTACAGTGAGATTATTTCATTTCCATGACGTGTGACTTCATGAAATCTGATCGTTCGCGCTGAATAAACCGCAAAAACCCGCTCCAGGAAAGTCAAACGAAAAGAAAAAAACAGGAAGGCAAACACCTGCATCAGCAAAACGTGCTTCAGCTACGCAAAACCTTCCACATTCGTTGTTTCCAATGAAAACATTTCCATGGTAAACACGACGAGCCGATGTCCTCCACGCGGTCCCAGTGAAGGAATCCAAAAAGATGTCGGTGTGAGAAGGAAAAATCAAGAAGTTCACCGTTTTCAAACAACTTTCTTACAATTTATTGCAAAAAAACTAAACTGTATTTACAGGTGACAGAAAGAAAAAAAAACTTAGAACATATAAAGTTAAAAACACTTTCAAAGCGAGTATCGGATATACTCGCATGTTTATTTGTAGGCATTGCTCCCCGGCTGGTTTATGGAACGAAAGAAACATTCAAGGAAAAGTTGATGTTTTTTTGTCGCTTTAAGGCCAAGCTACATCAAAAGAACGACATCGCTTGTATGTTTTGCAATCAACAATTAGCTTAGCTTAGCATGACGGCTGTAAACAAAGGATCTCAACGAGCCCGATTCCATCAAACGGCAACGCAATCCCATTTTATCAACGCAACCCTGCCAGTTTGTGTGTTTGGTTTCCTTTGGACGGATCCAGGCGCGCTATTTTCTTCTTACCTCTTTATTCTAAGCTACAAAGCTAACAGCCTTAATCTGCTGATTGGCGTGAGAATGGAATGAATGCCATTTAGCCGTTGGAGAACAGCAAGTCCTTTAAAAACCAAAAAGAGGGTCACAGCGTTTTCTTTAAAGCTTTGGGGTCGCGACCAAACGTCACATTCAGGGTCTCAATGGACTCCCGTTCCCTGATCGAGGTTTATATCAGTGCAGTCTGGAGATACCGGTACCGCGGCCCGTCACGCTTCTACAAGTAGTCCTCCATTATGGGCGGCTGTGGCCCCAAGTCAACGCCGGAGAGCCGGATGGTGTTGATGTCTCCGGTGCTCTTGAACGTGTACAGCTCATTGTCCACCATCCGGCTGTCCTGGAACCCAAGACTGTCCTGCCGGTTGATGGGGGTGCTCGGACGGGGCGGCATGAAGCCGTCGGACGGCCCCAGGAATGTGTTGAAGCGCTCCACCTCAGGCTCATTGTCCGGCTCGTCGATCGTTGGCAGCTTCCCCTCGCCGGTGGGGCCGGTGAACGTTTGGTAGGAGTCCGTCTGCATCCCGTTGTAGCGGTCCTGGATGCTGTCGGAGTAGCTGGAGTTGTCCAGCAAGTGGCCGTACACCATGGTCTCATCGATGGAGTCGTAGACGTGAGATTCGTTGTCAGAGCGACTTTTGGAGAAGTGCCTATCGCCCGGTCGGAAGATGTTCCCTTTGCCCATGTAGATTGACGCCTCCTTGTTCTTTTTGGCTATCTTCTTTTTCTTGCTGTTAAACCAAACAAAAACAGCATAAATCAATAAAAACAGGCCAGAATAAAGGTTGCTTGGGTAAATCCCCATGTGGATGACGTTTTCCTACAGGGGAACTTACTTTAAGACAATGCAAACAACCGCCAACACTGTCAGCAGCAGAAGGAGACCTCCGGCGATCCCGAGGACAATGGCCAGGAGATCTGTGGACACCAAAGGAGGTAGAGTTAAACTACTTTAAATTATCTAATTGTTGGCCTACACGTTTGTCCTTCTCGCTTACTTGTCTTCTTCTGCAGATCTATTCTGGTCACGGCTCCAAACTGCCCCTCCTCCGGCACACAGTTGGACATGTTGAGATAGAAACTCTGCGGCACCACCAGCTTGTCCTCCGCCTTCTCGTCCTCCCGCCGGCTCAGGATCTCCTCCTCCTGTCCCAGTATCCTCACCTTGAGGGAGGTGTGCCGGTCCTTGCATTTGGGCTGGCTGATGTTGACAAACTCCATCTGTGCCTGGTACTGTCCCGGCAGAGAGACGATCCAGGACACGGTGGAAAAGGACCTCATGCCCTCGGGCCAGTTCGGGGTGGCCAGCAGGGACGGGGAGGATGTCTTTGGAGTGACTCTGTAAATAACGGTCTCTGCAGAAGGAAGGCAAAAACAACTTGAGTCAGAAAGGTATGGAAGAGGACTCTCAAAGATGTGTGGCACAACAGCGCCCTCGTGTGGAGTCAATGGTGAAGCATCTCCTGTTTGATTACAGTGAAGTGTCTCACCTGGGATCTCTTCACTGAAGCTGATGTTGAGGAAAGGCCCTCTGATCCTGCTGAAGTCCTGGGCCGTGGCTGTGACGGAGATGTTGGCGTGCACCTGAACCTTCTTGACCACGCCGTTGTAGCAGAAGTCCCCGATAGGAAAGCCATCGCTCTCTGCCACGTGCAGCAAGACGGACTGATTGCACTCCTGGCCGGGTACCGACTGCCTGAGGCTCCCTGTGGGTGATGTTAGATCCAGGGTGCCGTCCTTCGGGATACTGAGGTCCCAGGTGAAGCTATGGAGGGGCATCCGAAGACAGGAGTCCAGTTTGGGCACAGTGAGCGGAACCGCAGAGCACGACCACATCTTTTGGCACGCTGGAATTTAAAAGGCACAATGTGAGATTGATAAAACAGTGATGTCATCATTTCTGGTAGGTGATGTCACATCTGGGTGTCTGCTAGCTTAAATTTGATGAAGCTAATAGCCGCTAATGACAATAAAATTTTCCCACCGATAACTTTCCTGGCAGTCAGGCGCACGTCTTCGTTTGGACAGTCCAAGAAGGACAGGCTGGCTTTAGAACCCACGGCCACATTGATCTTCTGTTGGACCTCAGAGCCGACACTCATCTCGCAGTAGGGGTCGGAGCCCACGTTCTCCAGCTGCAGCGATACTCCCGGGAGTTTGGTCAGGTCCACGGAGCACAGCACTGAAGAGGAATCCCAAAGGGAAAGTAAGGGATCATCAATCTTTTCAAATCAAGAAGTGGAGGAAAAGTGGATCAAACGTTCCACCAGGACTCGCAGATGGTCCTGGTCTGGATCTGTACCTGGATGACCGCTCCTCATCACGGAGACTCTGTAATCCAGGTTGAGGCCCGGCAGAGTCTGGTTGGTCTCGCAGTTCTTCAGAACCATGCTGAAGCTTCCCTGCTGGTGATCCGGTTGGGGGTCGGTCAGTGACAGCTGGGTCACCTTCTTTCCGTTTTTCAGGTATTCCACCTCCACAACTTTGCTCAGGCATTCCGGAGCCGTGTGTTGCCGGAAAAGTACTGTGTAGTTGTGCATCCCAGGGACCGTGAAGTCCCATTGCATCTGCTGGTTGTTCGGAAAATCACCAGGGTAGTTGGCCGTGATGAAGTCTGTGTCGGATACACCTCGAGGGAGGCTGACTTTCAGTATGGCAACCACTGGAAAGAGGTAAAAACCAGGTTATAGAACAAACAGGAGTCCAAACATCATTCTAGAGTCAGATTCCCGTTCTAGACTGTTGACTTACTGCTGGTCTCAGGCCCAACACTGAGTTTAATGTCCAGGGGGTCCAGCGTCTCGTCCCCTGGTACCTGGAGAACCAAGCGGCCCTTGTAGCGACCCAGAACGGAGGTCACGGTTCCTCCTTTGCAAAAGGTTCCGATGTTGGCTGGTCCTGAACGCAGATAGGAAACGAGAGAGTACGTCTTCCCGTCTGCACAGACCTCATCTTTGGCAACTTGCCGCATCCCCGGTTCTGGGAAGTCCAGCTGGAATGCCCGAGTGGAGACAACTTTTAGATCCCAGGTGAAGGTCTGATTGAAGTCCGGGAAGAGGGAGGACTTGGCCTGAAGGACGTCACCCGGACAGGGGTTCTTCTCACAGTCTGGAATCAGCAAAGAAGAGCAGGTAAACGCTTTTCTTCCATCTAAAGAACTCTAATGTTTTCGAGCTCGTTACCTATTTCCTTGTTGACCTCCACGGTGAAGACATCCTGAGGGCGAGGACAGGTGAACTCCACCGAGGTGTTGGAGGCCGTCGTCAGGGTCAGGTGTCTCGGGTTACACGTCTGTTTGGGTTCTGTGTTCTCGCACACGCTGCAGTCCGGCTCGTCGGCCACGCGGGTGAACATGATGATGGTGTCAGGGTCAGGGGTCACAGACATCATTCTGCCACCTGAACAGGAAGGTGGGGTCAATGACTTTTCATTGTCTCGTTGTTACCCGCAGAGTCGGTACATTTTTGAGCGTAATCCTCAAAATTAATCACGGTCCAGATTGGACCCACGGTCTGCTAGTTAGGGACCAACCAGCTACCGTTAGCTCAAACAAACATGCTAAATTTTATATATTCATATACAACTGTACTCAGTGTAAAGATTTTGCCCGCTAAATTTAGTATGCTAGCTTCACACTCAGTGGTGCCCCCTGCAGGCCTACAAACACTCCTACATTTCCTGGCTTTATTGTGAATATCTGCTGAAAACTGCTGCTAAAGTTCTTCTCATCTCACAATACGTTTCCATAAATAACCATCTCCTCGCCTCTCGGTGCCGCCTTGATGGTGAACGCCGTTGGCTCCACCTCCTCTCCTTTGGGCGCCTCTATCAACACAGCGGTCGCTCCCAGCAGGTCCAGGCTGGACAACGTTCCCCCTTTGCAGTAGCTGCTGGTTTTGCTCTTTCCCTCGCTGTTGGTCGTGCTCACGGAGTACTGGGGGCCATTGTTGCAGTTTTCCGATCTGGACAGCGCTTTCAGTGCCGCGGGAAAGCCCACGGTCAACACTGTCCGGTCGGGGATGCTAATGCCCCACGTCAGGAATCGTTTAAAGTCCTGGAAGAGGCTGGGATCGACGGCTCCCGCTGCAGGAGTGCACAAGGTTTTGGTGCATTCTGTGTGAGAGAAAATGTTTTTAGAAATCATTAAAGTGTAATTTGTCCCACATCCTTCCTGTCTGAAGTAAACACGTTCCCCACCTATTTTCCGGTGGATGTTGATGGTGTAAACATCCTGAGGTTTGGGGCAGCTGAACTCCAGGGACAGTTTGTCCACGTTGGTTAGCATCTTTTCCGTCGGACTGCAGTTTGGCGTCGATCCATCGGTGGAGCAAACGTTACACTCCGGTTCCTCGGGATCGCGGCTCATGACCACAGTGGTGTCGGAATCCACGGTTACAACCATGATCCGTCCCTCTGGGGGGGGGTGGTACAGAGAGACAGACATCAAACTGACATGCCCTGAATCAAAAACAGACATCGCTAATGAACGCTAGCAGCGCTGCTAACGCTAAATAAATTAAGCCTTACTCAGGGGTCCAGCTGAGGCCTGGAACAACACAGACTTGACTTCTGTACCCGGTTTGACCTCCAGGGTCACCACTGCCTGGTCGGGCAGGTCCAAACGGGTGATGGACCCGCCTGGGCAGTACCGAGTCCGACCTTTGCTGCTCGTTTTGGACACGGCCACTAAAAACTGTAGCCCGCCCGGACACGACTGCCTGGACTCCGTCAGACCCTCACCGAGGATGTCCAGACTCACGGTAGTCTTCGCCGGCGCCTTGAGCTCCCAGGTGAAGGTGCGGCTCAGCTCCGCCAAGACAGAAGGTTGGGTTTCGATCGTCGACGGGCTGCAGGAGTCCTCTGTGCACTCTGGGTGACATTGAGAGACCACTTGAGAACTTCCTGTCTCGTTTAGGAGCTAATCCTAACCGTGAAGGGTTGTGACCTCACCGATGGTGCGGCCGATCGTCGCCGTGAACGCCTCCGCTATCGGTCGGGGACACTGGAACAGCAGTTTGACTTCCTCCTCGGGTACCAGGGACAAAGAGGCGTGGCAGGACGTCTGCGTGTCGTTCACGCCGCTAACGGTGCACACAGAACACTGATCCGACGGCGGCGTCGTGGAAACCGTCACCGTCGAACCTTTGTCCGGTCGGACCACCGTGTGCTGGGATCCTGACAGAGAGGATCGGGGTTAGCTTACAGATGCTAAAGTGGTGATTTCTGATTGGCTAGTGCAGGAAATGAAACCAGGAAATGATGCGTAGTTGTGTCGGGACAAGTCTAGCGCCTCCTTCAGGTCAAAACATGAGAATACAATCAAATAATGTTGAAAACCGACGTATAACAGACAACGAAATAACTCTAAATGACGTAAACCAAGGTTTACCTGTACAGGTAGAAACTCTCAGCATGCTATTATGCTAAGCTAAACAGTAGCATGATGAAACATGAGCTGCAAACCATTTCATAATGAAGAAAAAGGTATTTCTAGAAAATAGTTCAAAAAAAATTTCAGACATTCTTCACATTATGCCAGTTTGAAATTAATCTTATCCTCCTTAAACTGATATTTTCAGGTAGACTCATTAGTTATTAAAGCCGTCTCACTTCAGACACGCCAACACGGCTTCGTCCAGACTTAGCATGTCGAGCTAAGCACACGCTAACGGTCAGTTTGCCTTTGATGCCTGAGCAAACACAGTTCCAGGCGCGCCCATCCCGCCGTCGTGCAACGCCAAACCAACGTGACCCCGTTGAACTCTGGTCACGAGCAACTTGAAGCAACTTTTAAAAAACATTAGGGGCCGTTTCCATGACAACCTCAGTCACATGTTTCAGTTTTATGTTTATGAAGCCAGACTGAAAACCAGATGTCGTCCAGGAGAGACAGAAATTTTAACTTTTAATCTTTAATTTCACTTCCTGTCTGCAGCAAATCTGGGATTTGATTGGATGTGCACGGATGATGACGTCATCTGGAGTACCCACCGTGTTTCCTGTGGTGATCTGCACAAGTTCTAACAGAAAGTTTCACCAGGAATTCACGACCTGAACCTGCAGGGACTTGAACGCAACGCGACCGGGACGCGGCGCAGCGGTTGGAGCGTCTCTTTGGACAGTAAACAGACGGCGTGGATGACGTCACTGGTTCGAATCAACACTTTTTAAAAAATTTTAATTAATGGTAAAATATTGATGGTAAAATAACAAACACTAGAAGAGACAGAGAGTCACGGTGGAGGCAGGGTGGTGATCGATTAGGTGGACTGGAAAGGTTCAGGGCGCATCGGCTGATCGCTGGTCAATCATTAATGAAATCATCATGAGCTCGTGCGTCCCGGAAGCTCCATAAAAGCCTCGTAAACCCTTTTTGAAAATGGAGTCGTTCCTCTCAAAACCGTGGGCCGTTTGCTCCTCTTCCTCACCTGCGCGCCAGAGAGACGCGTCAAAGTGGGGAAAGGATGCAACTTGTTCGTGTTTGTTTCAGAAAAAAAGATTTGGACGTGAGAAACGGGGCAGAAAACGGGTCACCGAGTCGGGCGTGAACAGATGTTGTCGTGAAAACAGTCGTGAAGGTCTCACCTGTCGGGTCCAGGAGCGTCAGGAACAGGACAGCCAGGAGCGCGTCGGTCGGGCGGAGCCGCATGTTTGCGCCAATCAGGATTCCAGCCGGAATTAAGACTCTAATTAAATTTAAGAAGGGATTTTTAAAAAATAAATAAATAAATAAAAAGCGGACTTCCCTTCAAACGCACGGCTGCATTCCCATCCGCGGCGCTGACACACACTTCCTGCTCGGTTCTCACCTGCGTGCGTCGGAGGGGCGTGGACACGATACCTGCCCAAACTTGATGAGTGAGGACGACCGAATCCTGCCGTTGTGCCCTTGAGCCCTGACGCGTAAAAGAAGAGGAGGTGGAGGGTCGCAGCCAGGCGTCCTATAAATAAACCCGAACATGCCGGGGATGGTTGGCACCGTCCCACGCAGAGGACGGGTGTGGACGCGCAGCGTGAGCCGGGGTTTAAGGACCCAAATGGATGGGTTTTCCACACATGAGTGGAAGTTTGTGTTGGTTGAGACATTAAAGGGAATCCCGCGAAAGACGCGCGTCTCTTTGGTGCGCGTTTATCGCGGATTCCGCAGAGAAATGAAGAGAATGCGCGCGTCCGTGCGCGTTGATGGTGCGAACAGTCCTGCCCCCACACGCCCCACGACACACACATTCCTGCACAGACACCCACCTGAGGGCAGACCCACGCGCAACACGCAGACCGAAGGTTCCTCTGCGCATGCGCGCACCTGGATCCCACGTCCCACGACACCTTTTTTTTTTTTTTTTTTTTTTTTTTTTTGTCGGACCAGTCTGACAGGTTCAAAGTCTCACGGCGGCCGCGATGACCGGGACGGACGGATCCACGCCACGGTTCGAGTCCCGGTGCCGTTAACTGATCCGGTCATGTCCTGATAGTTTGTCTAATGTAAAATCTCTATTTTGGTGACGTCATCTTTCGTCATCATGTTGTGTTTTTTGTCATTTCTCAATTTACAGCTCAGATAAATTTAAAAAATAAGGAAAAGGGGAGAAACAGGAAAATGCAAAATTATCCTAGGACATTTGTAATACTGCAAAAAAACCAGCAGCTGTTGTTCGGGTGGTTCTGGTTCTGGATCAGCTGCTGCGACCTGAGGTCCCTCAGGGTGGGGGTGGGGTAGGGGGGTGTTTTTCAGGACTGTTGTTGCTCAATATCCTGCTGCATGTAGAGACACATTAGAACACCAAGCAGGTTCGGTGGAAGGAGTTTGATTTCAACAATAAAAATGGATCCGTGTTTATTTTAAGATGTTTTGGTGTCAAAACTAGTTCTGCTTCAGAATCAGTCGTTCAGAACCGATTTGTAAATCCATTAAACGTGGGTCAGGTCTGAACACCAGCTGGTCTTTTGTGTGGATTCATCCCAGCTGTCATGAGCTGCAAGTAAAATTAGATTCAGACAGTTGTGCCGTGTGGGTGGAGGGCCTAGAAGGCTCCAGGGTTAAAACAAAACCACCAAAACTATGGAAATAATAAGAGTCTTTAAAGTAATCTGCAGCTGGAGTTTAAATATAGTTTAAAGTTCAAATTTCAAAGCTCACAGGACGTCCCTGAAAACCACACAAATCTAGTTGGTTTAATCAAAATTGCACTCGGGAAAGGTTGTTAATAAAGTTTTATTAAAGGTAAATATTTCACCAGTGACTGGTTTGACTTTCTGACACCTGATATGCACAAACACAAAGGGCCAAGCCCTTTAATTCACCCTCCTGTGCTGGGAAGCCAAACTCTGCCAAACATGAGATAAGACCCACCCAGAGTGGTTTCACCCGTGGGTTTCTGTGACGTAAGCCGAGGCCTGCTTGTTGTTTCGGGGTTCTAACCCCTCTTTGTCCTCAGAGTGGGATGAACCAGCTGTTAAATCGGGTTAGAAGTGAAACTCTGTTGATGTTTAGAGTTTGGGTGCAACAGCACCACCTTGTGTCCATCCTCGGTACTGCAACGAGCTACCAACCCGGAAGCGGCTCCGGCAGAGCAGCTAATGAAAACAAACAGTGGTTATGGCGTCAGTCACGGTGCGTGGGTGGGTCCTGGGCTCCGTGTCCTTACTGAACTTTGCGTTCGTCTTCATTTCTGGTGCTGACTTCATTCGGTTCGTCTCCTTTCGAGCCATTTACCACAACATCACCGGGGAGACGGCTCTCTGTCAGGGTAAGATTCATGCTAGCCGATCACGGGCGACAGGGAGGCGAAGTTAGGAGTCCTACTATGGCGACGCCAAGTCCCGCCTATCTCTGCTTGTGATTGGTTTAACCTGATTTTCGTACAAACGTTTAACCAATCATTAACAGCATAATCAAATTGAGACCAATCCGACCCATAGTAGGGTTTGGTCGTGTTTCGCCGTAGTAAGGTTCGAACTTTAGCGATCGGAAGTCAAAGTTAGCTACTGACAGCGAGCTAGTGTGAGGCTTTGAGAGCCTGTTTTGATGTTAGTTGTAAAATTAGCCAAAATGTAGAATATTAGTTAAGAAATGTAAATAAAATAATTGATAATCTGCGACATATTTGGTTGCGGTTTGAGTCTTATTCATGTTTGGCGGTTGCGTCGTTACTGCCCGGCTAGCTCAGTCGGTAGAGCATGAGACTCTTAATCTCAGGGTCGTGGGTTCGAGCCCCACGTTGGGCGAGAAAATTTTTTTGTGATTTTTATTTAGATACATTTTTCCTCACGCATTGAGGGAGCAGAAAAATAAAATGTGACACAAAAAATATAACACCATTCATATCATGACCACTTCGAGAAACACTTCACTGTCATTTATTTGTTATTTTTCCATTTTAATTATTATTTTAAGAAAATACATTTCCATAGGATGCAAACAGACTTCTTATTTATTATTTATTAGTCCTCCTGACGGTATTTTTAGCTAGTAGTAAACAAAAACAATAAACAGAACACTTGACCTTCCTCTTCCTGCTCGCATCACTTCCTGCCGCCATAGACTCCGTACCATGGTCCGTGGCCCTGAGGGACCGCTCCGTCCTCGGGTCTCTGGTTGTAGATCTGGGCCTGCTGCTTCTCTTCATCGCCCAGCACAGCTTACTGGCCTGGTCGCCGGTGAAACGGGCCCTCCAGTCGGTGCTGGGGGTCCTGAACCGGACGGCGTACTGCTTCACCACCGGCCTGGCGCTGCAGGTACCACGACATGGGGACTGCTTTATTGATGCTTTAATGCATTACTTTTTTGGGGGTGATTTATAAAACAAGCCCTTCTGTGTCAGGTCTTGATGCGCTACTGGCAGCCGGTGACTGGCGCCCCCTGTCTGTGGGCGGTGCGTCACGCGCCCTGGAGCATCTGGTTCCCTCTGCTCTGCTTCTCGCTGCACTTCCTCTGCTGGGCCGTGATCTGCAGCCTCCTCATCGTGTTTGATTACCCGGAACTGATGGGCATCAAACAGGTAACCAGATGAAAATCGATTATCAATCACCACCAATTGGGTTCGAACTACAAAAACGGCATTAAAAAAAGTTTAAATTCTAACAAGGACTATTTAATCAAAATTATTGTAAAAAATAATTTACCCGGTACATAAATAGACTCGCTGCTGAACTCGTGTGTCTCTCAGGTGTATTACGACTGTCTGGGTTTGGGGGACCCCCTGTCTCACAAGTCGCCCCAGGCCCAGCGCCTCCTGTCTCACCTGCGCCACCCAGTGTGCCTGGAGCTGGGCGTTGTCCTGTGGCTCCTGCCGGCCCTGTCCCTGGACCGGCTCCTGCTGGCGGGGGCCTTGTCGGGCTACCTGGCCCTGGCCCACTCCCTGGACAGACGGGATCTGGACTTCCTGTGCCTCCAATTCAGAACCAAGGTGCAGCTGCTGAGCGACGGCCAGCAGGACGACCACAAGGGGGAGTGAAGGGACACGAACCCAAACGCTGCTGCGATGTTCAACAGATATGCTGCATTCAAACAGAACTCTCTGTGACCCAACACTATTATTTTATTTTTTTTAAACGGTGCGTGTTCAACATGAATCTGGTGCTTTTGTTTGTTTTATTGCCTCTGTTGTTGCCTTGATGTAAAAATAACCTTCAGTATTTTTAATAGATAGCAAATAAAGATCAGAATCTGTTTTTTGTATTCTTCTTCTCTTCCTGTGGGCGTGTCCAGTTGGGCGTGCCCTTCTTTAACCAATGCTTGTATTTGTCTGGCAAAGTTTTTTTTGCTGGATGCCCTTCCTGCCTGGGTTTGGGACCAGCTTACTGCCTGGTGCCCCCGTACGGCTGCAGCAGAGGCTGTTTCCTGTACCTGTTTTGATTATAACCGATCTATTAAATTGATTACTGATTGGTTTTGTTGATCTGAAGACCATCACAGATGATTAGTGGAAAAACAGGAAGTACTCTAACACGCAAGGGTAACAACAGTAACAACAGCAGACGGTGTGTTTGTGTGTGAATAATAATACTGTACTTTTTAAATGATGTCACGTGAGGATAAGCCTCTCCGGCCTCCTCAGGTAAACTACATCTCTGTGCTCCTCCTCTTCTTCCTCCTCCTCCTGATGACCGGCAGACGGCTGTTCTTTAAACGTCTCTTCTTAGTTCTGACAATCTGGTGCCACTAAACTCTCTGACGGCCCTTAATGGATTTATGGGATTAAAGAGCTGCCGGTGAGGCTGGAAATATTTACTACTATCCCGCCGTCGGACGCGTTTCACGCTCGGACACTCGGTCAGCTCGTGGGCTGGTTTGACGGGTCGTCCGGTGTTTTCTGACCCTGTTTTCTGATCCGCCAATGGACATGACCGGAAAACCAAGCTGATCAATAAGATTTGGTGAGTTTAATTGAACAGTTTCATCATATTTATTATACTAAAGCAGAAAGTGATTTTATAAGTATTACTGCAAATTAAATTGGTGAAGTTTAACATGTTATTTTTTAAATTAAAAATAGTGGATGATGATTTTTGTCGACATTTGTTTTATTTTAAATACTTTTATTGAGCAGCTTTTATTATAAGACATCCTAACAGTTCTGTTTGGGTTGGTTTTAAACTTAAAAGTGATTTTATTTCATCCATTCTTTGCAGATTCTTCCCATAAAGACAAACACCAATCCTCTCTTCCCCAAACCATCACCTATTTTTTTTTCTGTTATGTCTGTTTCCTCTCTGCCGGAATGGAAACAACTCCTGCTGGAGAGGAAGAGGAGAGAGGAGGAAGAGCGAGAGAGGAGAGAGAAGCAGGAGGAGGAGAAGTTTGCCAGCATGCCTGCCTGGAAGCGAGGGATTATCCAGCGGAGGAAGGCGAAGCAGGACAGTTTAGGTGACAGAGAAAGAGATAAAGACGTCTGCCAGCTGCAGGTGGATGTCAGGTCTCCATCGGATGGCCTGAGCGACACGGACAGCTCCATTACCGTCAACTTCGGAAGCGAATTGTCTCTCAGTCCAGATCCGGGGCAATGGCAGGAAGCAGAGGTCAAAGCAGCGGGTCAGGTGTCAGTAGAAACCATAGTTCCACTCCATGAAAATCCATTTATTCGCACACAGAGCTCGTGGAGGAAAAGCAGGGATGGAGCTTTATGGAATGAACCGGAAGGAAGGGAGAGAGAAAAACTGACCCCCAGGAGTCAAGATTTGGAATCTGGAAGAGGAAGGGATGTCGAGCTGAAAATAGAGAGATTCAGCGATTTAAGTGAGGGGTGGGAGAAAGAGAAAGGTAAGGACAGAAGTCAAGGAAGAGAAAAGGAGAGGGGTGGGTGGGAAAAAGATAAAAACCAATGGAAGGAGTCGGTCAAGGACGCCACCAGGGAGCGGGAAGTTCTCAAAGTTCGAAAAGATGAGGAGGATTTGCAATCCAGTTCCTTTTCTCCCCACGTTCCGTGTCTCCGAACTATCCGAGCTGACAATATCATCATCATCGAACAGGACAGGAAAGTCAGCAATGAAAGGAGGGGTAGATGGAGGGAGACGGAGAGGGAGAGGCCGGACGAAGACCAGGGAAAGAGGGGAATGAAGATGGACTTGAGGGAGATCTTGGGGGTAGGAGGAAGCGTGACGGAGATCCGGGCCTCTGAGGTTTTGATCATAAAGCCTTCAGTGAGCCCTGAACAGAGAAGTCCAAAAGGAGGAGGAGGAGGAAGAAAAGGTTCAAGTAGAGAGGATGGAGATACGAAGGGGAGCACCGATGGAAGGCAAGAGAGTTTAAGCCGGGAACTGAGGACGGACTTGTCCTGGCTGAGAGACAAAGAGAAAGACAGACCTTGGGGACAAGCAACGGTCATTAAAGACGACAGGAAGGACAGTTTGGAGGACAATGTGTTCGTGGACAGAGGAGGAAGGGTCAGCCAGCTGCTGAGTAAGTTTGGCGAGCACCCCAAGCCTCCATCGAGATCCAAAAGCTCAGATAATTTCTGGCGTCCTGGCAGGAGAACATTTTCAGGAGATGAAGTCCAACAATCCGAGGCAGATGGACGGAATACCCTCTGGAAAAACGTCCCAAAACGCTCGTTTAGCTTCTCTGATCGTGTCTTCTGTTCTGAGGAGAATGGATTAGACGATGGCAGGTACCACGAGAGGAAAATGCGCGACAGGATACATTCAGACAAGAGCGCAGCGCCGTGGATGGATGGAACCGGCCCAACGAAGATCAAACTGGGGTACGCTCGTCTTTCAGAGAAAGACAAGTTTGGAAAGCAACGAGAGAGACAGGTGAAAGATGAGGACGAGAAGGCGGGAACCGTGCTGAGAAGGAATGAAAATGAAATCTCCATCCACAGTCGAAAAGTTGAGCCTGTGGACACACCTGCTGCAAAGGAAGTGGATGTATTTGGAGACGAGGGGTTCACCACGGCGTCTGTCAAAAACACGGAAGGAATCTCGTTTGCCAGAAGAGTACCTATCAGACAAGATGGGAAAGCAAGAGCGGAGAGAGAAGCCAGGAACCTGGCAGGTGAGAAAAGTTTAGAAAGGAAACCGAGTGCAGAAAAAGATTCCGAGTTGGGGAGACAGACGGAGGCACAAGCTTCCGATGAAAAGGTATCCGATTACTGGAGAGACGAGAGACTCGAAAGCGTTGTTTCCGTTGATTCTACGCAAAAGTATCTTGTTTCTGCATCGGCGGAGGTTGTCAGTTCAAGTCACGCCACTGAGAATCAATACAGACATGAGTCAGCTTTCACTGAGTGTTCCAGTCTTCTCTGTGCTGTCCAAGATAGGGGTAGAGACACCCATAGAGGACCAGAATGGAGTGGTACAGGCCCACAAGGACCGTACTTAATGCACTCGGTTTTGTCGCAGCACACAGAGGATCTAATAAGTACAATAGAAAAGATTGGAGACGCAAGTGTTTACAACAGTGAGAAACCAGAGCGGGTTTACAACGACGTGAGTACAGATACCACACAGGAGGCCCACTTGTACAGTGACGCTGGATCAGATGGCCTAATGCACAACTTAACCCCAAGATCTCAAAAAACGATTGAACCCAGTTTAATGTCTCCTGCTCCCCTCGAGATTCAAATCCCCAGATCGGTGTTTTACGTTGCAGAAGAAATGATGGACACCAAAATGTCTGAAGGTCAAATCAATGAGGAGCAAGACTGGGTGGACAGTGTAGAGGTGGAGCGGAGGGATAGCTGGAGGATTGGGAAACCTCTGAGTCGCATTGAGTCCTTGAGAGAGAAAATCCGTCAAAGAGAAGCAGAAGATAGAGGAGGAGGAAGTGAAGGTGCTGAGATAAAGTTCAGTCAGACAGCTGAGAAAATGTGTGATGAGGGGGGAAGTGAAGTAGAGAACGAATGGGAAGCTACTGTTCATTTGCAGAAGAGACCAGTCGAAGAGAGGCCACAGGAAGACGCAGCAGAGCAGACGTCCACCACGGCGTTTGACGTCACACAGGAAGTCAGCGTGTTGAAAACCTGCCCTCAACTTCCTGCTTCTGTCCCGCAGTCACAATCTGTCAGTGGAGAGGAAGTAACGAGCGGGTATGCCGCTGCTGCCTCCAACGTTATCGATGACTTCAAGACATCTGAGGATGAAGACGACCCTGTGAAACATGTGGAGGAACAGCTGAGGCGCCACAGGGCCAAACACGAGGACAGGGAAGACCGGGAGGAAGAGGAGGACGAGGAGTCAGAGGAAGAGTTGCAGGAATACGCTTCGCCTTCCGATTCAGTGGAGTCTCTCTCGCCTTTGCCACCTCATTCCAACTCCCTTGCAGCCATGAGTCGGATTTACAACTTGGAAACGATTGGCTCGAGGTCGGGCTTGTGTTTGAGGGAGAAGACGGTAGAGATGTCATCAGTCCACCTCATCAAAGTGAAGCCACTGATGTCGAATGCACAGCAGCTCGACAACAAGGCGTTCTCAGGTGAAGACGTCTGCGGGGTTCAGACAATACAAAGACAGATAGAGCAGTTTCAGCTGAAGGAACAGGAAGTGCTCAAGTCTTGTTCGTCCACAAATATTCCTTTTAAGGACTGGGAGACAAAGGGGCGTCAAAGTCCACAAGGACTGCTATGGCACCAATTAAAGGATGATATCAACAGCCAGGAGAAAGATAAAGAAACATCGAGCTTCAAAGTTACTCCTGGGCGCGTTCAATCCCCGACATCTCAGCTCAAACAATCGAACCAGACTATCACCGTCACCCCCGCGCTTCTCAGAAGCCAATCACCAGACAATACTCTGAAACCCACTGACGGTGCCCCGACCCCAGCTCCCTCCCCATGCTCGCCATCTCCTGGCCAGTCTCCTAGTGTCTCGCCATCTCCTACTGCATCGCCCACGCTCTTCTCCATCAGGAGTGCCTCTGGGGGTAAAGTGAAGAGAGGTGCCACCATCACAATCTGTCCAAAGAAGTCTGTAAGCGGGGGAGGGGGGTCGACATCCACCGAGACGTTGACGCAACCAGCACAGACGACCCCGGCCGATCAAGAGAAAAAGAAGTATCCTACAGTGGACGAGATCGAGGTGATTGGGGGATACCAGACTCTGGAGAAGTCCTGTCTGATCAAGAATAGAGGGATGCCAAAAAAGGTGAGTAGAAACTGGATTTGTGTGATATATGTGTCATCTAAATCCAAATATGGTTGTTCCATTTTATCAAATACTTGCCAGAGGTGGTCCAGGGGCATCACCTTGCATTGTCTACCCCTACGGTCCTGCCTGGTTGCCAAGCAGAATCCCCTTTCAGGGTGAGAACATCCGTTTTGATAGAGGAGTGCCATCGCAGAGGCCGACCTAAGCCTGTTAAAGCCTTATCAAGCACGACATCTTGATTCTGGAGAGATCAGCTTTGCTTCTGGACTCTAATGCTGTCAGGACATTTGACTTTCCCCAACGGGTGACGATTGACAGACGAGTATATTAGACAAATGTGTCACTGATGGCAACAACAACGTGTTTTTGAAGGTTTATGGTTTATTGTCGGTGGAGGTAAAGTGCTTTTCACTTTGAATATCTAAAGTCAGGTTTAATGCAGCTCTTAGTCTTCTATTGTCTGCATCGCGTTTAACAGGAAGTCAATCTGACAAGAAGCCAGCTCCTTCCTCCTCGTTTTTGCATACCATCAGCAAACCTACACATCAAATAAAGAACACACCACTAAACAGTTTCATCAGTCTACGTCAGGAGATTCTCTTTCTTCATTTTAGGTTTTCCTAAATTTAGACAGTCTTGCAGATGGTTTTTATGTAATAAAGGGGAAGACAGGATGACCACATTGTTCAGAAGGAATCAGCTTTGTGCATCATGACGACATCCTGACCTGTCGTATTTATTTCCCTCCTTTGAAATAACTTAAGATCAGGTGTCAGATCTCTTTTTAACCCATGCACCAGTTCTGTTCTCTCTGGAGAATATATCTTTGTACCTTTGTGGCTGTTTCCTAGGAGGTGTTTGGTTTCTTAGGGTCTCAACCACGTCCATCCTCCACTGATTCACGACGGAGCGTTGGTTTGGGTCGGGTGACGTCACACAAATAAGTTAGAAATAATCAGCAATCACACAGTCATACCCAGAGTATCATAACCCGCTTTGGTTCTGCAGGAACTGCCTGTCACTGCATGTTTTTGCTCACTTCCTCTTTCAAACTTCTTGACTTTAACAGGAAGTGCCCCGTGTCCCTTGTTAAATCACCAAATGCGACTCAGACGTTAAACTGTTTTAGCACAGGGCCATCTGTTTCAAAGACTGGACTAATCTGTGCAGGACTGACAAACAAACTGGAGTTGGATGCAGTTCTTTGCAAGCAAATTTTAAAGAAACCCTGTTTAATTCCATCTGTGATTAAACAGAAGCTTTCCTGACATCACGTTCCTCCTTTGCCGCTCGTGCTTCGTGATTCTCTCGCCACCTGTTGCGTTTCAGATCGTTTCATGTCAGGCCTCCTCTGAACACAGGGTCACGGGGGGGTTAGGATGGGGGGGGGTTGATCTGCTTTCATCTCCCTCCTCCTCTTTTTCCTTTAAGTTTCCTTTGTAAACATATTTTCTTCTCAGGCAGACTCTTTGACAAGTTTCCTGCACTCTAAAAGACTCTCAAAGCAAAACTTACAGACTTCATTCGCTTCAGTTGATGACTTTATTTTTCTGTATTTGCGTATTCAAACAAAACCGAATTATCTACTTCAACTATGGAATAAGTTATGGGTCAGTCAGTGTCAAAACTTTGAGTAATCAGTATCAAACCTGCAAAGCAGTTTGATTTAACATTACTAGAAATATTAAATATCCCTGTTGTCTTTACATTCCTGTGTTACTTGACGCCTCTGCCGTCCTGCCGTGTCTGCCTGGGTTAATCGGGTTCAGGGAAGGAGGATTAGCCTCCTGTGCCTCGGCATTGATTGGCCGGGCTGTCTAATTCAGAGCTTTTATCTGAAGCAGAGTCGGTGTAGCGTGAGCGGCGTGGGGTCGTTACACCTTTAAGAAACAAAACACACTCGCTTCAAAACCAGCTACAAAATTCTCTCTGTTTTTTTATCTGAATGAATTATTTGAATTTATATTGTTATGAATTGAATCATAACAATATAAAGTTTGTGAATCGTTTCTGCTTGATATTAATTTTCATCAATTAATCTTCTTGAAATTATTGATGTTATCTTATATTACTTCAGTGTGTTAAAATCTCACACGACCAAAATTTAGTTAACTTTCTCTTATTTACAATATTTAATCATTCATTCATTCATTTTCCTTACTGAGGCAGGGATATATTTTCCGGCTATTTGCTAGTGTATCGCGGAACCACACAAAAGACAAACAACCACTAATGCAGACACACCTACGGAAGAAACAAAGTTTGTTTCTTCAATTAAAACTTAATTTTCTCCTGTTATTTAAATTTTATTCATGCGATTTTCAACGAAAACAACATATTTTCACCTTTGTCCCTCTGAACCCACTGAACCAATCCCCTCGTCTGCTCACAGGTGAAGGTGTGTTTCGATGAGGACCAGCTGGAGCAGGTGTGCGAGTACCCGCCAGAGACCTCCATGCTGTCCCACTCCCCCTACCCTCAGCACCTATGGACGCCAAAGGGGGACGAGGGGCGGGAGGAGGACGCCGAAGAGGAGGGAGGGACCGTCGTGTCCAAAAAGACCAGGAATGTTGGGACGGCGACGGGACGGGGGCCCAGAGTGGGTCAGTGCCACCCCCTCCTCAGAAAACATAACGTGTAGAGAGAGAACTGCTTTTATTCATGACGTCTCACAGACATTTTTTTTTTTTTTTGGATGGTTTTCTGGTTCAGACTGAAAATTATTTTTTGCTTATTTTTCTGATTTCTTTTTGTCAACAAATTCCAAGAAACCAGCGACAAATTCATCGTCCAGTTAGGATTTACTGTGATGGAATTTAGCTTCTTAAGGCTAATTGCTCCTCTGTTGTGAATCAATACCTCACGGCACAAATATATATTTTTTATTAATATTAAAAAATTATTCTCATTGTTGCTGGCTCATTTTAAAATCTACCAGATCCCCCCTTGATCTGCTAACGGACTCCCCCAACAAGTGTGACTCGAGTGCCATGTTCAGACTATATAATAGTATATAATGAGTCATCTATATTATAAGAAAGAGCATTTTTACAACACATAAAAAAGAACAAAATTGATTTATGACGTTTAGAATTTACAAAATTATTATACAGGAAGTGTAATCTATGCTAGTTCCCTCTATTTTACCTTTATTATGTCGGTGAAATCCGTCTTTAGGTTTTGTAACACATTTCGGGCGGATGCCAAATTATTTCTCCAGGCGTTCAAATGACAGCAGTTTAGCCGCTTGTCCTGGTGAAGCCATGTGTGTGATTGTTCATGAATGAAAAGATATAAAAAATTAAAAATAAGCCAAGAAATCCCCCCAGATTGACCTGATTGACCCTGAACTCCGTCTCTCTGTCTTCCAGATGAGTCTTGTCCTCGCTAGACGCCACTCAACTCGCCAAAAATACCCGTGCGATCAAATCACCAACATTTTGTTGAACAATTTTATTTTAAATGTGATCTGTTTCACTTGAATTGTGATATTTTTCTTCCTTGTGGGTAAAAACTGTAGCATCAGAATGAATGAGTGTAAAAAATGTACAGTACAGTGTTTTCTGGGTAAAAATACAAATCGACCAGGGAAAATATGAATGTAAAAACATGGTACATATCATAAAATACCCTCAAATGTGCACTGAAGGATCACTTCTCTATGCAATATAATGAAAATGATAATATTTCATATAGTAGTTTATGTTATTTACTGCCTCAGCACAGAAGAATGATGTCGACATCATTTGCTTTCATGTGCCTGCTGGATTTGCCCACAGATGATATGAAGAACAGGGTCTATAGATATGTGAATATTTATGTACAATATTTATACTTTATATCTGAAGCCTTTCTGAGGGGGGGGTTGTATTGAACGTAGCAGAAACGGGTGTTGCAATGCAGGTGAATCCAGGAGGGTCGTACCTCCATGACAGGGTTAAATCGAGCCTTATTGTTCACGACGACAACTCTGCTAACAGTTCAGGTAACAATTTGTTTAAATAAAGGTTTTATTCTGTTATTTTTGTCATGGGGGAGTGGTGACAGAGCTGTGCCAGGGAAAGTCACCAGGCTGAAAACACAAACAATTCAATTAACAGATTAACTTTGTCCTGGTGGTGTCTGACGTGTTTTTCTCCGATGTATAAAACTGTAGGAGTTTGTGAATAAATTCTGTGGAAGTGATTTTTTTTCAATGTGAGTTGAAGAAGCTGGCTTCAAGTGAAAAAAATCAAATAAATGGCTCCAAGAACAGTTTTGTCTTTTATTTGTGAGCAATGAATCAAAAATTGTGAATCAATATGCTTCCAATGTATTATACTTTAAAAAAGGTATTTTATGAACTCTTAATGAAATATTTCGACATAAAGACATAGACTGCTACACATACTTTAACTCCCAGAAGAATTCATTTCAAAAAAATTTATTGGTCCCCAAGGTACCTTTATATTTTGGGCACAATAAACTAGTGCAAGTAAGCTTATTATTAAGCATATTATGCTATCTTTAATTTCTGTACAGTTTTTATTAAATTTTCACATTTTAATACACTAATATTAAAGTTTTACTGCTTTTAAAAATAAATTAAGATTTTTCTTTTAGTCATCAAATAAACGGAAACGAAAAAGTGCCCTTAATTACGTAAATTACACACGGAGGGAAGAAGAAAGTTAATTTACGATTCAGTATTATTGGTTGATTATTTATAATCTATTTTTATCATTTACTATTATATTTTAAATTTAATTTAACTAATTAATTTGTTCTGCTCTGAGTTTTTATTAAAAGCACAACAAAAATTAAAAATATTTCCGTCGGCGCCATCTTGGAGCTCCACAGCGACACTCTGCGGACAGCTGAGGTACTGCACCTCAAGTTCTAGGTCACGTTCCTATTTACGGATACCCGTGACGTCATCACGCTCGCAGACTTGTAGCGTCAGTCCGCTCCGGGTCAAGACGTGTGTTTGCTCTCAGTCTGAAAACCACCACGGAGAGCTTCGTCTTCTCCACGCGCGCGCGGAGCCACCGAGCGATGAAGACGCTCCTCTTCCTCCAGCAGAGAGCGCGTGAGGTCGAAGTGACCGACGGGAAAAAAAAAGTTCCACGAACGTAAAGGCGAACTTTCCAAACAGATGCAACAGGGAGGAAACTTCTGACCCCGAGAAAAGATGATTCTGAGGCTGATCCACACCGGAAGTTGCAGAGGTTTCCTGACCCGCGTGAGTTCTGGTGGTTCTGGGAGCGCGTGCCGCTTACAAACACGCTTCCTGTTCACGCGCTGGATGTTACTGTTTGTTCACAACTCCCAGGTTCCCCGGAAGCAGCAGCAGGTCCCGCTGTCGTCCTCCGTGCCCTCCCAGCCGGTGCCCCCCCTGGCCCAGACGCTGCAGGAGTACCTGCGGGCCCTGGAGCCGCTCCTGCCCCCGGAGGAGATCAGCCACACCCGCAAGGCGGTGCAGGAGTTCGGCAGGCCCGGGGGCCTGGGCGCGCGCCTGCAGCACGGGCTGGAGAAGCGCGCGAGACACGCGAGGAACTGGGTGCGTGCCGGTGCGCAAATCCAACGCACCTTAGGGACAAATTAGGACTTTGAGCGTTGTTATTTCACTGAAAAGTTATTAACAGTTTTTTTTTTATCTCCAAAACATGTCGAAACTTTGCGTTTTATATAAAAATAAACGCAAAAGGCACAAAACCAGGATGAAACGACGCGCTTTTTACGTGCTTTTTGTGCGCACCTGTGCGCATGCGCGTTCTGGCAGCAGATAGAGATAAAATATTAATCCTGGAGGAAATTGTGTTCGCTAGCGTCCAATTGGAAATGCTTCCAATTCAAGCTCCTTGTGTGTGTGTGTGTGTGTGTGTGTGTGTGTGTGTGTGTGTGTGTGTGTGTGTGTGTGTGTGTGTGTGTAGATCACACCTTGGTGGGTGCGGTGGGCGTACCTGGAGAGCCGACAGCCGTTGCCGGTTCACTCCAGCCCGGCCATCTCTTTACCCAGGAGAGATTATAACGGCTGGAGGCACCAGCTGGTGTAAGTTCACACACACACACACACACACACACACACACACACACACACACACACACACACACACACCTGTGTGACCTCATCTACTTTCTGTCTTCCTGCAGGTTTGCAGCTAAACTGATCGCAGCCGTCTTGGACTTCAAGGCCAAAGTCAACACGTGGGTCAAACCTTCTGATGTCATTGAACCTGATCTACATGCGTGAATAAATTATGCTAATGAGGCCGTCTCGTCCCGCCCCCAGCGGCCAGCTGCCGGTGGAGTTCATGCGGGGGAAGCCGCTCTGCATGGAGCTCTACCCGCTGCTGTTCTCCTCCTGCAGGATCCCCAGCCCCAAACACGACTCCATCGCCCACTACGGCCGCGCCCGCCGCTCGCCCACCCACATCACCGTGGTCAGGAACTACCAGGTGAGGGGCGGCGCCCTCAGGTGCGCCTTAAAGGCACGGCGCCCTCATGTCGAAGCGTGTTGATAGATTACATCTTTGTTATTTTCAGTTTATTTTCATATTTTTAATTAAAGTTGTTTGATTTTTAAAATTTTTTTAAAAAATTTATCGATAAGTTTAAAAGAAGAAGAAAAAAACTTTATTTTTAAAAATAAAAAGCTTAAATTCCTGCATATGGCTGGTACACTTTTATTTTGTAGGAGCAGGTTTGCGTCCAAAAGAAGCGGCGTAAATGTTTCTCCTGTCAACACGAGTCTCTGTCCCAGTCAGGTGACCCTGAACCTGCCTGTTAAGCTCCGCCCCCTCCCTCCTGTCTCACCTGCAGTTCTTCCAGCTGGAGGTCTACAACAGCGACGGCTCTCGGATGACGGAGAGTCAGATCCACGGCCAGCTGCTGAGGATCCGCTCGCAGTCCTGGAAGACGGACAAGGAGCCGATGGGCATCCTGACCAGCGAGCACCGCCACACCTGGGGGCAGGCCTACGAGCGTCTGATGAGAGGTGCGCTTCGGGGCCGCGCCGTTAGCACGCAGCGCTAACCCCGCGTGTTTTTATTCTCCAAACAAATTTTACCATTTAGCTAAAATTGCTAATGCTAATATGAATTAAAGGCGACGTTCTGGTTTAAAAAAGACGGGTCCTTGATTTGGAATCGTGTGTGTGTGTGTGTGTGTGTGTGTGTGTGTGTGTGTGTGTGTGTGTGTGTGTGTGTGTGTGTGTGTGTGTGTGTGTGTCACAGACAAGCTGAACAGGGAGTCGGTGAAGCTGATAGAGTCGGGAATTTTCTCTTTGTGTCTGGATTCTCCGGTCATGAGGATATCAGATGAGAAGTACACACACACACACACACACACACACACACACACACACACACACACACACACACACACACACACACACATCCATCCTCAGGTTTGTCCTCGTTTGCTGGTTGTGTGTTGTAAGCTTTTGTGTTGAGATACCACAGCTTGGTGTGTGTGTGTGTGTGTGTGTGTGTGTGTGTGTGTGTGTGACTGACAGGTACGCCAGCCGTAAGGCGGCACAGATTCTCCACGGAGGCGGGACTTTCTCCAACAGCGGGAATCGCTGGTTTGACAAAACGCTGCAGGTGAGTGTCTGGAGGTGTGAATGTAGCGTTAGCTTCAACGTGCTAACCTAGCAGCTATCAGCTAAGTGTGGCTTCTCCTTTGCCCGGGGGGGGGGGCAGTTTGTGGTGGGGGAGGACGGATCCTGGGGTCTCCTGTACGAACAAGCCTCCGCCGAGGGGCCGCCCATCGCAACGCTGCTGGACCACATCCTGGAGTACTGGTGAGTGTGTGTGTGAGTGTGTGTGTGTGTGTGTGTGTGTGTAAAATATATCTGTATGATATCATTAGTACTTATTGTTACTGGGAGCTCATCAGCTTGCTAGCGTTAGCATTAGCACAGCCTTAGAATCTACTTTCGGTTTAGTCTCATCTTGATGAGGCTAAACTGAAAGTATTGTCTGGATTATTAGGCGCACCGGATTATTAGGCGCACCGCATTATAAAACACACTGGATTATAAAGCACACTGGATTATAAAGCACACTGGATTATAAAGCACACTGGATTATAAAGCACACTGGATTATAAAGCACACTGGATTATAAAGCACACTGGATTATAAAGCACACTGGATTATAAAACACACTGGATTATAAAGCACACTGGATTATAAAACACACTGGATTATAAAGCACACTGGATTATAAAGCACACTGGATTTTTATAAAGCACACTGGATTATAAAGCACACTGGATTATTAGACGCATTGTTGGTTTTTGAGACGATTAAAGGCTCTTCGGTGCCTTATAGTATCGTATTTTTCTCGCCTGCAGTGAGAAACCCGACCCCAAGAGGGCGCCGCTGGTGCCGCTGCCGATGCCCAAGAAGCTCTACTTCCACATCGACCGGGAAATCAAGAGAGACATCGAACACGCCAAGCAGAACCTGGACATGTAAGCGCCGCGTCAGCGATCCGACGGGTCGACGGGACGTTTGTTTGCTTTTTTTTTTCCCCTCAAAATCCAACGACCCTGAAGAGAAGCGCAGCTCCAGGAAACGACCTGAGAGCAAACAGCGTTATCCACCCCCGGCGGGGTAACCTTCAGTCAAAGCAACGCCGGCAAAAACAAACGACGTCACGGCGACGCGACGTTCGGATTTCTGTTTGAAACAGACGAGGCTGAAGGTTTGAACTCTTTTTGTTCTGCTCTCCTGCAGCTTGATCAACGACCTCGACGTCAACGTGTTCAACTTCAAGAAGTTCGGGAAGGAGCTTCCGAAGCAGCACAAGCTGAGTCCTCACTCCTTCATCCAGGTGGCGCTAGAGCTGGCCTACTACAGGTGAGGGGCCACGGGCGGGGCGGGGCCCGGGACCGGTCCGCGGGTCAGTGGAAACCGGTCTGAGGTTGTTTTAAACGAGTGGACGTTTGTGTGACGTTACGAGGACGCTGCTAATAAAGTTGATACAAACTGGATTCACCTTTTATTATTACATTTGGAATAAAAACGGTTTAATGCTGGTGGTTTTAACCCTTCGTCCGCCTCCAGGGTCCACCAGGAGCTCTGCCCATCCTGTGACATCGTCTCTCAGAGGATGTTCCGCGGCGGCCGAACCGAGTACATCCGCTCTCCGACCAACCAGACCTTCAAGTTCGTCCGGGCGTTCGACGATCCGTCCGTCGGGGTGAGGAGCGCTCGATGGACGCCGGATCGGTTTGAGTCGGGTTGTTTTAATCGTTTTTTTGGGGGGGTTTTTGCGCTGCAGAGGGAAGCGAAGCTGCAGCTCTTCAGGGAGGCGGTGGACGCTCACGCCACGCTGACCGATCGGGTGAGCGACGAGGAAACCTCAACGGGTTCCGCCGTCCGTCAGCAGCTGATAAATCTTTTATTGTCCTGCTGATTTCAGGCGTTTAAGGGACACGGCATAGAGCGCCACCTGCTGGGCCTCAAGCTGCAGGCCATCGAGGAAGGGCTGAGCATCCCCAAAGTGTTCATGGACACGGCGTACGGCCTGGCGACGCACTGGAAGCTCCGGACGGGCCAGGTGGGTGTGTCCACGCCGGACGCAACAGGAAGTGTCACTTTATCTGCTGTCTGAGCTTCCTGTCTGGTTTTTCTGGAGCTTCTGATCTTCTTTTAATACGATGCATTCACTGTCAGTAGAGCGTCGGATTTTCCAGCGCTCACACATTTCTCATCTTGTTTTTTTTTTTTTTTTAATTATATTTGAGTTATTTACGTCTCGGTGTTACGTTAACGCTCCCCGTCGTCCAATCGGACGACCCCTCTCGCTCCTCCAGGTGCCGACGAACACCGACAGCGTGATGTGTTTCGGGCCCCTGGTTCCCGACGGTTACGCCGTTTGCTACAACCCCCAGGACGACCACGTCCACTTCTCCATCACCGCCTTCAACTGCTGCGAGGAGACGCACGCCGAGACGCTCGCCGTCACCCTGAGGGACACCTTGTGTCAGCTCCAGGAGCTGCTGCAGCCCACCGTGTAGGGCCGCTTGTTATACGTCCCCATTGGGGGGTGTTTTTCTTTTTGTGCATGCGTCAAGGCGGGGTTTATCGATGACTGAGGTGCGTTCGATTTTTTTTTTTTTTTTATGTTTGCCAGAAGCGTGAATCAATCTTTTCGTTTAGTTTTCTAGCACGAGCATCTAATGCTTCCACGCCGCCGCTTAAAGCCGGCGTGACACTCCGTTATGGGGAACCAGCCAGAAGACGTGTGTTTGACACGTTTGCACTCCGTTCACCAGCTTTAAGGCGAGCAGCAGATTTCTGCGACGCTTTTATTCTGAAGCTTCGACCCGACGCCAGACTGTTTCTGTATTATGAGATGATTTCTTGTTGGTGTTTTTCTCTCAATCTGTATGATAATAAATAAAGTTTGTTAAATGAATCTCAGTTTATTTAAAGTTTGTTTTGAGGCTTAAGATATAATTCTTAGCTTTGATACTTTTACCCAACGGATCTTAAATGATCCCACGTCTTTAAAGTGATATGACGATTGAAAAAAAATTATGCCTTATGACCATAACCTTTCTTCCTGTCTGCTCGCTATTTAAAAAAGAAATGGTAATAAAAACTGACTGAGTGAGGGTTAATTCGATCATGTCTTGGAGAAATATACTTGATCCGAAGCTAATTTGAAGCTGAAAATGTCTGAAAACGGTCAAATCAAGTAAAAGCTTGTCGAGCTTGAGTGGAACAATTAAGAGGGTAGTTTTCAATTTAACATTGCATGAATAAAAATGGAAAAAGACTTGACCTGTTTATTTTATAATTTATTACATAATCACATTAATGACAATTTATGACAATTCATTATTATTATAAAATCTTTTAAATAACTTTCTACGCTATAATTATGATTTTATATCGTAATTATAAGTATTTGTAATATTATAAAATATTTTATTACTCAATGTATTATAGTATATTTATAATTTATTGTATAGTATATTTTAGTACAAATTAATTTATTGTATTATAATTTATTACATTATAATTTATTTTGTTAAGATTTATTACATTACGGTAAAGTAACAGCTGAATAAACAATCACTCGCTGCTTCCTGTGTGAGTGAAAAAGGGGGCGTTCTTACTGTTAGCTGATGATTGGACTAGAAGTAGCCGGAAATGACGTTTGATGTATCCCCCATTGGTTTAAACTTAAAACCGGAAGCGAGAGACGGAAACTACGGCCGCTGCTCGGTGTTAATAACAGTAAACACGGTGTGCAGCGGGTTACGTAAGGGACGCGAACCAACGGAGAGAAATGGGACTGAAGCTGAAAACACAGCGTTAACCGAACTCATGCGTTCATTTTAACGTCTTTTAGGTTTTTAAATTAATTTTAATTTGTTCTTGTCGGCCATGTCCGCAGCGGTGAGGAGCAGCGGAGCCTCCTGGCTGCTCTACCCGCTCCTCGGTGCCTGCCTCTGGGCTGCGGCGCTCGGCTACAAGCCGGTGATCATCGTTCACGGTTTGTTCGACTCCTCGGGGGATTTTAAGAACCTACAGCGGTTCATTAACGAGGTGAGTGTCCGGAAGGCCTCTGTACGGGCTGTGTGGAGCTCAAAATCCTCACAGACATCTGAATGTACAGGTGTGTGTGTGTGTGTGTGTGTTTGCGTGTCATGCCTTCTGGGGACCTGAACCCATCTCTCTGCAGTCTCATCCTGGGACCAACGTGACGGTGATCGACCTGTTCGACAGGAGCGCCAGCCTGGAGCCCATGTGGAAGCAGGTGGAGGGCTTCAAGGCAGCCATCTACCCCATCATGCAGAACGCCGCCGATGGCGTTCACTTCATCTGCTACTCTCAGGGTCAGTGAACGCATCGCTGAGGGTTGCGTTTAAGGCTCAAGTAGGAGGTCAGCAAACAAGGAACTCTGATATCACCACTGCTGTGTGGAATTTCAAGTTTTATTATTTCTGTCACGTGTTTTCTCCTCGCTGATAAGACCGTGAAACTCAAACATAAGATGCGATAAAAGAACGGGAGGCAGTTTTTACAGAGTTTACATTTTTTGCAGTGTGGAGCTGAAACAATTTGTTGAAATTCCAGTTTTTTCCACACTATAGGGTGCACTGGATTATAAGATGCACCTTCAATGAATGGTCCATCTTAAAGCTTTTCCATAGGTAAGGCCCACTGGATTATAAGGCGCACCATCAGTTTTTGAGAAAATGAAAGGCCTTTAAGTGCGCCTTAAAGTGTGGAAAATACTGTAATTGGCGACAATTTTGACAATTGTGAAAAATCGTAGCTTCTAAAATCTGAATTATTTGTGTGATTGACTTCTGTTTCTTGTCTTTCAAACGTCGGCGCCTCACCGACTGCAGGTCGCATCCCATTTGCGTCAGTGTCTTCTTCTTCGGTGGTCGTTCGCGTCGGAATTGAGTCGTCGAAACGCCTGACGGGACAATTTTTTTGTCCGCAGGTGGGCTGGTCTGCAGAGGAATCGTCTCCACGCTGTCGGATCACAACGTTCACTCCTTCATCTCCCTGTCGTCGCCTCAGGCCGGCCAGTACGGAGGTGAGGCTCAGCGGCGCCGCGGCGAGCTGTGAACCCCGATGCGTCCGGCTGAACCCCGTTTCTCTCCTGCTTCCTCCCAGACACCGACTACCTGAAGTACCTCTTCCCTCAGTTTGTCAAGTCCAACCTCTACCACCTCTGCTACACCGCCTTCGGTCAGAGGGTTTCCATCTGCAACTACTGGAACGGTGAGACTCCTCCGCCGGTAACGACCTGAACACGTTCTGGGAGCCACGTCTGACCCCTGTCCCCCCCCAGACCCCCACCACAGAGACTTGTACCTGAACAACAGTGACTATCTGGCTCTGCTCAACAGCGAGAGGATCAATCCAAATTCATCAGGTCAGCACATTCCTCCCGGGTCAAACCGACCCGTATCGACTGTGTGTGTGTGTGACCCGCAGTAGGTCTGTGATCATGTGATCACTAGTTCTAAAGTCACGACTCCACAGGAAGTTATAATAGTGAATCTGTTTCCTTTTGACGTCATCAGAAATGAAATGAGGTGAAGTTTATTTAAGTCGGACTTTGTTCAGCAGCTCATTTGAACAGGTTTGTGTCTCCATCCCAGAGTGGAAGAAGAACTTCCTGAAGATTAACAAGCTGGTTCTGATTGGAGGACCGGACGACGGCGTCATCACGCCCTGGCAGTCCAGGTGAGTTCAGGAGCGCCTCGTAAAAGTCAGCACCGACGTCCTGCAAAAAAAATAAATCCAAAAAGTTCTCTCCTTTATATCCATGGTTGTATTTTGTATTTATTTTATTTATTTTAAAATATTTTTTAAATATTTTTTTTAGTTTTTTTCATGCATTACTTGACCTTTGCTCACTTGTTTAATCTTTATTTCTCTGTTTCTCTGGTTTTACAGCCAATTTGGATTTTATGACGACAATGAGACTGTTGTTGAGATGCAGAACCAAGACGTGGGTGAAAAATCACACACACACACAGACACACACACACACACACACACACACACACACACACACACACACACACACACACACACACACACACACACAACACTGTTAAATGTTAAGTTCTTCAAACGCCGTTTTGTCCTCTGGAGTCATAAACTCACGTACAGCTAACAGTCGCGGCGCGAGCACCGGGACCGGTTGCTATGGAAACAATATACCGTCTGTGAGCTAGCAGGACTTCAGGAACGTTTCCAGTTCCAACTGGTTTGGTCTTGAATCTTTAGATGGAACTGATGTATAAATAATTTTTTTGTGTGTAATTCTGTTTTATGTGTGTAGAACTGATCCTTTTTCTTCCTCTTCCTCCTCTTCCTCTTTTCCAGTTGTATTTGAGTGACGTCTTCGGCCTGAAAACGCTGGCGGCTCGCGGCGATCTGATCATCTGCTCCGTTCCCGGGGTGGAACACGTGTTCTGGCACTCCAATGAGACGGTGTTCCACACATGCATGGAGAAGTGGCTGGTGTAAACAAACAAACAAACAAACAAACAAACAAACAAACTCTTCCAGCACACACAGATACACACTTCAGTTTTACACGATGAATTCATCCACTTTTGACGAAAGTACTGTGGATTTATTCCGAACTTCTCGGGGTTTAATCTCATTTTCTAGATTACAGCCTTCAGAGGTGCGTTCAGTCAAACCGTACTGTCGGCGTTTGTTTGTCCTTGGACTTCCTGTGGGCGGGGCTTGTGTTTGAGCTTTTGCTGCTCCCTCCAGCGACTACAAGATAGTTTTTAGAGAAAAGCGTTGACAGTTTGGAATCTGTTTCTGTCTCCTGGAGGTATCAATAAGAAGATAGCTAACGCTAAGGCTAGCAGCTAGTTAGCCTAACATATCAGAACGCTGGACAGCTATCTGAGCTCAAAGGGAATAAATCCACCCGACTGCTTTGTAAAGTTCAGAGTTCCAACACCTCAGATGTTTATAACAAAACAAGTGTGGAAGTTTATCCAAATATCAGATACACAAACCTCAAACTGTCGGCAGCGACAAGAATAAAAGGCTTGAATAAACTCTGGAACTACTGTTAAAATCTGACATTTAAGGAGCATTTCAGCAACTTGGCATGATGCTAATGTAAAACTGAAGAAGGGACGAAACAGGAAGGGGTCAAAAATCAGCGTAAAAGAGGCTGAAATATCCTGATTTTACATAATTGAACTTCATTTTTGGTCTCAGGTTTGAGTCAAACCCCTGGAATCAGCTGATCTTGTGTAAAACTTGGTGAAATGCTCCTTTAATGTCGATGAAATTGAGATTTTTGTCCCCTTTGAAGCACAAAGAACCCTAACATACAGTATTTATCCGTGTGTGTGTGTGTGTGTGTGTGTGTGTTCATGCATACCTCAAACACACAACACTCTAGTGCCTGAGCGACTCTCATCCCGTCTGATGATGCAGTAATTTGTATGTTTTTATCATTTTAACCTATTTTAATGTGATGGTCTGATTTGAAGGTTGTTTTTTTGTCAGTAGATCGAGCCTTAAACGTCTGTTTGTTTTACGTCCCAAACCGAAGTGCTGCCATCGTCCGTCTTTAGCGACGGAGGTCAAACGGATGGAAGGATGGAGGCTGGCGAAGGGGGCGGAGCTTCCCTTAGATACCTCAGGCGTCAGAGCGACCGTCCTGTTGGGATTGACCCCAACTGTCGTTCTAACAGTGGATGCTTTCAAAAAGAAGGAGAATTTAAAAAGCTAAAGTGATAAAAATAAGAAGTGAATTTTTTTTTTTTCCACAAGAAGACAAGGGAAATGAAAATTTGAAGTACTGTCCCTGATATTGTTGAATCCTGTTTTATGTTTCTTGTGCAAATTAAATGATCTGACTGCGTCGAGGAAGAAATTAACTTTATATGTTATGATTGTGATTTAAGGGAAGTCCTCAGTTGGTTTTTGTGCTTTATAAACAACAGATATGGTTATGGACAATTTTTTAAAAACTCAACTGAAGCGACTATTTTGACAAGATCGTACAATTTTTACCAAATTTGAACTGCCGATGAAAATGTGTCAAATGTTGTCAGTTCAATAAAAGTTTTAAATATCTACATTTTCTTATTTATTTGTCCCGGAAACACAAATGTATACAAATGAAACACTCAAGTATAGGATTCTAATTTTATATATATGAATGTATTATTTGCATACTAATTTTAATTATGTTAATAATTTTTCTTTATAGACATACTGTAAATGAGACTATATAGGGTTTAATTTTCTTACTTGATGTTTAATACTGCTGTTAAACCTACAATTCAGTGAGTGAATGGTACGGTCAGATTAATTTTATTTATTGAAATTTTAATTTAAGTTTAGAATTTATAATTATTTATTTGCAAAATCTTTTTTCCTCATTCTCATGTCATTTTTTGTAATGTAATGAACATTTTCCATCGCTCGCTTGAGCAGTAACCGTAAGGAAACGGACGTTAGGGACATACACTACATTTCCCACCATGCCCTGCGCACAGGAAGTAGCCGGCCAGCTCAGCGGATATGTGCGCGCGGCGCCCCGTGAAGGCCCTTTTCCGTCTCTGAGAAGTGTGGCACCGAACGGCGAACACAAGTGAGTGAATTAATCTCCTTTTCCTCCCGTCAGACGTTAAAAAACAGACTCAAACAGGATTAAATCATCCGCGGCGGATCCGCGCGTCCGGTCAGGAAGAATAAAACACGTTAGCTTTGCTGTAAAGTGACTTTATTCCCTCAAATGTTGCCCGATGAGCACAACGGCGCTGAGCGTTAGCATGCGGCTAACGCATGTGGATGAGGCATGTTGATGATTCTTAGCGACAGCTAGCAAAGGTTAGCATTCAGTTTCACCAAGTTAAATTTCAAATATAGCGAGGACTGTTTCCCTTAATGTATAAAACACAACTGTTTGTAATGTAAATCTCATTAGCATTAGCTGGTTTGTTACCGGACACCGCTATGGTTAGCTAACGTTACGTGAAGCTAATAGAATCAGGCTTCAAATCGGGCCTTAAAGGTAGGTTATAATGTTATTAAAATTAATGTTTTACATGTATTTTTTTTAACAATCATGTTTAATATTTGTGCAAAATGACGTGGATAGATTATGGGATGAACGGCATAAAAACTGGACTACCTGTATTTTAATTTAGATTAAATTAGTCTAACTGTATGGGAATAATGCTGTTTGTCATGCTGCTTGATAAAGTATTACACTTAATGGTGTGTTTAAATTAATAATATGACAATTTTATAATGCTAATCTAATCTGAATTTCCCTTGGGATCATTAAAGTATATATCTAATCCTCAGTGACCGACTGGGAGTGCGCCCCCGCTGTGGCCGAGACCCCCGAGATTAAACTTTTTGGAAAGTGGAGCACAGATGACGTCCAGATTAACGACATCTCCCTGCAGGTAGGAGACCCGTCTGAAACGCCGCTTCACGTGAAGCGAGGCTAGAGTCACGCCTGGACGTCCTCGTCGTCCTGGCGTGCTAGAGCGCTCGCAGAGCAACACGTCTTTGCTTATTCATTGGCTGTCGTCTGCTGTGATCCAGCCAATCACCAACTCAGACACACGACCGTTGGCGTCCTCTGTAAGCCTCATCGGCGTGTTGTCGTCTCCTGTCCCCCTTGCAGGATTACATCGCTGTGAAGGAGAAATACGCCAAGTACCTGCCGCACTCTGGAGGGCGCTACGCCGCCAAGCGCTTCAGGAAGGCCCAGTGCCCCATCGTGGAGCGTCTGACAAACTCCATGATGATGCACGGCCGCAACAACGGCAAGAAGCTGATGACTGTGCGCATCGTCAAGCACGCCTTCGAGATCATCCACCTGCTGACCGGAGAGGTGCGTAGCAGCTAGCTAGCCTTAACCCCGATCGCCGTACCGTCAGGAACGACGATACGAATTTTGATCTTTCCTTCCTGCAGAATCCCCTCCAGGTGTTGGTGAACGCCATCATCAACAGCGGCCCCCGTGAGGACTCCACCCGTATCGGGCGCGCCGGTACCGTCAGGAGGCAGGCGGTGGACGTGTCGCCCCTCCGTCGGGTCAACCAGGTACAGAGACGCCGCGTTTTGTGCCGATTGGTCGCGTTGAAGCGAGGCTAGAGTCACGCCCGGACGCTGCCAGTCGTCCCGGCGTGCTAGAGCGCTCGCAGAGCAAACGTCTTGGTTTATTCATTGGCCGTCGTCGCCTGTGTCGCGGCCGATCACCGACTCAGATACATCCGTCTAAAGGGGGCGGGGCTCGTTCCTGTGGAGTCGACCCGTCTCACCCACCCGTCTCTCCCCCCTCAGGCCATCTGGCTGCTCTGCACAGGAGCGAGAGAAGCTGCGTTCAGGAACATCAAGACCATCGCCGAGTGTCTGGCCGATGAGCTGATCAACGCCGCAAAGGTCAGAGGTCGTCATCCTGTCGACGGTTTACACACAGCAGTATCGGACTCGAGCTAAAACTGTCTCTCCTTTCAGGGTTCATCAAACTCCTACGCCATCAAGAAGAAGGACGAGTTGGAGAGAGTCGCCAAGTCCAACCGTTAAGAGAAGAAATGCTTTCACAATAAATCTGAAGAAATGTCGTCTGGTTTCGTTTGTCTGGTTTAAAATCACAGACGCGACTCGACTGACGTCACTTAGTTTTATTGATATGAAACATATCAAATCCATAACATTAAAGCCGTTTAAAAACCGTCCCGTCATCAACCTGTCAGTAAAACATCCGTTAAAAGAATTAAAACTTGTCAGAGTCGCTGACTCGGCGCGGTACCACAGTTCCTTCAAAATAAAAGTCTCCCAACAGGATTCGAAACGTTCTGCGAGTGAAGAAACGAGTTCTGGTTGTGATGTGAGGGGAAATAACGTGAGATTAGTGAAAAATAAAAGTGAAAACAGTGAAGCTGAGGTTTAACTAGTGGTTTAGTGGTGGTTGGGGGGGGGGGGGTCGTTGTGGGGAATAAAACCAGGTGGACATTCGATGGTTAACTTGAACCTGTGGAAACCTGACGCGGCTCGTTTCTCCGCCGTGAACCGTCGTCCTGCCGGTTAGAAATGTCTGTGCTTCCTGTTGATGAGGAGGCAGAGCGAGGAAAGAGCCGCCCCCGCTTTGGACGCCTCGCTGCAGGCCGTCGGTAGGAGGGTGTAGTCCTGCAGCTTCTGGAAGGCCTGCGGAACAAACAGGAAACACGTCAAACATCTTATTTAATAATAAAACCTGTTTAAAAGCTCTGGAAAACAAACTTAAAAGATGCTAAAATTTACTAAATTTCATTTTTTTCAATATTAGAATTTGAAATCATTGACTTCCGGTGTTGATAATGGAGGTTCTTTTGCAGCTCGCCCCCTGCTGGGCGCCGGGGTGAACTGCAGCGGACTCACGGAGACGCTGTCGGGACATTCGTCCGCCGGCCGGTGGAGCAGGAAGTCCCGGTTGGACGGACCGCGGATGTAAATGCAGTTGGCCGCCGCTTCTTCTGGGACGGTGAGGATCTCATAGTGGTGATCGGTCAGCTGCTCCATCATCTGGACACACACACACACAACCTGAGGAGGGAGGGGGGGGGGCGGACGGAACAGCCGGTTCTGAACCGACTTCCTGTCGGGTTTTGGCTCTCGGCCCTTCAACACTCACTCTCAGCGTCCTCTTGGCCCCGTTGCTGCTGCTGATGACGATGGTGTCGGGCCCCCCCATGGAGCAGACGTTCCTCAGCCTCACGCCGCCGCAGACGGGGACGGTGGACACAGTGAAGTCCTGGGCGGGGGAGGGGGACGGAGGAACAGTTAGCGAAGAGAGCGGAGCGTCATCTGCATAATAATGACTTGAAACACGATCTGGAGGATCGACCCCCCCCACACACACACATACTGTGTGTGTGTGTGTGTGTGTGTGTGTGTTAAGAAAAGCAGAAAGTGTTAAAAGCACTCAAGAGAAATCAATACTCGAGGTCGGGTGTGTCGGCTTCTCCATCAGCCAGGCTTTTTAAACAGGACTACAACTCCCAGAATGCTTCACTGCGACTCACCTTGAAGGTGTCGGCCAGCACCTCCGCCCCCCTCCTGTTGGTGTGAGCCGACAGGCCGACGAAGAACTCCTTCCCGGTGAAGAGGACGTCGCTGCCCTCCAGCGTGGGCCCTCCGGAGCCCCCCTCCTCGGCCCCCATCTCCACCACCGTCAGGTGGAGCTCCGACATCACCTTCCTCACCGCCTCCGCCTGGGGGGGGGGCGGTCAGAACCAATCAGATTAAAGAAACAGGAAGTGCGACTTTAACCCTTTCAGCTCCAGTCAAACTTTAAACCCCCCCCCCCACCTCGCTGCGTCGCTGCTGCCTGAGGGGCCTGGTGATCAGCGCCGTCCCCCCCTGGATGATGGCCATGTCCTCGATCCTCCAGCTGTCCGGCAGCTCAGGGTCGGGGGGGATCTCGATCAGCTGCAGCCCCACCTTCTGCCTCAGGGCCCCCGTCAGGCAGCCGAACTGTCGCTGGGCTTTGGCCAGGTCCACCCAGGCCCCCCCACCGTTCTTGTGACCTTCGCCCTCCACCGACGCCCCGAAAGTCTCCGGGATGCCCCGCACCACGGCGTGGGTGAAGCCCCCGTACTCACACATGTCGGCCATGTTTGGTTCTGTTGGAGAAGGTCAGAATCTATTCAGTCCTCACCCCCCCCCCCCTTCCTGGACTCCGCCCCCCCCCCACCTGGAGGAGATGAGGAATCAGAGCCTGATGATTCTACAGAGGAACCCCTGAGGCGTTCAAAGACACCACAGAAGAAGAGCTGTTGGAGGTAGGATGATAAAGTTATTCAACAGCGTTTTGGGACAATCGCTCCTTTATGGTGTCCCAGTGGGGGGGCTGCAGAGAGGAACTGGTTCCATTCCATTCAGGAAGTCTAATTCTGCTCCATTTGGAATTTATGCAACAAGTGTTTGAATGCATGTTAAAAAAAAAAAAAAGGATTTTATGTCCAGTAATTAACTTTAAATCCCTTAAATCAAACATTTCCATCTATGGCGGCTGCAGCGTTCGATTCTGGAATAAAAGTCTTCATTTATGCAGGTTTTGTGACTGGGGAAGGAAAATTGAGGCAGGAATCGATCTGATTGATTGCATTAAGTATCAATAACCATGATGCATTCTGGGAATCGAACATGTTGCGTGTTTTCCTGCGGGGGCTGCACCGCCCAGCGACCCGCCGCTCCTTCAGCCCCCCCTCCTGAGGATGATCCTCATCTCTCCCATCGGAAACTCCCAACAACACGTCAGAAAAGTTCCACAAATAACCGGGAAACGAGCAGAAAAAGATCCGCTTCCTGCTCACCTTCAGACGGCTGTCCGCTTCCTCCGGTCCGCCTCGGTTCTCACTGCCGGAGTTTACGTCCAGAAGTGACCCAGTTCCCGTTAACCACACGCTCCCTTTTCCCTCTGCCGACCCAGCTCAAGCCGGACACTTTTAAACGCAACACTTCCGGTTGGCTTTCAAAATAAGACAACAATCGAACCCGGCAATTTGAGCTGTTGATGTTTGATCCATCCTCAATAGTATTCATATATTAAACAGCATTTTATTACAAGTAATTTCGAATGTAATGGCGCTGAAACACAACGGATGTCAGCTGTTTAACGTTCAGCCGTACGTAACAGCGAATTGAACCTTGTGAGCGGCCGTGCTCTTATTTTGAAAGCAGTTTGAGTTTACTTCCGGTCTCTCGGTGTGTTTACGTCCGGCTTGACGCGGCGCCCCATCCCCCCACCGGGCCGTCCGGATTCAATCAGCGTTGATTTCAATCACCGACACGTTCGTTAATCGCTTGTCAATAACGATCGATTTGTTTCAGCTGCGAAGGAAAAACCGCGTTTATGAAGTTATCGACGTTTAATTTGAAGTGAATACGCTTCCTGCAAAAGCGCACAATCCTTTAAAATTAAGACTAGAAATTAATTAGAACTGGATTTAAGTTTCAATAAAGGTAAATAACATCAAAGCACCTATATTATAAATAAAGGAATTATAAAAACGACTTAAAATTGGCCATAAACTGATTTTAAACATCAGTTTAGTTGTGATGTTGTGATTTGTGGATGACTAGCATTAGCTTGTATTTTTTTTAATTCTGCAAATTTCCTATCCAAACAAAAAAACTTTATTATTGACTAATATTTATCATAATAAAGAAATTCAACATTTCGATCTAATTAATCTTCCTTAAACTTGAGCTAGCTGGAAGCTAACAGGCTAATAAAGGTGAACAAACGCTCCACTGGTGATTTTGTGACTATAATCTGGTTCTGAGGCGTCAGATTAACGAATAATTGTTTCTTTTCTGTGAGGTTTGTTCAGATTAAATGTTTCCATGTTAATCCTGATTAATTCCACGCCTGAAAACGTCTTCTAAACCCTCGTCTGTCAATCAAAACGGTCGATTTTCGTGTCGTCTGGTCTAAACAAACGGCTGCATTCACCTTTACAGGTTTGATTTATGAACAACAGGCTAAACGGCGTCCTCTTCTTCCATCCCTCCTCCTCCTCCTGTCGTGACGTCATGAGGTTTATTTTTATTGATAATCCCAGAAAAATAATCTGCATTTCCCGAAATGTGGGTCAAATGAAACCGGACGTTGTTCACCAATCAGCTGTTGTTGACATTGTTGACAGTGATGTAAAGATTGATAAACAATGACAGCAAATGGAAACAGGAAGCGGCTCCTCGCTGCTCTCTGCTGATTGGATGGAGTTTGTTGAGGTTTTTCATCAGCAGAAGAAATGAAGATGAAATGTGTGTGAAAGAGGAGACGGAGACGGAGGGGTGGAGGGATGGGGGACGAGGGGACAGACGGGATTAAAAACACCATCTGTCTGCTGATCCTACAGCCGAACACAAAACATCCTGTCAAATATAGACCAGAGAACCCCCCCATTATTAGAACCCCCACCTATAGAATAATATTAGATTACAATCCATCTTTAGTTCTTTATTTATAATATCAGACAGAAAAGTTTATTCCTCCTGAAACTTCTTCGTATAGTGAATGAGAGGCTTTTATTTTGTCAGGTTTGCGTGCTTTTATTTTGTAGAGGGTGAATCTAAACCACGTGACGGCGGCCGGCCTGAGAAATAAATAACTGACTGATGTAGGAGCAGAAGAGGGTCGATACACACACACACACACACACACACACACACACACACACACACGCACATGATTTATGACACCAATCGTTTGCCGTAGTTTCCTAAAAATCAAACTTTACTGTAAATAAAGCAGACAAACCGTGTGTGTGTGTGTGTGTGTGTGTGTGTGTGTGTGTGTGTGTGTGTGTGTGCTGCCTGATTCACCAGCTGGTCAACAGCTTATTCAGTCTGAGCTCACAAGACCGCCGTCAGCAGACGTCCAGCACGCCGTCCTCATGGATCCCATTAGGCCTGATGGGTAATTCGGTTACGCCACCGCCGTCTGACCCGCCCTCCCAGAATCCTCTCTGCTCCTCTGCTCTGAGACAGAACTCTAGTAATACAGATGTATTCACACACCTGGATAAAGGTTTAAGTTTCCATTTTATGTTAATATTCTTCTCCACACAAATAAAACAGGAAACGTTTTGAAGTAAAACTAGCATGTAGCCCGTCTGAGCTAATTCAATCCCAAAGTTTTGATATATGTCGTATATTATTTGAATCGTTATGACACTAATGTTCCCATTTATGTCAGAAAGATTCAAATGTTTGTACATGATGTAAACACGTTAAGTGATATAACGTGGGATTATGTCGTTATCGATTATACGTCAGTTTTCAAAAAGAGTAGATTCTAACTTTATTGATCCCTTAAGGAGGTTCCGTCAGGGGAATTAACAAATACCCGAAAAATAATAATAAAATAAAATAATAAACAGATAAATAAAATAATAATAAAAAACACCCGAAAAATAATAATCAAAAAATAATAATAAAATAATAAATAAATTAAATAATAATTAAAAAAATACCTGAGAAATAATAATCAAGTTTACATCATCTTCAGCAAAAAAATATTCGCATCGTAATATCACTCGTAAACTGTTAAAAGCTGATAATATCATGTTACTGTACAATAAATAAAATACAATAAAATGGATTTTTCTCTACTGCTTCTTGTTTTCGTGGGTCACGGGGGTAGCTGGAGCCCATCCCATAATAAAAACATATATCGTATTATTAGCTCGTAGCAATCCCCCTGCAATGAGGAAGAGACGGCTGAAGACGAGACGGAGATGTTTTTTCTGTATTATATTGAAAACTAAAATGTCTGTCAGCTTCAAATGTATTCATATTAACCAAATATTATTAAAATAAACTCATTAATAAAGTTCAGCACAGAACTGGAATAATTATCTCCGGTTTATTCCACTTTAGTTGCGTCTCCTGGAACTGAGGTTTACCTGTATTCAATCATTAAACCCCCAAATTCACAGGACTAATAGAAGGTTCTCCTTCTGATTGATCTCTGTGGGGTCAGAGGTCATCCCGGTCTTCCTGTCTGCTGACAGCTGTGTGACGCCGGCGCTCGTAAGCGGCGCTGACGCGGGTCTCCTGATCGTAATCAGCCTCCAAATCGAATTAGTCGCCTCAGGGAGGGGCCGGAGCGATACGGGGACCCGACCACGGCCTCCGGCAGAAGAGACGGAGCCGACGTGAGGATCTGGTCGCGTCCCGGTGAGACAGGAGCGAGCTGCGAGGGCGGGTCTGGACCCGACAATGTGCTGACTCGTCACTGGATCAGCAGCGTTTCCCCCGGCGACACATCAGGACCCGCAACCATGACTCGACCAGAACTCCTGACGCTTCTCCTGTGTTGTCTCCCGCTGGCAGGTACGCAAAGGTCCTGGGTTCATTTCCCACCTGAAGGTCCCACAGGTGACATTTATGCAAATTTATGCAAATTTAAAATGGGATGAAAAAGTTTTGATTGCATTTGAAGCTTCCAACCAGATGAGGTTTGTTGTTTTCATGTGACGATAAAATCGCCTCGTGACGGTTAGCTGTAATGCTAGTTATTAGCCCCGCCTCTGACTGTGGTTGCCATGGTTTCCAGTCTGCCTGCGATGCTACACCTGTGTGTTTCCCGCCATCTCTCCTCTGGACTGCCTCAAGTTCCCCCAGGAGTGTCCCAACGGCCAGCGCTGCTTGTCCAGCAAGGCCACGGGCCGGCGGGGTGAGTGTGTGTGTGTGTGTGTGTGTGTGTGTGAGAGTGTGTGTGTGTGTGTGTCGCTGCAGATTTTGAAGCATGAAAATATTTTACTTTGAAAAGCGTGTGAAGCTTGAACCAATCGGATCAGGATCAAACACTTCCAACAAAGGCGGAGTCATCTCCGTCTTTCGCCCCCTAAGCTCCTCCCTCTGCCACTAAGCCCCTCCCTCTGCTCCCACAGGCTCCCTCCAGGTGACGATGTACGAGAAGAGCTGCGCCATCCCCTCCCAGTGTGACATCAGCGGGCAGAAATACGCCAGCGGGCTCTACTTCAACTACACCAACGTGTGCTGCGACACGGACCTGTGTAACGCAGCGGCGCCCCCCGGTGGCAGCGGCGCAGCGCGACTCGCCCTCTGCCTGCTGCCGGCGGTCGGCGTCCTGCTGGGCTGACCCCTGCCTGAGGGGTCGACGCAGCTCCGTTTACAAAAACACTAAAATGTTTGATTGTATCTCATATTTTTAGCAAACATTATAAATTTACGTCACAACCTGATTAACTTTAGATGTTTTCTTTGTTATTTCGGTTTTATGTGTTTGTGTTTTACTTGTGTGTAGCCATGATGCTAATTCAAACTGTTTTTGTGCAGTTAATAAAAACACAACAGTCCTAATAATTCTTATCGAGATTTCTTTTATTGCGATATCGATACGCTGGTAGTTTTTGTCTTTTTAATGTCTTTTAAACGGCGTGAAAAAAAAAAAAAGACGCTACAATCCATTGAAGGAAAAAAATAAGAAAAAAGATTCTTTAAGACAGCAAAATGAAAAAAAAAATAAAGAACACATTTTGAACGACAAATAACCTAAAAATTTATCTTGTCCAACAGCAATAAATGAAAATATTTTCCACACAAATGCTAAAAATTCTTTAGCCTTGAAATATTTCAGACTTGGTCCCTTTAAATGGTTCATTTTAGAAAACAGTTAAGTCATCTGCATAGAATATTATCTAATCGCACTTAGGTTTCACTTTTCATTCTGAATCTTTCTTCACGTCTGTTAGCATCCAGTTAGCATCCAGTTCCTCCCACTGGTTCAGTGGATCAATCCAACAACCGACGAGGTTTTTACTTCCTGATCCAGCGATTTTTTTTTTTTTTGAGCTTTTTAACTGTCAACAAAAAATCAAACACATCCTTTTTTTTACTTATATATAGACTCAAACCTTGACCAACAGGAGCACTTTGCTGCTGTCCAATCTACAGTAACACTAGCAGCTGAAGCTAAGTGCTTCAGTCAGGACGCTAAAATGCTCAAAACAATGCTAGAAAGCTAACTTTAGCAGGTTTAACACCACCTGGGTTTTGTGTGTTAGCATGCTAATCGTTAGCACTAAACAGAAAGAGGAAGTGAAGACGGAGGGAACATGATTGGCACTAAAGGATCCTCCCACAGCTACAACCTACACCTGTGCTGTTTTAAATGTGTGCGTGCTAATACTCAACTTCCTGTTTCCTGTCGCGAACACGTTTCCCACGTCTTCATCCGACACAAACACCTCCTCTTCCTCTTTCACACCTTCACTCAGGACAGGAAGTACAAGACACAAGAGGCGCTGGGTGGGCGACCCTGGGTAACTCTAGACGTCTGGGGGAGGGCGGGGCGACTGAAATCATTTCCTGTCTCTGTAACAGTTAACAGTGCTCCGCCCCCCCCTTAAAGGGACGGAGAACAAAACTTCTTCCTCTCTGAGGCGCGGCGAGGAAGAAGAATTTAAAGATCCTTAAAAAAAAAAAAAAAAAAAAAAAAAATTTAAGTAAAAAATGTTTCCTTCTCGGCCCGGATTGATCTGGTAGGCAGCTTCGTGGTGTGTGTGTGTGTGTGTGTGTGTGTGTGTGTGTGTGTGTGTGTCCCTCTACTGCAGCGCTTTGGCCACCGAGGCGTAAGCGTTGTGGATCTCGTCGTCGATGGGGCAGGTGGAGGCGAACTCCTCGCGGGCGTAGGCGGCGTTCAGGTAGCGCCACAGGTGTGTGAGGGACGAGGGGATGCTGAAGCCCCGGTACTTCAAACACACCACCTGGAGGAAGGGAACCAAACCCGTTACCCACAATCCACCTCTCCCCCCTAGGCTGCCCCGCCTCAGACAGGAGGTCACCTTCACGATGTGGAGCTTGGGCAGCAGGTTGCAGTCGGCGAGCGTCAGCTGGTGGCCGTCGAGGAAGGGGCGGGACGAGGGAGCGACCTCATCGGCGCTATTCTGGTCGATCTCGTCAGGAAGTTGGGTGCCGAGGAAGTCGTCCAGCTTCTTCAGGGCCTTCAGCAGACCTTTCTCCAGATCTGCAGGTGGAGGCAGAAACAGGAAGTGAAGGCGGTTCCGTCGTGACTCCACAGGAAACAGAATTTATTTCCACGCTTGACTCGGAGCTGCTCTCACTCTCGTGGTTCTGAGGGTTGGAGTTTTTCACGTAAGCAGAGAACTTGGAGAAAACGTCCATCCCCGCCGTGTTGGCCTCCGGGTTACGAGCAGCCAGACACGGATACCTGAGCAAACACAGTGATTATTGATTATCTATGATCAATCAGCACGGCAAGAAAAAAAATATTCCTGGAAAGTGAAAAACTAGAAGTTTAGAGATAAAAGATCACGAGACAAAAAACACAAGACAACACGTGACTCAGCCAGCTGATCGTCATCACTCACTTAAAGCAATTATTGATCTATAAACAACTGGTTACATAGGCAACAATGTATACATATGTTTTTACATACGTGTGTGTGTGTATATATTAATACATATACACATATTCACAAAACATACATATACAGACATTTTTGTACACATGTGTGTAAATAAGTTTTTTGTATAGGTGTATTTATATAAATAATTAAGTAACAAAAAAATTATATTTGTACATATACGTTAAAATGTATGTTTTTATATACATACGTATGTACGTGTTGATGTATATTTTGTGTCTGTGTACAGACAAAACATACGTACAGTATTTGTGTGTGTATAAGTATATATATATGAGGATATATATACATATATGTATGTATATGTATATATACATATATATGTATGTGTGTCTATATATATGTGTGTGTGTGTATATAAAATCTCTTGAACCGATTTATTATCATATATATATACAGTATATACACACACACATACATATATCTATCTGCATATATATGTACAGTATGTATATATACAGTATACATATACATACACATATATATGTGGAGTATTTTATATATATGTATCTATAATGTTTGACTTGAACCGAATCATTGTCAGTTAAATCTGTTGAGCAATTTTCTTTTGACTTCCTGTCAAAAAACACCATTTATGGATGTATATATGGATGTATATATGGATGTATATATGGATGTATATATGGATGGATGTTGGATGACGGTTGGATGATGGACGGTTGGATGTATGGATGGCTGATTTACCTGGGGGGGCAGAGATTCTCCTCCAGGAACTCCTCGATCTTGTTGGTGTCGGTTTTCACCTCGGAGCCGTAGAGCAGGAAGGGCGGCTGGGCGCCGGGGGCCAGGTCCTTCAGGACGTCCAGCTTCCTGACGGCGGAGGGACGGACGGACGCGAAGACAATCCAACCGCAGGAGGGGGGCGGGAACAAAAAAGAGGAAGCAGGGAAGGAACATCAGACCAGGAAATGAGTCACGTCTGCAGCTTGTGTCACGGCGGCTTTTATATCTGCCAACGCCGAACGAAACGCTCCCTGGTTCCGGCGCCGCTTGGTACCGGGGAGGGGGAGGGGCTTTATCGCATTCCTTCATTGTTACAATAGGAAGCGGGAGTCAGACGGGAGTGTTCACCTCTTCATGTCCACCGTGGTGACATCGAACGTCACTCCCTTCAGCCACAGCACCATGAAGAGGCGCTGGGAGAAGGGACAGTTCCCGATGCTCTGGCCGTCGCTGCCCGCCTGCCGACAAACACGAAAAAAAAAACCAACGTTAAAATACGATTTAAACACGATCCAAACAGGCGACGAACTTCAAGGGAGTTCGTGCAGCCGATAACAACAAAGAGAGCGCCGCAGAAACATTCCTGCATTCGTCACATATTTCTAATCCGGCGTTCCTCGCTGTCACATTCCCAACCCTGGAATCAAACATCGCAAACATCTTAACTGTTATTGCGTAATCCCGCGTTATTAACAAAACCACAACACGGTGATTAGCTTCAGTTATTGATTGATTTGCAGTCAGGCATTTCAGGAGGCGATCCAAAACGCTCCTGTATTTCCAAAGCGACCTGTTAGCAACGGTAACGCCACAGGAAGAGCACATTATTCCGTTAATGAAGGGTTTATAAAGTGTTATTAAGGGTTAATAAGCAGGATGTGGATGAACTACGTCGTCATCGACATAATGATGATGTCATGATGGAAACTTCAGGTCAGACAAGGGGAGCGTTTTGGTTCTTTTACAGCAAAAAAAGATTAGCCAACAAACTAAATCTAGATTAAAGTCGCTGCAGATTATGTAAACATGATTAGATTTAAACCAGATTAGATTTGTAAAGCCGCTGAGTCAGCACAGGTGAGCTTAAGCACCGTTTCAGATGTTATCAGGTTAAAATAACAAACCAGGAGAGGAAAAAAACCATTAAAACTATTAGATGGCTGCACTGGGAACGTTTACCTTGACAAAAAGTTCCACTTTGGGCTGATTGGCGTCGCTCATCTTCACGTCTCGAAGCAGGAAATTCTGTAAACGTGGAAACAGAAACGAAATGAAACGAAACGCGGAGGAAGTTTTTTTTTCTACACAAGACAAGAGTTCCAATGTCGGACAGCCATTTTTTTTTTTTTTTTTTTTTTAAACGTCACGTTTTGCGGCTAAACTGACGTCAAACCGCGCTTAGCTCGGATGCTAACGGCTAATAATGATGGTTTGGGTTTAGTTTGAAGTCTTGAGCTCGAACCTCTCGGTCGTCGCGGATGCTCGGAGCTGCTTTCTGCTCGAATCCCCTCCCCGTTCTGGTGTCTGCTGTCACCGCCGCGCCTCCATTTCCTGGTGCCGCGCGGCGGGCGGCTCGAGCCCCTCCGAGGTCGGCGCACACAAAAGGCTCGCGCTCCACCTCAGGACAGAGGCTCGAGCGCTCCGCGTGATTCAAGAGATGCAGGCTCGAGCGCGACCAGAAGGAGAAGAAGAAACTAAAACAAATTGGATTTAGTTTGATTTGTTTTATTGTGGATTAATCCGTTAATTCAAGAATAATCTGTGTGAAGTTATAAAAGTAAATAAAGATTTTTATAAGTTTTTTTTTTTTTTTTTTTTTTTAAATTAAAATGGAGCGAAATTTAAATTAACTTCCTGTTTCGTTGAGGTTGGGGATTTTATTTTGCTCCAGGTCAGTTACAAATTACAAGTTACAAAAGTAAATGTTTTTATTATAAAATAACTCGAGAAAGAATTTTTTAAATTATATTAAAAATGGAAAACATATACAGCGTAATGTTAATATAGTTAATATCAATGTATATTAAAATATATTAAATATTAATTTATTTCCATATATATATATTTCAATTTTTAATATATTTTATACAATATATAAACTTTATATACATATATACAGTATATACACACTATATATATATACATATACATATATACTGTATCAAAAACTATTAAAAACTTACATTTTTTATATAATTTTATTTTTTATAATATTGTAATAACATTGTTCGCCTCTGTTTTGCTCCTAGTCAAATGTTTTCCACATTTCGTACCTGTGTGTTATCCTGGAGGGCGTGGCTAGGTGGCACTAGCTAGCTATATTACCACACCCATTTCTGTTCACCTATCACACATAAATATGAGTTTTGTGGAATATTTTTGAGCGTATAATCAGAGGTTGTTGTTTCTTCTCCATCCTGTTCGCAGATCTTTCTCGTCCTCTTCCTGTATTTGTCTTCATTTGGTCCAGATGGTTCTTTGTCCAGTTTCGTCAGTTGGCGGTGATGTCATCTCAAGCTCTCAGCTGTTGCCATAGCGTCGGGCTGACTGGACCACCAGCTGCTGGGGATTTGATGCTTTGTCATCTCCATGGAAATGAACCCATGTTGGAGGGTTTTAATCCACATGAAGTTCTCCTTCAGACCGGGATCCAGACTCTGGAGTCATTGTAGAAGAAGGACTGCTTTGGTGAAACGTGTGGATCATAGAAACCTACAAACACAGACAGACTTAACTCAACTCTGCCCCCCCGGATTCGAACCCACAACCTCCTGAAATGCTCCCAGCCCACCTGGACCTGGTCTTGTATCGGCCAGGGGCTTCTGAGGTACTCGTTCAGTTCTGGATGCGAATGCAGCCGTGGGCGTGGGATGCTTGGGCGGGCCCCTGGGGGTCCCGATGTCATACTGTCCGGGGCCCGGAAGGGGCGGGGCTTTAGGGACAATCAGAGGAGGGGCTGATATCGCCAAATAGTGCCCCCTTCTGGAAAGACAGTCAAAACTGTTCACATTCTGAAGCTGTGAAACACAGATTATAAATATTATGCGTTCGCTCACGGCAGGAGGGTCCTCTTCACCGCTGGAGGGGCCTGATGGGGGCTGTAGGCCCCGGGGCCCGGGATGTGGTGGTCCACTGGGGGGGGGATCCTCTGGGTGTTTGATTTGAAGGGGGACAGGACGGCCCTGGAGCCACGCTGGATGGAACTGTTGTTCACGTCATAGTGGCCTTTAAGAAACGAATAAATTAGCATTAAATTAAATAAAACCGCTTTAGAATGAGCGACGTCGTGTAGAGAACGTGGAACATTACATGGCGACGGAACGTTTTTGTTCAGGCAGAAGGAGTCGCGTCCGGTTTTGGACAGGAACGCCGATGTTCCACCGGCCCAGGAGAACGTCGTCTTGCTGCCGCGGTGGATCTGAAACGAGAGAACGTTCACCGACGGCCTCAGAGGACGCCCCCCAGGACCCACCAGTGGTCACCTACGTCGTACTGGTTCGGGGCCGGAGTTCCGCGCTTCGGTACGCCCGGCGGAACGGCCACAGGCGGCCTGAACACCCGGGAGACGCCGGCGTTGAAGTCATGCCGACCGGTGAGCGAGCGCTGCAGGTTGTAGGCGTTGGGTCCCGGGACTCCTCTGTGGGGGTCCCTGGAGGCCCTGAGGGGCTTTTAGAGGTTCAAATGTAATAAAAAGATTTAAAAATATTTAAATTTAGTGCAGGCGAAATATCTCAAGTCATCTTTGAGGTGTAAGATTTGATTTTTGATCAAAATACAACAGATTATGGTCACATTAGGGAACTAAATGTAAATACAAGTATGTAATTGAAGATGCTAACCATGCTAATGCTCATGCTAAAGATGTTATTTGGACATATAAATATAAAACCATTGTGTGTCAACTGTAGGCCGGTCCCAAGCCTGGATAAAATGCAATTTGTTGCGAGAGGAAGGGCATCCAGCATAAAAAACTTGGCCAAACAAACTAAAATGGAAAAAGGATGTTACTCTGTGGCGACTACAAGATTTATAATCTGAATACCACAAGAGAATAAAAAATTTGATCTTAATTTAATTCAAATAAATAAAATGTAATGGCTTCCCAGTAATTCTTGTAAACGATGTGATCTTGACCTTGGATGGAACAAATCCTGTGGTTCCTTTCTTTGAAAAGGATGGACTTTGGACCTCAGCACTGGAGCGACAGTTGTAACTGGCCGGTCCTGGATTTCCATTCTGAAAACAAAGACTCTTCATCATATTAAAAGGTATTTATTAGAAAAGATGACTTTTAAATTTAAAATCTCCTACCAAATACAGGCGTGAAGGGAATCTCTTAGCGTTCGATAAAAGCTCTTTCTCTTCTGGATTTATTGTCACCATTGTTTGGTATTTAGTTGATATAAAAGATGAAACAGAATGAGGTGGGATTTGATCTGCTTTAAAATAAAAACAACCATCAGCTCTCTTTTAGTTTAGTTTAAAGATCAGAAAGTTAAACTCACTTTTATTAATTCTCCGGTACTCGTTGCACATGGTTTAGGTCGCAGCTTCACGTTAAAATCACTCAAACGACGCAGATCTTGTTGCCATGGCAGCGTGAAAACACTCGGCGGACGCCATATTTGACTTCTGGCGCCCTCTGGCGGCAGCGCCGGGCAGCGTCACCCGCTTTATAGCAACCCGCCTCTGTTGTGTTCGGTTAGCTTCATCCATCATGGCGATGCATGCGAAGACCACTCCGCCGCAGATCCCGGACACCCGCCGGGAGCTCGCAGAGCTGGTCAAGAGGAAACAGGAACTCGCTGTGAGAAGTTTTTACCTCCATTTACTCAAAAAAGCGACACTGAATGTTTTATCGATCTGAATTAAAGCGTTTATATTTATGAGCGGAGGCCTCGGTTAGCCGCTCGGCTAGCTAGCCTGGCCATTATGTGGGGAGCAGAACGGTGTTAGCATTTGTATAGATATCTATTATTGATTGGATTTATCCACACGGTCGTGTTTTATTGACCTTTTCAAAACGTTATGACGTGAAAAAAATGTGCAAATGTATAAAAGTATGTTTACGTTGCGCCCACGGGTGTTACCCGTTGTTTTAGCTAGCTAGCATTTCTGCATCACAGCTACCGCCCGGGTTGGAGTAGTTCTCGCGAGATCTTAGGGCTGGACGTGATTTACACGCTTGTGTTTGATTGGACAGTCAGCCAGGAAGGTTTATTCCAAACTGAATAGAAACGATTCACTAAAATTAAAATAAAACTAAAATAAAAACACTAAAACAACTGAAATTCAAGTTTTCTGATAAATATGACAAATATTACAAATAAGTGATTATTATATTGATTACAGACTAAAAACCACTCACTTATATTGTTTATGATAAATTCAGATCAAAATTACATGTAAATAAAATCATTAGAATACCTCAAATTCAAACTATCTGAGAAAAAATATTACAAATAAATATTATTATGTTGGTTACAAACTAAAAACAACTCACGTTTAATGTTTCAGATAAATTCAGGAGCACAAAAATTAAAATAACACTAAAATAAAAGCACCTTGAATTCAAACAGTCGTGTTTTGTTTCCATAATTAATTCTGGATTGATCCAACTTCCTCAGGAAACCCTGGTGAATCTGGAAAGACAAATCTATGCGTTTGAAGGCAGCTACTTGGAAGACACCCAGATGTACGGCAACATCATCCGAGGATGGGATCGATACCTCACCAACCAAAAGTAACGCATCACACACATTCCAGCTGTTCTAAAAGTGAAGATCAGTCATTTTGATCGATCAGAGAGCAAATGATTGGGTGTGCCGTTGTCATTGTAACAGACATGTTTGTGTCATTTCCACAGGAACTCCAACAGTAAGACCGACAGAAGGAACAGGAAGTTCAAGGAAGCAGAGCGTTTATTCAGCAAGTCGTCCGTCACGTCGGTCGCAGTAAGATTGGTTCCTGGAATGATTTTTAGTTCTTTTGCTTTGTGAGGAGAAACGAACCAACGTCCTCCTGGTTTTTGATCTGCAGGCGGTGTGTGCTCTGGGCGGGATTCCAGATCACATGAATGAAAAACGTGAGTTTGTCTCGGCGCCGTTGTTGTGGATAAGTTTCTTCTTCGTGGTCTTTTTGTCTCCTGACGCTCTGAGTTTGTGTCGCGTCAGGCGAGGCAGGAAGTGGAACGGAAAGCGACGCGTCACCGGATCTCCAGAACCAGGAGAACGAACCGAGTCAGGACGACACGGAGGACGTGGACTCCACGCTGCAGGACCTGAAGCCCCAGAAGGCCGTTTCCTCCTCTTCTTCAGGCAGCCATCACGGGAGCCACAAGAAGAGGAAGAACAAAAACAGACACAGGTAGGTGATGGTCACGTTTGGCGATTGATTGATGGGAGTTTTTATTGATTGTTGATTTGTTTACATGTACAAACATGTCGGTGGGAGAAGAAGGTGTGACGATAAAACAAGAATTTAAAAAAATGTAACTATTGAAAAGTGTAGAAATGTTTCCCAAACCTCATTTTATTTGGTCCCTAAAGCCCTAATTTATGAAAAACAAAATATTTTTATTAACCAATAGACACATAGACTTTACCTGTGTATAATTAATTATATATAAGTTATGGAAACAATGATAAAGAATGAAAAGAAATGCAAAAGTCACGAGAACACACGAGCTACGTCTTTACTCCACCAACAAGAACGAGATGCGGTGTCACTGATGTCGTATCCATCCGCCCGTCTCCTGACGGTGTGTGTGTGTGTGTGTGTGTGTGTGTGTGTGTGTGTGTGTGTGTGTGTGTGTGTGTGTGTGTGTGTGTGTGTGTGTGTGTGTGTGTGTTGACAGCGGTGTTGTGTATCCGTAGCCTCCGTCTCAGGTCGTGAACTAACAGCTGCTGCTCTCTTCCTTTCCCTAATGCTGCCCCCCCCCCCCCCCCCTCCAGTCCTTCTGCCATGTTTGATTATGACTTTGAGTAAGTCTGACTTTTACTTCCTGTTCCTGTGGTGTCGGCGTCCCGCCCGCTGTAAGAACCCATCCTTCACTTCTCCAGTGTTCGTCCTGCTTCTAGAGGCTCCGCCTGCTAGCTCACACCAGCTGCATGCCACCACGTCTGTCTTTAGTATGGAATGCGGCCAGCATGCTCCTAGACGCTCCTGCTTGCTGTTGGGGGGTTTTAATTCCCTTAATGTTGCTCCAACTCTCTTGGACTCATCAGATTTTTTTACCGGGCTTCTGATTTCTGCACGTCATACACCAAACATCATGTAGCGCTGTTGTGTTGGGGGGTATTTAGGGGGTATTTGGGGGTATTTGCAGCCTTCGTCATCCTCAGTTGGCATCAGAAGCTGCTTCATCGTCTGACGTTTTAACAGCTTCGCTCTGTTTCTGTTGCAGATTCGACATGAAAGTCAACAAGAAACCGAGAGCCGTAAGTCCGTTAATCCGCTAATCGTCTGATAAGAGAATGAGTTGCAGCGAAATGGTTTGTTTCTGAAAATGTTTAAAAAGCTGCTTTATTGGACTTTTATTTTTTTCATTGAATTCAGTTTTGCTGATGATGAATTTCTCTCTCTTTGATGTGATTTTATTTTCTGTCCCCTCCAGGATTATTCTACCTAAAAACTGGACCGACGAGGACGAACTAAGAGTAACAAAGACTTCTGTGAACTTTTTATGCCTTTTTTTTTTTGTTCCAACTCGTTGTGTTTCCACCTGTACTGTGTTTGTTGCTGTGGTTTCGATCTGATTGGCCGGTTCGGTTATTGATAGATTGATAGATGGAACTCGACTCGTTCACACAGGAGAACAGAACAGAACCGGACCGGACCGGTGCATTCGCGTCCAGGAAGCCGTCATCTTGTATAGTGTTTAAAAAAAAGAATGTATTTATTATGTAGTTAATTTTCATGCCTCATTTTTGTAAAAAAAAAAGAAAAAAAAAGTGTTTTTTCCTTTGTTAAAAGCCAAATACCCTGAAATACACCATATTCTTTTATTACATGTTTTATTTTATTTTCAAAATAAAATTCCAGTAACTTTTTTTCTTTAACGGTGGTGCGTTTGTTTTACTCATCACTGTAAATAAACGTCAATCGCACGCATGAAACGATCTGAATTTAACGGCGTTAAAGTAGGAACGTTCACTCTTGACAGGAAACACGTTTTTATCAAGAGTCAAAAGCATCGATTGATATTTAAGGTGTTTGATTGACCTCATGTGGTTTTAATACATGATTAAAGTGTTTGATATTAAAGCTTTAAACTTGTTTTGACCCCCTCTGTCCGCTAGGGGGCACCAGAACGCACGACACTGGTTTTATTCGAGAGATTTTTATGTCGACTGTCAAAGAGTTTGGAGTTAAAATCTACGAATACCTTTCATTTGGTTGTGTTTTAAAGAGGTTGGACTTATTTTACAACAAACTTCACATAGTGGAACTATATTTTTATGAACGCTGGACGAATTTAGATGTATGACCACAAAATGACTTTGTTGTAAAAATGTCTTTGATATAACCCCATAGAAAATATTACTAACAAAGATATTTATCTTCTAAATCTTCACTTCAAGTGTCCAACACGAAAAAAAAAATTCATAAAATCTACCTTAAATGTGACCAACATCCTACTGATTATAAAATAATATAAAACTCCACATTCTGAGCAAAATGTATTTTAGAAAGAAAAAAAAAAATTGATTGGCTGAACAAACCTTAATTCTCACATGAATCTTAAAACCATTATTTACAGACTTGTAAGAGCTGACTTAAAAATTAGATTGTCCGGACATGAAAATGACCCACATTGAGAGTTTTATGAGTTTCTTCTCCACATCCAGACCTGAAATTAAGACATTTATGATGTACATCATTTAGAAAACGGATTTACGTCACCGTTTGGAACGTGTTTGTTAAATGAATTCTTTTGATTAGTCACCTGTGAGCGTCTGAAATGATTCATCTGCAGACAGAAAACATCTGTCGGCTGTCGTTAAACCATCTCCTGGTTCAATGAAGATCGATCTGGAGGCCATTCTGACGAAATCCAGTATTTTTCAGCATTACTGAACCCACAGACTGATTAATGAGACCCCACATGGGGCCCTGGTCCCTCCGGTGAAGCCCCCCCCCCCCCGGCTTCCCCAGCATCCTCCATCCTGGACGAGAAAAACCAGACGGAGACGGGAAACGGAGATGCCTGAGATGTTTCTAGTTGTTTTTGAACAGAAACTCTCTGACATTTGAAGCCGGTGTGATTTCACCCCTGGGGGGGCCGCAGCTATAGGCCCGACATTCCTCCTCACAGATGCGATAGCAATCGATTTGTGCGGTGGCTCAACCCGTGTTAACACATGCCTGAGTTGCGTTTATGAAATGTAATGTAGGGGAGAAATTTGTCAGCGTGTTTTTTTTGTCAGACGGATCCCTGAAGACGCTTCTGAATTTAGTTGCAATTAAAGAAAATAACTTTTTGCAATAATCAAAGATGAACCTGCATCTTTTGACCTGCAACACGTGCCGGTTCTGTGGCTGACATTAGCCTAAAACGCTAGCAGCAGCTAGCTGGAACGTGTTGCTACGTATAAAACAAGATGTTAAAACTACATAACTACATAATATTAGTAGTTATTTTATGTAGTTATGTAATGTTTCTACATAATGCTTAAGTAGATTATGAACAATTAGCATAAAATATTTATGAAATAAATATTTATAATCTTCTTTTGGCATTGCCCTTCAGGGGTCACCACAGCGAATCAGTTGCCTCCATGTAACCCTGTTTTCCATCTAAATCATAGATGTGATTCGCATGTTTGATTTGGCAAAAGTTTTACGTCGGATGCCCTCCCTGACACAACTGTATTTATCAGGGCTTGGGACCGGCACAATAAGACACTGGCTTGTGCCTTCTTGCTGCTAAATTAAATAAAATATTTGTAGTAATAATAACAATAATATAATAGCAATATTATTATTATATATTTTGTATTTTTTGCAAAATTTACCTATATAAAATATATGCATTGTATATATATATATATATATATATATATATATATATATATATATATATATATATATATATATATATACAGTTTGTAAATTATAGTATGTAATATATAAGTATATATTATAGATGTATGTGTGTGTGTGTGTGTGTGTGTGTATGAAGCTTCAGAATAATAACTGGTGAATTAAAGATGGACGACCGGGTTCATAACAACCCTTATTTTGACAACTTATTTTTTTATCCTGTCGCCATGACGACTCAGATAACATTCCGATCCTCCGACCTCCTGCTGAACAGCTGCAGCGACCACAAAGCCTGCTGGGAAATATTTCCTCTAATAGATAACGGCCGGCCTGCTGACCCCCGGGGTCACCAGAACCTGTGAGGCCCTCATCCTGTTCAAACGCAAATAAACTTGAGTGACGTCGCCGTGACGACAGGCAGACTGATGCTGGAGATGTTCTGGCAGATGATTCTACTTCAGTCTCTGAATAAACAAACATCAGGAAGAAGAATTCCTCTGGAGCGGCCGAGCCTTCTTTTGAGAAACGGAGCGTGACGAAATACATCCAGCCTGACAACCACGTGAGATTTATTTCTGAACGAGGCGCGTCAGAATATTCAAGGAAGAATCGCCGTGTCCGACTGCTCATAAATCGAGTTTATTTTAATCACGGTTCTGTTCCGGGATTAAAAAAACAAAACAAAACAAACAGCTCTGAGCTGTCTTTAAAGTTATTTTTCCTTTAAATGTTTAAATAGATTTTACAAGTCAGCTCAGATATTTTAACAGTTAAGCCACACCAGATAATCCCTTTTGTTATTCCGGTAATTATGTGAGGTGTAATCTGGAAAATCCACTTAAAGGATTAAAAGTCATTCCATTCTAATGAAAGATGACAAATTAGGTGTGAATGGAGTCATTTAAGAAAAATACTCCCCGTGGTTAAAAACAGACATAAAGACAATTCAATAGAAACTCATCAAGTGGTTAATCTGAGCTAATCTCAGTCCGTCATCTTGTCTCCAACCCCACAACGGTTTTGGTTTTACAGTAAAGAGGTTTTCCCAAAATCTGTTTGTGATTCAGATTACGGGAAATCAACCAGGAACTATTTTTTTTAGGAGCATCGATACGCAAACGTTCTTCCTCCTTCTACCTAACCCGGGGCAGATGGTCCATGGAGATCAATCCCCCTGGAAACCAAAGATGTCCTCTGGAAAATCTGAAGAAAATAAAAAATCTGGAGGCCAAAGGAAATAAATGAACGTATGAAATGAAAAGGAGGCGTCACTTTCACACAGTAAAGGAAATATTTACAGTATTTTAGTCACGCAGGCTGTCAGGAAGTTACTGAACCTGCAATTCAAGAGACACACACACACACACACACACACACACACACACACATGAATATATATCGATAGCGCTGTGATGCTGTAAAACCAGAACAATGAGTTTCCAGCTTGACGGTGACGATGTGTGATTTAAGGAAATTAACATATATACATATATATACATATACCCAACATTTGACGTGTAATTGTACATTTGTTGCATGAATTTTTTTTTTTTTAATTGTTGCCTAAATAAATGCAGCAATAGTCAATAAATGCTTTATTATTAAAACCTACATAATTTATTGCTGTCTAAGTCACAGTAGAATATAATTTTATTATTATAGTTACAACACAGCCAATCATTGATGTGGCATCAAACTTTACTTTGATTAAGATGTTTTTTGATTTTTATGATTAAAAAGAGTATTATAACTGCATTGTGTTATTTTATGTATAAAGGAACCGCCCTTCTGTTTCACTCTGAAGCTGACAGAAACTGACGGATTGACGAGCAGCGAACTCACAGTCGTTGACTGGAGTTATAGATTCTCTATAGATTCTCTAGTCACTGAAGTTCTGACGTCTCTGAATCTGCCTGAGGTTTGGTTCAGAACCCAACGACTCGTGAAAGTATCTCCTCCATACATGTTAGCGCTGATCAGAAACGCATTCCATCCTTTCTAAAGACATAACCTTTAAAGATTTTATGTGACATTTTTATGCCTGTGATTTATCTTTAAATATGAATTTGAACTTGAGTTTTTCAAAAGTTTCATCTTTAATGTGCTTCTCCTGTTCTATATTTATATATGCATTTATATTTATATGTATATACAGTATGTGTGTGTGTGTGTGTGTGTGTGTGTATATATATATATATTATAATTTTAATAAAGCTGAGTCATCATGTGAAGCAGCGCTAACTCAAGGCAGCTAGCTAAGCTAAAAAGGTATCTAAAGGAACTAAAGAAGTATCCTAGCTAAGGAGAACTTTTGTTAAATTTAATAAAATGAAGTTTTTAGCTTTTAAACTTTGTTAACAAATGTAAAGAAAACTAAAATACATTTGTTTGTTTGTTTTTTGATAAACCTCAGCAAAATATTGAAGCTAGCTACACCAGTGAGGACAACAGATGAAAACTAGCCTCTAGGCTAACAGCGACTCTGGCATTTCTCAAGGCTTCTCTCTGAGTTTAATGATGATATAACTTTTACAATTACACGTGTTTGTGTGAGAAAATCTCCCTCTCATCCTTATAGATAGATAGATAGATAGATAGATAGATAGATAGATAGATAGATAGATAGATAGATAGATAGATTAGATAGATATCTCTATATCTCTTTTCCTGGCCCCCCCCACCCCAACACACAGTGACGTTTGCTTCCTTGGTTTTTGCGTTTCCAGTCGTGAAAATGTTGTATTTAAAAAAGAAACTAACAAATTAAATATTGAACCATCGTTGAGTCCAGTTCTGAACTCAGAGGAATCGTTTCTGCAGAAGTTGATGGAGACACTCATTTATAACTTTGTCACATTTTTTGAATTCCATCCATTGCTGCTGTGTGAGATAAACAGCTACTGGGAAAAACACACCCAGTCTCTGTTCAATATCTTATTTATCTAAACGAAAAACAGGACAAATATCTTAAACAAGAAATAGAAACGAAAAGACACAGAAACCAAAGATGTTTACTAGCTAAACTACAGACATGAACTCGATTTATTTAATGTCCAAGGCCCGTGAAAACCAATACTGTGAGAAGGTACCAAAAGATGTCTTCATTATTGAGACGTCTTTATTGTTCTTAACTGTAAATAAAGTGGAAATTCTATATTTTTTTTATTTGAACATCTTTTTCCCTAATTTTTGATAAAGTCTTAATAATGCTGCTGAATAACGCTGAGTAGGATCCACTTTGCGGTTCTACGTTGGAGCCGATCCAGCCGACACCGAAGGGCTTCCTGGAATACGGTTAGCGTTTGTATCCTCGTGGTGTCTTTGTCCTGATGGGACAAAAGAGAAAATTCCGCAAATAAACTTGTCATGACAATAGAAAAGCAAATCCTCATAAAATCATGTCGGGCAGAACCTGTTCTGGTCTTTTATTCTGTGGAGGTATTCAGGTGCCCGTTTCCTCCAGACGTGTGGATTCAGACGCGTCGCAGCTTCAGACGACAAGTCAACACCATCTGGAAGAGTCATTTTCAGCCGACCTCTGACCTCTGATTGTAAGTCCACAGACAGAAATAAACGATATGACGATAACATTGATTTTGGGACCAAAGCCACCGATCATGTTTGATGAAATTGTTCTCCAGACAGAAAAGAACCTTCACAAGATGAACCTGAACACGGCTGTCATCCTGCTGGTGTTTGTTGGCAAGTTATAATTATTAATAATCAATTATTAATAATCAGTAAATCGACTCATATAGACTCAGAATCGGATTGTCATAATAAATTATTTCATCGTGTTATCAAGCAATCTCAGGCAACACCCAGAGCACAACGCCAGCAGCAACTCCTGCAGCAACAGCAACCACCCCCATGGCTTCAGCAACTCCTGCAGCAACAGGAACCACCCCCATGGCTTCAGCAACTCCTGCAGCAACAGGAACCACCCCAATGGTTTTAGCAACTCCTGCAGCAACAGCAACCACCCCCATGGCTTCAGCAACTCCTGCAGCCACAGCAACCACTCCCATGGCTTCAGCAACTCCTGCAGCAACAGCAACCACCCCCATGGCTTCAGCAACTCCTGCAGCAACAGGAACCACCCCCATGGCTTCAGCAACTCCTGCAGCAACAGGAACCACCCCAATGGTTTTAGCAACTCCTGCAGCAACAGCAACCACCCCCATGGCTTCAGCAACTCCTGCAGCAACAGCAACCACCCCCATGGCTTCAGCAACTCCTGCAGCAACAGGAACCACCTCGATGGCTTCAGCAACTCCTGCAGCAACAACAACAACAACCCCCATGGCTTCAGCAACTCCTGCAGCAACAGCAACCACCCCAATGGTTTCAGCAACTCCTGCAGCAACAGCAACCACCCCAATGGTTTTAGCAACTCCTGCAGCAACAGGAACCACCTCGATGGCTTCAGCAACTCCTGCAGCAACAGCAACAACCCCCATGGCTTCAACTCCTGCAGCAACAGCAACCACCCCCAAGGCTTCAGCAACTCCTGCAGCAACAGCAACCACCCCCATGGCTTCAGCAACTCCTGCAGCAACAGCAACCACCCCCATGGATTAAGCAACTCCTGCAGCAACAGCAACCACCCCAATGGTTTTAGCAACTCCTGCAGCAACAGGAACCACCTCGATGGCTTCAGCAACTCCTGCAGCAACAGGAACCACCCCCGTGGCTTCAGCAACTCCTGCAGCAACAGCAACCACCCCCGTGGCTTCAGCAACTCCTGCAGCAACAGGAACCACCCCCGTGGCTTCAGCAACTCCTGCAGCAACAGCAACCACCCCCGTGGCTTCAGCAACTCCTGCAGCAACAGGAACCACCCCCGTGGCTTCAGCAACTCCTGCAGCAACAGCAACCACCCCAATGGTTTTAGCAACTCCTGCAGCAACAGGAACCACCTCGATGGTTTCAGCAACTCCTGCATCAGTGTCAACAATAGCAACAACAATGCCAATGACAACAAATGCTGCAGCAGTGATAAACAAAAGCAGTTGCCTCTTCATCACAGCGGTTGTCATGGCGATCCTTCTGCGTTAAGAACTGGACTAAACGATGGTTCAATATTTCATTTGTTAGTTTCTTTAAAATACAACATTTTCAGCAACTGGAAACACAGTTTTTATCACTTCATTCAAATCAAAGAAACATATTTGTTGTTTCTGGAACTGATAACACAGCAATCACTGACGTGGAACTTTTTACTGTTCAGAAACTTTTTATCAGATGTATTCAGTTCAATTTCACGCAGCGCGACGTGAGCCATCCACACAATTATATATAATGATTATTTGTTAAATTTTATGTTTTATTTATTTTCATATAAATCTGTTAAACCTTAACAGGAAACTCACTGAAATATTTTGACATTCAAAAATTTAACCTCAGGGTGTTTTTGGAGGACATATCAAAACTTTATTTTTGTTGTAACAAAAACTTCTGAAGTCATGTATAAATACTATATATAGTTTATATACTATATATAGTATAATCAGTCAAATGACTTTAATTTTCAAATTCAAATTTTTGTTGAAATAAAAAGAAGACTTTTTACGCACACCGTTCCCTTCAGGGGTCGTCTTCCCCCCCGACAGATGGAGTTTCTCTATACGCTGATGACACTCTGTTATTGTACAGGTTTGGATTGTAGGGTCACCATAAAAGACCGGCTCCATCAATTATCAGAACTGATTCGTATTTTATTTTGTAAAAGACACTCAGAAAATTGAGGTTTCAAATCCTATACCTGACTTCTGAAAATAAAAATCAGCAACATACAAAACCAGAGAGGAAGACGGTGAAATATGGTCGACTGACTGCACACAAAAAGATAGAAGAAAGTTACTTCATTATTGTTTTACTTCATTATTATTCAGTTCTTTTTTCACTATATATATATAGTATATAAATATATATATATATATATATATATATTTTTTTTTTCCTCTGCATATATACAGGCCAGAACACAGACACACACACACACACACACACACACACACACACACACACACACACAAAATATTACTGAAATGAAACACAACAGGTATGTGACATCAGTAAATCACGTCAGTATTTGCCATCGGTCCCTGAGTGCTGGTTAGTCTGCAGGTTTAAATTCATCCTGAGGCAAAACACTAATACGTATAATTATAAAAGTTATATCGTCATTAAACCCAGGGAACATCATCAGGAAAGACATGTCATCCAACCAGTTTCACGTGTCCTCAGATAACATATTTATAACGCAAAGCATTAACAGCTAGTATTTTTCCCCTAACAACGCCTAGTCATCAGCAAACAGGAATTATCTGCGTCATTGTGTGATTCCGAGGTTCTCCTGTGGATATTAAAGCTGTCGTCTGTTCAAAAGTCCAACACAAATGAAACCAGACGGATAGATTCACAGCCTCCAAGCCCCTGAGACGATTTCAGCTCGGCTAAAAGACACAAAAACGTTCTTCCCCTATCAAGTAAACCTCATTTAGTCACTTATAAACTATATGGGCAGGCTGGCTGAATTGTACATTTGTTGCACATTTTGTTTTATTGTCGCCTAAATAAATTCAACAATAGTCGATAAATGCTTCATTATTAAAACCTACATAATTGATAGTTGTCTAAGTCAGTTATAAACAGATCCCAGTTGCTTCTAGTTGCTGATAAGATATCGAGTGACGAGTTTGACTTTCGTACAGTTCACTGTCATTGATTGCTATAGTTTACAACACATACAATCAATGACGTGGTATCAAACTTTACTTTGATTAAGATGTGATTGATTTGTGTAAAGTACGTGTGAGCCATCGTCTTTTATGATTTTACGGTGTGTTACATTTTTAATTTTTTAATATATTTTTTTAATCTAGCATTTTTTGAGTGTTCTGTTACTCGTTCTGTACTTACACCCTCCGGTTCTTTAATCTCGAGGTGAAGGTGTCTCCTCAATGATGAGACAATTTGCGGTACGAATAAAGTTTCCCGAAGACGCAACAAACCTCTGCAGAAGAGTGCTTGTTATCGTTGTTTATTTATTTATTTTATCTTTATTACATGTCTTGAATTCCTCTCGTTGCTATTGTGTGAGATGAACAGTTAGCTGGCGCAGCTGACAGAGCCACACCCATTCTCTGTCACCTGATCAGTGCAGACCAATCCCCATCACCACCAGGACACATTAGCATATCGGTATCACGTACAAAACACAACACCAATAACATAAGTACAACCAACTATATATAAACACATTTTTACTTCTCAGCGCTAACTGAAGATTCACCGTGTATAAAAACCACCGAGTCATGCTGTGAGGCACTGTGGTCAGAGAAGCTAACGCTAACTGAAGATTCACTCTGTATAAAAACCACGAGTCATGCTGTGAAACACTGTGGTTAGAGCTAGCTAACGCCAACTAGGCAGCTAGTTGAATTAAAAAGGTAGCTAAAGGAAACTAAAGAGGTAACCTAGCTAAGCAGAAGCTACCTGGCTAAACCGAAGCAAATTAAAGCTTTTAACTTTTGAACTTAGCTATCAAACCTAAAGAAAACTAAAGTACAGATCTTTTCTTGCTTAACTTAAGAAAAATATAGATGCTAGCTAAGAAAAATAGACGCTAGCTAGCGATACCAACGGGGACAGCAGGTGAAAAATAGCATCTGGGCTAACAGTCATGTTCATTTTATCTGTTAGATTAAAAAGAAATAAAACAAAGAAAAGCAAAGAAGTTTACTAGCTAAACTACAGACATTAGATTGATTATTTTCACGTCCAAGACCTGTGAAAATCAAGACTTTGAGAAGGTATCAAGAGATGCCTTCAGAGTTGAGACGTTCTGTTGAGTTGCGATTGTTCTTAATTGTAAAGGAATTGTAATTTCCGTTATTTTTTCCTATTTTTTGATAAAACCAACTAAACTTTTCTGTGTAGGTTCTCAGTTATCTAGGTCATGGTTATCCAAAGTTATTTAAGTCAATCCACTGGACTTTTAAGAAAGTTTCCCGAAGACGTTTGACCTTCTTCAGTTTCAGGAACTAGAGATTTCATTTGGGCCAAACAAGGTTAATGATGCTGCGGTATGTGGCTTTGTCCTGATGCGATAAAAAAAAAACCCTTTGCAATAAATGACACGACAAAGGAGAAGCAGATACTCATAAAATAATGTTGGGCAGAACCTGTTCTGGTCTTTTATTCTGTGGAGGTATTTAAATGCCCTTTCTTCCGATCGCCTCGCCAATCGTCAAAAGATTCAGACGCATCGCAGCTTCAGAGGACAAGTCGACGGACAGACTTTGTAAGTACATCGTTTCGTCATCAAGTTGTGTGGAACTTCCAGAAAGATATTAAGTCGACCGACAGAAATAAACAATATGATAGTAATTTTACTTTTGGGACTGAAGTACCCAATCAATTTGTGGTGAATATTTCTCATATAACTGAATTAGATTAAATATACTTTAATATAATTCAGTAAATTTAGCATTTAGTCTGTACACAGATTACTATCTAAAATATGACGGAGTTAAAATCGATGAAATTGTTCTCCAAACAGAAAAGAGCCTTCACAAGATGAACCTGAACACGGTTGTCATCCTGCTGGTCTTTATTGGTAAGTTATAATTATTAATAATCAATGAATCGATTTGCTTGAAATATGGATTCATAATCAGATTTTTATAATAAATTATTTCATCGTGTTATCAAGTCACCTCAGGCAACACCCAGACCACAATGCCAGCAGCAACAGCAACCACCCCCATGGCTTCAGCAACTCCTGCAGCAACAGCAACCACACCCGTGGCTTCAGCAACTCCTGCAGCAACAGCAACCACACCCATGGCTTCAGCAACTCCTGCAGCAACAGCAACCACCCCCATGGCTTCAGCAACTCCTGCAGCAACAGCAACCACACCCGTGGCTTCAGCAACTCCTGCAGCAACAGCAACCACACCCATGGCTTCAGCAACTCCTGCAGCAACAGCAACCACACCCATGGCTTCAGCAACTCCTGCGGCAACAGCAACCACCCCCATGGCTTCAGCAACTCCAGCAGCAACAGCAACCACCCCCATGGCTTCAGCAACTCCTGCGGCAACAGCAACCACCCCCATGGCTTCAGCAACTCCTGCGGCAACAGCAACCACCCTGATGGCTTCAGCAACTCCTGTTGCAACAGCAACCACCCTGATGGCTTCAGCAACTCCTGCGGCAACAGCAACCACCCCTATGGCTCCAGCAACTACTGCATCAGAGTCAACAGCAACAACAGGAACAACAATGCCAATGACAACAAATGCTGCAGCAGTGATCAACAAAGGAAGTTGCCTCTTCATCACAGCGGTTGTCACGGCAATTCTTCTGCGTTAAGAACTGGACTAAACGGTGGTTCAATATTTTATTTGTCAATTAATTCTTATTGTAATTCCTTTCAAATATAACATTTTCAGCAACTGGAAACGCAATTTTGATCCCTTCATTCAAACCAAAGAAGTAAACGTGTCGTTTGTGGAACGCAACTAAAAACACAGCGATCGCTGACGTAGGAGTTTTTAACTGTTCAGAAACTTATCAGTTGTATTCAGTTCAAATCCCGTATATAATAATAGTTTAATCCGCGATGAATCGGCGACACGTCCGGGGTGTACCCCATCTCTCGCCTTTAGACAGCTGGAATAGACTCCAGCAACCCCCGTGACCCACAGAGCGGGAGAACCGACTGGATGGATGGAAAGTTGGATTGTAATTTTGTACATTTCCTACGTATCGTAATCCCTCGCTTCAAGATTCCCGGCTTCACTTTATTGTGGATTCTTAGGTAGTCACATGACACTGTACCTGCATGCTATTGGCTGACAGCATCCAGGAGGGCGCTGTGTTCCGAGCGCACTTCCGTGTATTAAAGAGACACTTAAAAGTGCTTTAAACAGAATATAAGAGTGTGGGAAAAGGTAATATAGACATTAGGTGGTTTAATTATTGTAAATAATAAAATAAATAGTTTGTCGTTATATCGCCGAATTTTGTTTTTTGTGGGTGGTCCCGGAACGCGATATCCACCAGTAACGAGGGATTACTGTGTTCTTTTTTCCACTTTGTATGTATTTCACACATTTAGAGGTAGAGCACACACACACACACACTGAAACTGAAACACACACACAGTTATGTGACATCTCTGAAACACGTCAACATGTATATGTCCCGTGTGATGAACGCCCGGAGGTTTAACGTCATCCTGAGGCTAAACGTCATCTCTTGTTTCTGCTGATGTTTCTTTTAGTCACTCTGACAGGAGTAGAACCACCTAAACACGGATGAATGGAAAATTTTCATATGTAATCATTTTCGATTAAACCCTCAGCAGTCAAAAAAAAAACAAAAAACTTACAGGTTATTAAAATGTTTATGTGTTAAAATCTTGTATTTCTTTATCCTTTTCATAGTTTGTCTTAGACAGCTTCAAACTTTGATGTAATTTATTCATTTAATTTGATTTTCTCTAAACTTTATTTTCTCACTGACTGCAGTCATTAAAATCAATAATCTTATATACAATATATAAAAGATTTTGCTGCAGGACTAAAATAAGCATTGACCTCATAAAAAGTTGACCCCCTTTTATGGGGTTAAACTATGAGAATACATGCAGACAAGACCAAAAAAAAAAAATCAATAATCAATAATATGACATCAATTGAAAATTAATAGTAAAATCACTCTTTATGTTTCAGGAACTCTGAAACATTAGTCTGGTAGCTAACCTGATAGTTAGCTGAACGATTCATCAGATCCCAGGCTGGTTTCCATGGTAACTGAGCTCAAACTGTGTTGAACGTACTTTATGGAACCAAATCAGGTTCAAATAAGGTGGAGTAATCAAAATAATCCTCGTTTGTTTGATAAGATTGCTTTATGTCATTGATCTATGACCAGGTTGTTTTAGTTATAAACATACAGATAATACAACAGAATGAGGATAAAAAGCTTTAAGCTGTGGGAACCTTCAATAGTATTGATGCTTAATGTGATTTTTTGTAATTTTTTTAATGTCTAATATTAAAAAATAAAGTTCTAACATTATTATAACTCCGACAAATCTGGGAAAGGTATGTCATCCAACCAGTTTCCTGTGTCCCCAGAGAAGATATTCATCACACAAAGCATTAGGAATGAGTGATCTGTTCACTGACAACGCCTTGTGAGCAGTGAAAAGGAGTGATCCACGTCACCGTGCAGATTCTGATGTCATCCTGTGGATATTTAAGCCGCTGTCAGTTCTGGGCAGAACCTCCAAAAGTCAAACGGCAAAGGATACCAGACAGGTAGAGACTCATCCCGGCTTCAGAGAGGGCAACGCAACTTCATATTTGTGAGCATTTGATGATGATTATTTCAGTCTCACGTAATTTAATTAATCATTTCTGTCTTTAATTAATTGTTATCATCCTAAATATGGAGTGGGTACTTTAATTTTTTTTCCCGCAAACAGAAAAGCACCTTCACCCATTGACGATGAAGATCGTTGTCGTCCTGCTTATGTGTGTTGGTGAGTTGAAGTTTCCACCGATCAATAAATGTGACACGCAGATCAATTTGGAAATGTGATCGTTGCTCTAAAACCAATTCTTCCCTGTTTTGACCAAACAGTTGGAGGCAACATCCAATCTATGATCGCAACTGCACAAACAACGGAAGGGCTATCGACAACGGCAGCCGTCACTGAAGTTACGATGACGGACGGATCAACGGAACAATCGACCGACGGATCAATCATGAGATCAACAGAAGGATCAACGGAAGGATCAACCAGCGGATCAGCAGAAGGAGCAACGAGCGGATCGATGGACGAGTCAACCGTTGAACCAACAACAGAAGTTACCATGTTGGTGCCCCAATCGCCGATGACGAGCGCTGCATCGGCACTGATCGGCAAAACTAGTTTGCTTTTCCTGACAGCGATCGTTACGGCAATTCTTTCGCATTAAATACTTAGACTCAAATGGAAAAACTTCGCACCTAATTCTTTTTTCCCCATAATTTATTGCTGTTGATCAGTATTCGTTGATGTTTGATTTTTCGTTGACTTGATTTACTCTATTTATGAATTGAAACTGCAATGAAGACGAGTATAAATCAATGCTTGCATACGTGAAAATGTTAGTTATCCATTCTGACACATGATGGCTCTGCTTGATGCAATCAAATAAATGTTTTAAATACTTCTGCTTCAGTAGTTTTGTGCGGAACGGCTCAAATTATGTGCGGTAGGTTTGTTTGTTCTTCCCGTGTCCATGTGGGTTCTCTCCAGGTTCTCTGCCTTCCTTCCAACTCCGAAAACATGCAGCTGAGATAAAGGGATCGGTTCCAAATTGTCCGTAGGTGTGAGTGTGTTTGTGAGTGGTTGTTCGTCATTCTTGTGGTTTCCCGATGCCCTAGTAGCATTGCGTCCGGAGCATCTCCCCCATCTCTATCCAATAATCCGTTGAGATAGACTCCGGCAACCCCCGAGAAACAGAAAATGAACGAATGAACAGCTTAAATTTTGATGCAGATCTGGATCCAATTGCACATCCTGACAATGTGAACTCATTCCCGTATCTTCATCAGAATGTAATCAGTTCTTCCTCCATCACACGTTCACTGCTACCCAACCTGGCAGATCTATTTCAGGAAAAACGAGCAGTTTATCGCAGCAGAAACAATCTCTGCGTGGTTTTGCTCATGCAGGTAAACTTGTTTTGTTATTTGCAATGAAAACAAGTCGATCAACTATTTGCAGCACTCCTCCTCTTTGTTTTCTTTGTACGATTAGGATAGATTAACCGTATTCCCAGTGGGTAGAGCTAGGGTGGTGTTCGGAGTTTGTTCTCTGGCTTCCTGTGTGTGCATGAGTGGATCTTTGTCTATGTGCTGGCGACGCGCCGGTGTGTACCCCACCCCTTGCCCTCTCGGGATAGGCTCCTGCATAACCATGTGACCTGTGAGGAGGATAAGAATTGTTCTAGACCCAGATCTGGGGTCAGAAACAGAGACTTGATCTGGATCTGAAGGACTGAACGAACATACAGCAACAAAAAAATGTTCAAAATGTTTTCTATTGAAGGATTTTACCCAATAAAAATCCTCTTTTTTCAGAAAATCCTTTGTGTTGTTGGTTGCTTTCGGTACCAGGAGACCCCAATTAGCTGTTTGTCTGCCCTGCGTTTAATTCTCCTCAAGAGGAAGACAATCAAAATCAGATCGACAATATTTGCATTGTCCACCGTCACGTGCACCTTGCTAGCTGGCTAGGTCTCTCCCAACTTAGCCAACAGTACGATTGATTGACAGAACAAGGGTATCAAACTTGAACAAAGAAGTGTTGAAATTATATTGAACTAAGCAATTTTGCCAAGCAAACAACAAGAAACGGGTAGCGGCCTGTTGTCAGACTTCACGTCTATAATCTGTGATGGACTGAGCTTCCAGGGCTATTGCAGATTATGCAAGTGAACTAATGATTTATATCTCAAAATAGCTGTCAATCAAAAGGGATTTCGCCTTTAAACTGATCGTTCAATCATTACATGACAGTCTAGCGTCTAGACCGGCCAAGGCTAACCTAATGCCCCATTCACCCCGGAGCATCAGGGGCGGGACAGAATAGTGGCACTTATCCAATGACTATCGAGTTTTGAGGCCATAAAACACTTTTCCATGTAATCCAATGGACGCTCGGCTTCTATGGACAAATGCATTAATGCTATAGAAATGTATGCGAAGTTAACATTATTGAGTCGGTTAACTGTAATAAGTGCCGGTAACCAATTCTGAATAAACACATGCTGCTGAAGGTGTTCTGTTGAAAATTATGCAATTAACAATGGAGCCAATGGTCGACTGCTCAAGCAGTCAAGCAAATTTGTCACATATTGCCGAACATTTTCAAAAATGTGGTTTGGAGTGTCAAGAATTCCCTGGAAGGACAAATTTGATGTGTTTTAACCACTTGTGCAACACTGTTGTGACTGGTTTTACACTTTCATTTCTCCTTATTTTGTTTGAACATGACGTAATGTTGGCTAAGACTTTATGAAGTTCTCCTGTGCTAAAGGTAACAGTAGCACCCTAAGACAAGAGGCAATGAGCCAGATAAGACAGCAACGAATGGGACAATTAGAGAAAAAGGTCTAGATGGGAACATTTCAGCAAAACGTTTGCGTTGCATTGGGTCCAAATTACCCAGCATCAAGCTATAGCCCAATCTTTCCATCTCTACCCTCGATTGGCTCTGATTGGCGACCTGACTTGAGTAGGCTAGATGTTTCCTCAAGTTAGTAACAAGTTAAAGACGAAAGGTTAACCTGAAGCTGAGTGTTGAAATGCAAAGTATCCAGAACAAGAGAGACACACAACAGTAACTATCTGAGATTTATGTGGGTCAAGCGAAGGTTTTCATATATTTATACCCTCAAGTGTTCTTAGGTCAAGTGCTTTAAGTGTTTCTCAGAGCGTTCCTCATGAGAACTTGGAGAATTTCCATTTAAGTGAAAAGGAATATGAGGCTTTGATGTCAGGTTGGTCAGAAGGTGAAAGCTTTCAACCCTGATATCTATTTTTGTACATTTTACTTGGTCTTTGCTCTGAAATTCTCAATGATGTTGCATTTTAACACAGACACGAATGGAAAAAGCAAAGTAAGATAGATAGATAGATAGATAGATAGATAGATAGATAGATAGATAGATAGATAGACAGATAGATAGATAGATAGATAGATAGATAGATAGATAGATAGATAGAACTGACAAAAGTCATTTGTGTTTCACATTTTACCAACATTATGATTAAATCAATAAGAAAGGGGCAAAATAAAAATTCCCAGGTGTCTTAGTGCACTAATACCGTCAATCTCGTGTTTGGAAGCGTTTGCACTTCTGAAATCTCCCCTGTGCAATGAGTTCACTTCTGATTGAGCCAAGAGAAACATTAAGCGACTCAGTTTTGGCAAGCAGCACACAGAATTGCATGAATACAAATATTTTATCAATGTATTTTCAATACATTGAAAAATGAAATAAAAAAGAAATTAAACAGGATTATTTCTCTCTTTCTCGATTAAAAATAACAAGTATAGGCCTTAAGAACATTTCAGAGGTTCACTGTTTATGTGCATGTAGTACTGGTGTGTCTACATTTCTTTTGAAGCTACTGGAGCAAAACAATTCTGGCTCATAGATAAGGAATGTTTTTTAATGTTTGTGGGTAGAGTTATAAATATCCTGAAGTTATAAACTGGTTTGTGAGATTACACAGAAACTCCTGAATGTTTTCCACACAATGTGGTTTAGAATCAATCATGGGCAAAGAAAGAATGCATTAGATTTTGGTGTAGTTTCAAATATAAAGAACTGTTAGAATTATGTGCTGTAATAAAGTTCATTGTGGGCATGGGGTGACTTTTCTGCGCGGTGGGGGCTGAGCGGTGCGTTCAAGGATAACAGAAAACTGTTTATATTATGACTGTGCATCTGGGTCTGCTCAAGGATGAGAGAAGAGCATGGTATGGGAGTCAAGATAGACTGAAACTTCTCAGCAGACAGCAGCTGTCTGAGTCAGGTAGTTGTGTACGCCCATGAAATATAAACGCTTATGTGTTGCTTTGCATTGTTGTACTTTGCGGGGAGCATTCTTCTGTAAGCCAAAGTACCCATGAATATTCTGTTTCAATAAAACTTCGAAGATTTGAGGAATATCAAGTGTCCTGTTTATTTAACCAACAATCCTGCCATTGTCCAAGTCAAGAGAAAACGAACACGAGGAGGGACTTCGAGGTCGATTGTCCAGCCGGACAAGGTCCATCTCCTTCATTTGGTGACCCCGACGTGATCTTGACCGGACCCTCTTTGGACCGAGACAACACCGAACTGGGTGCCCAATAAGGTAAGAGGACTTTTGCCTCTTGGTCTTGTCTCTGTCCGTGGAGGTAAAGGCAGATCATTCCCTGTTTCAATTTGACTCCGTAAATAGATGACTGATGGTCTACTGTTTAATATCGGACACTGATGATTCTATTTTAATTTGGAAACTTAGAAAAGGCCTATTTGAGTCCTGGGTTAGAGGCCCTGGTGGGTTAGACTCAGCTGTTTTAACTAACGGTTACTCTAAGAGTTCGTGTATTCATTCAGTGAGGAGCGATCTATTGGCAAAACGTCTGATAAATTCTTCCGCTTAAACAGAGTTAACTGAGAGGTTGTGTCTGGGACCGACCTGCGCGCTCGAGCTTGATTTTCGTCTGGGAATGTTAGTGAAACGGTCCGGGACCGTGGTTGTCTGGGACACCGCATTCTGATGAATTAAAAGGCCTGAAAGAGTTCGAAATGGAAGGCGAATTCGATCGTGAGAAGGAGTGGTTCGATTGGGATGACATTCCTGACGAACCTAATGGTGCACCACTCGAAGACCAATTAAAATTGGCAATTATAGTGGCATCCGAGGGTTTGCCCACTAAGATCCGTAGTAAGACGGAATCTGAACTGAAAGATTGGGTTGAGGATTCCTGTAAAAAGGGATGGTTTCCTCAAAGACACTCTAAAAAATCATTGGTTGGCTTAATGAAAGCCGTTGAAAAAGCATGCATGAAAAAACAAGCTGAATTGGATACTAAAATCTCTACTACCAATAGAATAAGTATTCCAGAAAGGAAAGCTAGAGAGGCCCGGGAAAAAGTGGAGACAGTGAAGACAAATGCCCGATTGCTGGCTATGGGAGGAACGGTAAAAGCCAGTCGTAAGGAGGTAAAATTGTTGGAGAGAGTGAGTAATCCCGACCTGCCACCCTATCTGAAAAATAATGCGTGTGATCCACCGCTGTCTAAAACAAACCCTTTTCTTTCGAGTCCATATGCAGAGCTCCGCCAGATGCTGACTGCCACCCCACGAGCTGCCCATGCTGAGCCCAACTGACCATTTCTCCAGACCATAGACACATACACAGAACCGGAGAAGCCATTTCTCCAGACCCCGGTCTACAGAGTGCAGGAAGGAACGTTAACAATGGAGCAAACCACGCCAAACATGGGTGACCAAGGTAGGATCAAACCAATTTCTGAAGCCGCTAGAGCACTAGGTGCTATGTGTGACAGAGCTAATAAAGAATTACAAGAAGAATTTGAACACATTCTGAGAACACCACATTACATGGACCTCAAATATAGACTACAGGAATTTAAGGCAGAACTGGGACGTAGGGGAGATGCATCTAGATCCCTGCAAGACGAGCTTAAGCGGAAGGTATGGGAAGTGGAAAAGAAGGCAGACCGTCAGGCTAGAGCAGCGCAGGCTGTGCCCCCTCCTGTGGAAATACCAGAATCCCTTCAACAAACCATTAATGATTTAACGCATAGAGTGGATGCTCTCACTCTTGATTCTTCAAAAGCAGCGTGTGCTTCCACAAATGGACGCCCCATGACTCGATCTAAATCCAAGGCCAATGATGTTTCCATGCAAGCTCCGTGCTGGAGCATGTGGATCCCGTCACTGGGCGTAGATCTCGGGTGTTTAGGCCGTTCCCACAGAGTGACTTACAGACCTTAATGCATAGTCTTCCGTCTATAAAAGATGGGGGCCGTCACTGGTTTTCAGCCGTGCAGCGTGAGACTTCGGGACATGAATTGTGTGTGGGTGACTTTGTTCTCTTGCTAACTAAAGCATGTCCATTGTCAGTCTTGCCACGTGTCCTCCATGACACAACCCTCAATGTTATGGACAAAGAAGATGTTTTGACTGCAGTAGAACTCGAAGGTTTAGATGAGGTTCTTGCTGCCCACTTTCCCTTGCCACGGTGTGCTGTCCATGATATGGTTTTTGTTCCGGGTGAGTCAGAGGAGGCAGGCGATTTTATTGATAGAGCTAAAACGGAATATCAGCGACGCACAGGCTTTATGCATACTGAGAGTGACTTTCATGGTTCGGTCTGGCGCGCTTCGATCTTGAAGGGCGTGCCTAAACCTGTTCTCACTGCCATGGAAAATCTTCCTGACCAATCAGACATGACGGATGATCGGTGGTGTTCCTGCCTGAGACATTTTCTGAGGAGACATGCCAAGGACAAAGAATCAAAAGTAGACAAACATAAAACTGCTGTATCCCAATTGACAAACATGCAGATACAGGACTTAAAGAAAAAGGAAGACATTGTCTCCTCCCCTGTGTCACATCCTCCTCCGGTTGAGTCGGGGGCAGTGCTTTACCAGACACCTGTGTCATTTTGGGGTGGTGTCCGCCCACAACAGGACACTTGCTTTTGCTGCGGAGAGATCGGACATTGGGCAAAAGGATTGTCCGCTCCGCCCACGGATGAGTCAAAGGGGGAGGTTCCGGCCACAAGGAAATCGCGGTCGGCGTCCATTTCCGGCCCGTCCGATACAAGGACCACAGCGCCACCCTGACAGTCGTGGTGGAGTACTCAATCAGCAGTACCTGCCCCCTGGTGGCCAGTACCCACAATGAAGATGCCCTGAACCCAATAGCATAGGCCGGCAGGAGCCTATGGTCACCTTGACCGTGGAAGGTGTTCCGATTCCTTTTATGGTTGATACCGGTGCACGATATTCCACCATTCAGCAGCTCCCTCCCGGCGCCTGTGTTACAGACGACGCTATACCTTTGGTTGGGTTCAAGGGTGAAGTGATTTCCCTGCATAAGACCACTCCCATCATGACTTCTCTAAATGATCAAAGACTGGAACATTCATACATCTTGGCTCCAACCAGTCCAGCAAACTTACTGGACCGAGATTTGATGTGCAGACTGTGCCCTCTTATAAAATGCCCCCCAGATGGACTTTTTCTGACTTTTCCAGATGGCCACACGAAAGTGTGTCTCCAGGCGGAAGTGTCGTTGCCACCTCAGGATACTAACTTTTTGCCTGATGCTATTGTGTGTGCTTCTCCTGACGTCTACTGGGCTCACATGGACACTGATTCCTCTTGTTGGAAAGAGGCTGAAAAGACTTGGACTGCCTGGTCCGTTTGGATTCGACACCTGCGCCCATATGACTTGGTTTCTGATGGCTTGCACTGCACCTTGTATTATGACCGCTTGGACGATGCTGCATTCCGGGAAGCTTTCCAGGAGGTGGAGGGCTGTCCCTGGGATCTTTCAATTTCTGATCTTTATGTGGGACCCCAGGGTGTCGCCTGGGCTGTCTCCCTGACGAAGGAACAGCAGGAGTGGTATAGGATGGATAACCGTCCGGACTCGTCCATGCCTCCGTGCTTTCCTCATGTCTGCTTGGCTGTGTCTCCAAAAACACGCAAAAAGATCTTGGCCCCTTTGTTCTCGCGTGCGTCAAAACCGACGATTGGATTTCCACTCTCCACCCAAACCTTTTGTATTCAAATACATTGGATTCGTACCATGTTCTTTCACCACACCTTTCTTGCCCCTTGACTCTGGAGCATCGCCTCTTGGACAGACACCATGGTCGTGAGACCACAGATAGTGATTTGGCTCCTCAATTGTTGGCATCTCTCCCCACATCCCTGTGGTCCCAAGGTCCCATGGATGCTGGGCGATGCGACGTCACGCCTGTTCGTTTTGATATGACGCCAGGCCCTATTTGGATTCCACAATATCCAGTGAAGGAAGAAGGCCAGTTGGGTGTAACTGCCACATTGGAAGGTCTTTTACAGGCAGATGTCATTATTCCTATTGACTCCTCTCCATACAATACACCCATTTTGCCAGTGGAAAAGAAAGGTACCGGAAAATACCGCATGGTACATGACCTGTGAGCTATAAATGCTGCTGTGATCACACCAACTCTTCCTGTTCCGAACCCACATGCTGCCCTGTCACTCCTGAACACATCGCACACTCATTTTTCTGTGATTGATTTGGCTAACGCATTCTTTAGTATCCCTCTCCATTCTGATATGCGTCCCTACTTTGCATTCACATGGAACGGCAAACGATATTCTTATGACCGTTTACCCCAAGGTTTTGTCATCTCTCCTGGCCTGTTTGATGCCCATCCACGAGAATTGTTGACACCACTGTGTCTGCCCGACGATGTTCTCCTGGTCCAGTATGTTGATGATTTGTTGCTGGCTGCTCCCTCCGAGCAGTCTTGCCTTGCTGCCACACACAGTCTTTTGAATCGTATTGCAGCAATCGGTTCTTCCTTGATGTGGCTGAAAAAGCGACCAGCTTGTCAGCTGTGCTTTTTCAGAAGGGGGATAGTGGAGAACGGAATGTATGCATGTATGTATCAACACCATTAGACAACTATGAGAAACGACAAGCTGCATGCTCCAAATTTGCCTCAGCGCTAGCTAGATTAATTCAGAAGACAGCACACGTAGTCTTACATCACCCACTGACCATCAGAACCAACCACAGTCACAAGCCAATCCTTTACCATGACGGGGGCCCGGCAGAGACGTATTGAAGCCACACTGACTCAACCACATATCACATTCATCCATGACGGTGCCAATATGGCAGAAGGACTGATAGAAGGGGAACCACATTTTTGTACAGAAAAGGCCAGACAAGACAAACAGTTGAGAACTGACTTACATGAACAACCACTGACAGACCCTGACATGATACTGTTTACGGACGGTTGTTGTTTCAAGGGAACTGACGGACTACAATCAGGTTATGCTGTAATTCAGCAGAACCTGGAGACATTCGACATAGTTTGTGCAGATAAACTAAGCGGATCACAATCGGCTCAGCGGGCAGAGATCGTGGCGGTGACGGCAGCTCTGGAGTGGGCGGAAGGTAAGAATGTAAATATTTTCACTGATTCAACTTACGCTTATGTAGTTGTACATTGTGCCCTAGGTGAGTGGGAACGTAACGGATTCCTCACCGCAACTGGGCAACCAGTAAAACATTTGGAGAACGTTAAACGCCTCCGTTGTGCACTGATGCTGCCATAAGCAGTAGCAGTGGTGAAGTGTCAAGGACACTCTAAAAAGAATGATTTGATTTCCAAGGGAAACTCCGCAGCGGATGCTGCAGCAAAGGGGGCGGCGGGGTACGCTGCATCTCTCCAACTCATAGTAAGTAAGGAAGAATCAACAAAGGATGAGCTAACGATCTCGACAATGCCCAGAGGAGAGGTGTATGTGGAAGGTAAAAGGGGGTGTGAAGAATGACCAAGGCATCTGGGAAAAAAAAGATGGAAAACCTATACCACCTCAAAATGAGCTCAAAAAGTTGATTCAAGAAGCCCATGGACCATGCCATGTAGGTGCAGATGAAACACTGAGACGACTCTGCACCTGGTGGCATCCATTCATGAGAACAATTGTTAAAAGTGAACTGCAGGACTGCAGTGTTTGCAATCGACATGACCCTCTTCCAACCACCAAGACACCCCCAGGAATCCAGGATCAGGAGGTCACTGGACCAGGTCAGGTGATCTCCATGGATTTCACTGACATGAATGTGACAGTAAATGGGTACAGATATCTGTTGGTTATTGTTGATTCATTTTCAGGGTGGCCAGAGGCATATCCCTGCAGAGCTGAGACGTCAGCCTCTGTCCCTGTGGCCCTTATGTATGTCCGAATGTCACTACACTCCTCCACAGGTTGGACCCCGTTCGAGGCTCACACTAACAGACCCTTTCCAGCTCCCACAGCTCCACTGGAACCAGATCCAAGGATCCAAGGCCCAAAAGGCCTTCGAGAAATAACAATCAATTTTTCCCATTTGACAGATCCTCATGAGAAACCTCCAAGATGCGTGAATGTGTGTGAATGGGTATGGCTGAGAGTAATCAAACGAAAATGGTCTGAACCTAGGTGGATTGGTCCCTTCAAGGTCACCGAAAGAACCGGAACTGCAGTCCGGTTGCAAGGAAAAGGGGACACGTGGTATCATCTGACGTCCACCAGGCCTGCAAAGACCCCAGCGGGAGTCGCTCTCCCTCAACCTGACAACTGCTAAAGGTGGTGACGACCACCAGGGCATCGGCCCCAAAGAGGAAGATCGAGGACAATGTGTGAGTGGTTGTTCTACGTGGCGTAAAGTCACTAACGACCCGAGGGCAGGCTGTTGCGTTTAGCGATTGACCTAAGCTCTCGAAGAGACCCCAGCGGTCACGGTGCAGGGTTCCCGAGCATCGCTCTCAACCAGCGTCCGGACGAGCCAGTGTGTTCTTGAGGAAAAGGTGAAGACCTCCCTCTGGTGTCCCATATTTCACATACACATCACTGAACTATACACCATCAACGGCCAGAGCGACACCTTTGTTCAAGTGGTTCCTGATTTTGCAGCTATGCAAGTGTTGACCTGGAGGACCCTGCAGGTACTTTTGTTTAGTGTTGGACTCTTTCGAGTCCAAAAGGGGGAATGTTAGAATTATGTGCTGTAATAAAGTTCATTGTGGGCATGGGGTGACTTTTCTGCGCGGTGGGGGCTGAGCGGTGCGTTCAAGGATAACAGAAAACTGTTTATATTATGACTGTGCATCTGGGTCTGCTCAAGGATGAGAAAAGAGCATCGTATAGGAGTCAAGATAGACTGAAACTTCTCAGCAGACAGCAGCTGTCTGAGTCAGGTAGTTGTTTACGCCCATGAAATATAAAAGCTTATGTGTTGCTTTGCATTGTTGTACTTTGCGGGGAGCATTCTTCTGTAGCCAAAGTACCCATGAATATTCTGTTTCAATAAAACTTCGAAGATTTGAGGAATATCAAGTGTCCTGTTTATTTAACCAACGATCCTGCCATTGTCCAAGTCAAGAGAAAACGAACACGAGGAGGGACTTCGAGGTCGATTGTCCAGCCGGACAAGGTCCATCTCCTTCAGAACATATCCAGACTTTCTCACCACTGCAAAATGAAAACTATGATCACTGTGTGTTACATCATGTCATAGTGACCTATCCTGTTTTATATTAATAAAATGGGCTGATTTCATATTTTTCTATGTTGTTTATCCCATTTGTCCAGAGTCACCACCTTTGCTTTGGAAACCCTGTTTAACTGTGTTAGTTCAGTTAAGGTTGCACAACTGGATTTCTTATGCTTTTGTAAGCATAGTTGTGATGAGAGAACAATCTACAACGACAGTGTTCTTGGTTTTTATTGGCACTTACTGCGTGAGCACTGAGTCCAATCAAACCAGTTGGTGTACATTCTGGTGTCATTCTGTACCATGTTCTGTTCCTTCATAACTTTGTCAAAAACAAAGCCTTGTTTGAGATACCTGTGGTTGAATAACCGTCATCATTGACTCACAGATCTCAGGCAGATTGGTTTAACTTTAGATGTCGGGCATATCGTCAGTCAGCTGATCTTCAAAGTTGGGTAAATGGGCCACAAGAAAACGAAACTTCTTAAAAATACAAGCATGATTGTTGGTGAAAAAAAAAAAGAAAAAAAGAATAACAGGGAAAAATAAAATTTTAGGTCATTATGTTCATTCTGTGGATTTTCCAGTTTGGTATCAGTAGAATAAAAAAAAAGTTATTTAATTTTTTAAAATTTAATTCAATTTAAGTCTATGTATTTATTTATATGTCATCCACTACAACAAATGAAATCAAATACCTACCTCCCTACCTAACTAGTGTTGTAATGCGTCAACTGGCCGCTGGAGGTCACTGCTGCTCAGTGCGGCGCTGTAGCCTCAAACAAATCGGAGCATCCAGGGGGAGAAGAAGACGAGGAAAGATGGCGGCGGCTAATGTTAGCTAGCAGGTGGGGCTAGAAAACATTGCGCTCTTGAGCTTTTTTCAGAATTTAATCTGCGAGCGGGGACCAGCTATCACTAAAAAGCTCCGTTGTGACGGCGGGACGAGAACCGGAAGAAGGTAATGACCCGAAATCGTCGCGGGGCGGTGATTGAGTAGTTTTCCGGAGGCTGTTTGTTTGCGTAGGGGGAGGGGGTCCAGGCTCCGGTCAGCTGTCCGTCACTCACGTCAGGCTGGAGTCGGAATTCCTGCCTTCTTTTCTCCCTCCTGAAAAGTCTTCACGTAAAATCAGGAAGATTTCTGCATTTCTGGGTTAAACCTGTGTTTAAACACAACTTTACAAACTTGTTTGTTGACTAAAACCGTGAGGAAGAAGTTTTTGTGTTGGAAGTGTGTTTGCAGGTCTCACGTTTTATCGCGATAAACGGGGATGCATCCCGTAATAGTCACCGAACAGCATCGATCTATCGTGGTATTGTTACGTTTGCTTGTCTTTTAAGTTAAATTCTAGCTCTATGTTGTTGTTTCTCGTGAAATAACTTGTGAATGCCCCAGATTGTAATCTATTCCACACCTGACTCGGTAATCTACTGATAATGCCTGACTGACTCTCAGGCCTTAAACATCCATCAGAAGACAATCGTTTATTTGATTAGGGGAGGCTTGAAGTAACATAGAGGCTCCATGACTGTAGATTCTGACTGTAAACCTGATGTATAACCTGATATATAACCTGATATATAACCTGATGTATAACCTGATGTATAACCTGATGTATAACCTGATGTATAACCAGGGACGGAGTTGTTCTCCAGCTCGCGAGTGGATGAAGAGATGAGAACACAGGAGAACAATAACCAGTGTCTTCTCTCCTGACAGCCTGCAGTCATGGCAGCTCCAGTAAACATCCAGACTCCCAGTAAGACCTGGGAGCTGAGTCTGTACGAGCTGCACAGGAGCCCCCAGGTGAGTGTGTGTGTGTGTAAGTGGTGAGTGTTGTCATAGACTGTAGTACCTTGAGATATGAGTTTAATCTGTTCCAATCTCGTTAAAAAAATCATCAAACCCCCAAAATTATGAAAACAAAAACATTTCTATCAACCAATAGACACGCAGACTTTACCTGTGTATAATTTATTATATATAAGTTATGTAAACAATGATAAAGAATGAAATGCAAGTCACGAGAACACACGAGCCAACTTTACTCCACCAACGAGAACGAGATCCGGTCTCACTGATGTTGTATCCGTCCGCCAACACGTGGTAAAGAACGAGATCCGGTCTCACTGATGTTGTATCCGTCCGCCAACACGTGGTAAAGAACGAGATCCGGTCTCACTGATGTTGTATCCGTCCGCCAACACGTGGTAAAGAACGAGATGCGGTCTCAGCCGATTATTCCAGGGAATTTCGTGTTTTGTTTTTTTTTTTATGTCCTCTCGAGGCGTCAGTCAGATCTTCATCACGTCTGATAACAACCGTGTTCCTGCTCAGGAGGCCATCGTGGACGGGACGGAGGTGGCGGTGTCGCCTCGCTCTCTGCACAGCGAGCTGATGTGTCCCATCTGTCTGGACATGCTGAAGAACACCATGACGACCAAAGAGTGTCTGCACCGCTTCTGCTCCGACTGCATCGTCACGGCGCTGAGATCGGGGTGAGCACTGAAGATGAATCTCCAAGGCGACGATGCTGTTTAAAATCCGTGAAACTGATTGAGCTCCTCCCCCCACAGGAACAAGGAGTGTCCGACCTGCAGGAAGAAGCTGATCTCCAGGCGTTCGCTTCGCCGCGACGCCAACTTCGACGCGCTGATCTCCAAGATCTACCCGAGCCGGGACGAGTACGAGGCTCACCAGCGGCGCATCCTGGAGCGGCTCAACCGGCTGCACAACAAGGAGGCGCTGAGCTCCAGCATCGAGGAGGGGCTCCGGCAGCAGGCCCGCTACAGGTCTGAGAGGTGGGGGCGGACAGGTGGAGCCCCCCGGGGACTGCCTACACATTAACCAGTAGAATAGAGTCACCTGAATGGAAGGTTCCACAGGTAGTCCTCAACTTATGAACACATCCGGCTCTGACGGGTTGTAAGTTGAATTGTTCATCAGTTGAATCGTTCGTAAGTCATTCTTTTATTAAATTTCAATCTGTAATCTCCATATGAGGTCATTTAAACGTCATTACTCCTCTAAATACTAAAGTAACGTAATTACTAAATACTTGAGTAATGTCATAAAGTAATGTAATCTCATTACTACTCATGATTCACCTGATTAAGAATGAACTGCAGGATGATAGTCGGACATGTTGAAGTGTGTGTGTTTGTATCTCTGAATGTTCATAAGTTGAGCACTACCTGTTTCCGCCCTGCAGGAACCACCGGGTGAAGAAACCCACTCAGGAAAGCGACAACACCACCTTCAGCGGCGGGGAAGAGAACGGCGACGCCCGCTCGCACCTGTCCCACGACTCCGCCCCCTCGCACACCCCTCACCCATCTAACCACACCCCGTCGGAGGCGGGCCCGAGTCGCAAGCGTCCGCGGGCGTCAGACGACGGCTCGGCCGGCGAGGCGGACAGCAGTTGCCCCACCCCCCCGCTGAGGCCCCACCGAGAGGGGCCGGGCTCCGAGATCGAGCTGGTGTTTAGGCCACACCCACAGCTGGTCCACGCCCAGGACTACAGCCAGACCAGGTGAGCCCCGCCCCCCGCCCCCAACCAGTTTTCCTGGCGTTCGCCTCTCATCGATGTGTCTGCAGGTACGTGAAGACGACGGCCAACGCCACCGTGGACCACCTGTCCAAGTACCTCGCCCTGCGGGTGGCGCTAGAGGAAGGGCGCTCCAACGGGGGGGCGGACGACCGGGGGAGGAACGAGGGAGGAGGGACAGGAACAGGAACAGGAAGTGGAACGACAGGAAGTGGAGACGGATCCAGTCTGAGCAACGTCAGCGAGAAACAGTACACCATCTACATCATGACCAGAGGAGGGCAGTACTCTGTGAGTGGCGCCGGGTTCTGGTTCCGACCCGTTCCCGTCGGACGACCTCTGACCCCGCTCTCCATCGCTCTTCCTCCTCAGACGCTGAACGGGTCTCTGACTCTGGAGTTGGTCAACGAGAAGTTCTGGAAGGTGCGGAGGCCTCTGGAGCTGTTCTACGCCCCGACCAAGGAGCCGCCACCGCCGCAGCAGAAGACTCCGCCCCTTCCCCTCCCCCCCCAGAGGGAGGCGTGAAGATCAGCAAACGTTAATTTAACAGATGAAATTTGATTTGAGGTTTTTTTTTTTATTGGAATTTGAAGACGGCTGCTTCAACACGTTTGTCAGGCTGATCTGAGGTAAGCAGGCGTCACGTTCTTCACGGATCCGTTCATCAGTTTATAATCTGATATTTATCCAGTTAAACGTTTCAAGTTTAAGCAGAGCCTCCAGTTTGTTCAAAAAAATTTAAAACACACAAAAAAAAAAGATGGAGGTTAGATAATTAAAACTTGATCCAGAACCGGTTGGTGCATTTCCAGCCGTCGTCAGATCGTCAGCGAGGCTCGGACTTATTAAAGACTTTCCATCACCATGGAGACGAGCTGATGAAGATGGTTAAAATTTTGGAGACTTTTCTTTGAAATGGCAAAATAAAGGTTGCATATAATTTATATTCCAAAATATTAGCACCAATATTTTTACCTTTAATTCTTAGAAAGTTGTATTTAATCTTAATTTTTGTTTTTCAGAAATGTAAAAAATCTCAGAATGTTTCACTTCAGTTCCATCTTGCACTCCTTCAGTTTCTGGTTGTAAAATCAGAAAATAAATTTGATTTATGCAGAATTTAACAGAAAATCTGACTGAAGCGACTCTGATTTCATCTTTAATCCGTTCGTTTGCAGAAAGTTTTAGGACTACAGTGAATATTTCAACATTTTTTAAACGTCTGTTTTTTGCATGAGCCTCTCGGCCGTCAGTTCTGTTGGGTTTGACCTTTGACCTTTGCTCTACTTGTCTTGATGCACTTTAGAATTCCTGCAGCCATGCAAGTTTTGCTACCTTCCCTGTTTTTATGAATTATTGTACATTATTAATGCAATATTCTCTTTCCCTCTGCTGTATGATTCCACTATATCCTGTCAGCGATGCAGCACAATAAACACAAAAACAACACGTTTGCTGCAGATTCTGGGTTTTTATGAATGAAAGTAGACCCACCCCGATGAACAGATCTGATCACGGGAGGCGTGATTCGGTTCCATGAGGTTTTATTGAAACAAACAGGAAGCAGGGAGTTTACTTCTTCTTGGACACGCCGACGGTGCGTCCGCGGCGACCGGTGGTCTTGGTGTGCTGACCGCGCACACGCAGACTGAAAGGGAAAGAAAGAACCCGTTAGCGTTCTCCCCCCACAAGGGTTCTAATCCCTCTGAAGCGCTCCAGCTTCAGATCGACAAAGATTTGGTTCAAGTGTTTCAAGGACAGGCTCGCTCTGCCCCCCCAACCACCTCCTCAGAGGGAAGGACGGGTCGGCAGAGTTCCGTCTCCACCCGCGTGGAGACCGGATCGCGTCTCTTACCCCCAGAAGTGTCTCAGACCGCGGTGGGCTCTGATCTTCTTCAGCCGCTCCAGGTCTTCTCTCAGCTTGTTGTCCAGGCCGTTGGCGAGAACCTGCAGCAGAACAGACAGTCGGCGTGTCGTCAATCAAATCCCTTCGTCTCTATTCAGGCTTTGATGGCGCAGGGTCAGCAGCTGCTGATGGAGTTCTCTCTTCTTCTTCTTCTTTTCCTTTCGGCTTTTCCCTTCAGGGGTCGCCACAGCGAATCAACCGCCTCCATCTAACCCTGTCTTCTGCATCCTCTTCTCTCACACCAACTACCTTCATGTCCTCTTTCACTACATCCATAAACCTCCTCTTTGGTCTTCCTCTAGGCCTCCTGCCTGGCAGTTCAAAACTCAGCATCCTTCTACCAATATATTCACTATCTCTCCTCTGGACATGTCCAAACCATCTCAGTCTGGCCTCTCTGACTTTATCTCCAAAACCTCTAACATGTGCTGTCCCTCTGATGTCCTCATTCCTGATCCTATCCTTCCTGGTCACTCCCAGAGAGAACCTCAGCATCTTCATCTCTGCTACCTCCAGCTCTGCCTCCTGTCTTTTCCTCAGTGACACTGTCTCTAGACCAAACAACATCGCTGGTCTCACCACAGTTTTGTACACCTTTCCTTTCATTTTAGCTGAAACTCTTCTATCACACATCACACCTGACACTTTTCTCCACCCATTCCATCCTGCCTGGACACGCTTCTTCACCTCTTTTCCACACTCTCCATTGCTCTGGACTGTTGACCCTAAGTACTTAAAATCCTCCACCTTCTTGATCTCTTCTCCCTGTAATCTCACTCTTCCACTTGGATCCCTCTCATTCACACACATGTACTCTGTCTTACTGCGGCTAACCTTCATCCCTCTCCTTTCCAGGACAAACCTCCACCTCTCTAGCTTCTCCTCCACCTCGTCCCTACTCTCACTGCAGATCACAATGTCATGGAGTTCTCTCTTGTTATGTTTAAAAAAAAATGCTGAATTACGAAACCACCGAACAGCAGACAAATAATGTTCTTGAGATAACATGACATTTTTTGGGGGGTTCCCAAACTGGAAACCAATGCCACACCAGTGAAGTTAGCCTGGAGAACGCTAACAACCAATAAAACGACTGCATCAGACAGGAAAAACTGGATGCGTTTAAGTCCTGACGTCAGAATTTCGGCTGCTGGTTGATTCAGTGACAAGATTTGTGCCCACATTTTGTTCCAGGTTCAGTGTGACTGATCAACACCCCCCAGCGTGAGCCGATCACAGCACACGGAATGATCCCTAATCTGAAGTAGTAACGAAGTCCTGCGATCATCCTCGGTGCAGTAGAGCGTCATTTCTCCACAGAGCTGAGGGAAAGCCTCCTCTAACTCTACCGGCACATGTGGGACTAAATTCTTAACTCAAACCTGTTTAATTCACAAACCAATGAAACCAGAACGTGTCAATCAAAAGTACGCCTCATCGTCAGCAGCTGTCACATCTCACTAGATTAATTCTCAGCCAAATTTAACAATCAAGTTTTCATTCACAACCCTGAACACAAAGTCCAACCCTCACCAGTCACCGGTGTCATAATTGTAGTTTGATGTAATTACATTATCTCACATTGCTAATCAAACCAGTCTTCCCCGTTTACCCACAATGCAATGTGTTGCATACCTGACTGTATTTGCCATCCTTGATGTCTTTCTGCCTGTTGAGGAACCAGTCTGGGATTTTGTACTGGCGAGGATTCTGCATGATGGTCACCACGCGCTCCACCTGAAACAAAAAACACAACCAGAAGGAGTTAGCATTAGTAGCTACCGCTAAAGAAACACCCAAACCTCCTCCACAGACAACGCTCTCACCTCCTCGTCCGTCAGCTCTCCAGCCCTCTTGTTGAGGTCGATGTCGGCTTTCCTCAGGACGACGTGGGCGTAACGTCTGCCGACACCCTGAGTAGACAGTCAGGGACGTAAGTGATGGACTTCAAGACCATCTAAAAACACCACGACAAAAAAATTCAGGAGAAACTTTACCTTGATGGCGGTGATGGCGAAGGCGATCTTCCTCCTGCCATCGATATTCGTGTTGAGAACACGAAGAATGTGCTGGAACTTCTCAGGGATGACTAAAGACTGAACACAGAACATAACGGGTCCATGAGTCTCATGACTAGAACCTGTGATGGATCCTATTTGTAATAAGACTTGAGTACTGGATTGGCAGTGACAGTAGTTCTAAACCAGAGACAGCTACAAAAAAATCTGACTACTTTTTGGGCAATAATACCAGTCACTATTATAAAATATAAGGGTTTCCGTCTGTGTTTACCATCAGAGGCAGCTAAAACATTCCCTAACAAATCAAAAGGTGCTATTATTTGAAGCTAACACGTCTAGCTCCTGTTAACAAAGCTAGTACAACTCCTAATACCCCCTCACCACAAGAAAATACCCCAAACCTCCAGAGTAACGGACATCAAACCGATGCAGTGTCTGAATAAACGGACGACATCCTTATATTCATACCAAGCGCGCACGTTAGCATTGAGAACGTCTCTGGCTAGTTAGCCTACACGGCTAACCGCCTTCGGTAATAAATGTTTCTTAAACATGTAACGAACACAGAAACCGTACTGAGCTAAACCCGGAAGCGGAATATTAGTAAGCATGATTTAAGTACCAGAACTCTCTCTTTCGTGCTAGCTAGCTATTACGGATCCGAACACCTCAGTTCAACGTTGCCGGTAAACTTGTGAATATGATCAGTAATATTTCAGTAATTCAATATCAACATTGTCAATCAACATATGAGCAATTCAATAAAAGCATTGTATCGATAAAAAAGAGCGATTGACGCCAGATGGTTAAAGATTTCAAAATTATCCCAGATTTAGCAAAGGCATACACACCATCTTGGAGTTCGTTCCGTGCGAAGAGGAAGTCACACAGATCTCGCGAGAGTTTGATGCTGCCGGTGAAAGGAAGTTAGTCCGTTACTTAAAATATGTCCGACAAGAAAAAAACAAGCGCCGACGAGATTAAAAAAATTAAATAATTGTATATTGCGTGTATAATTGTTAAATATGTTTAATTCATGTTCTTTTGGTTATGTATTTCTCTATTAAAAAATTAATCACATTCGTGTGCGATTCATTGTAGCAAGAATATATTTTTTTGCTTTCAAGGAAGATGAGGCGGAACGTTTCTTCTGTAGTTTTTGTTTTACTTCTGTGTCAAGTCGCTGCAATGGCGGAGGTAGCTGTAGATTCGTTTGGAGCTGGTTCCGATGTAAACACAGCTAGAAACCCGACAGAAACGGCCATGGCGTATTTAAATGACGAGGTAACACTGCGTTTATTCTACTTGAGTGCATTTTATGGGAAAAACTAAAGTATTTGGTTTATGTTGTTCGAAGCTAACGTAGCTGTTAGCATCCTGTCAAATCATTGTAAAGTAGTATTAACACACATAGGTGTCCAGTGGGTTAGCTTTTCGACTAAATTAAATTTAGTCGAATTAACTGATTTGATGTAATTAACTAAATTATGTAAACTAAATGTAATTAACTAAATTAAAGTAAATTTTTTCATGAAGTCATTCATCAAACAAATTAGTTGTGATTTTAACTTCAGTATCTGATTGTGTCGTTTTGTTTTTTTAGAAGAGTGATGCAGACATTCCTAACCTAAACCTTGGAGAACTGGATCTCACCACCGATGAGTTCATTTTGGATGAAGTGGACAGTAAGACAACAGCTGTCATTAAACAGTGTCTTTATGTTACAAAGAGAATCACATTTGAATTGCTCTTTACAAACCCTTGTATTTTTAAAAGTATATTCCGACTCAACATCTCAGACATGGAGGAACCGTAAAGTTTGATGTCACGACTCCCCTCAATCACATATTTCATTCAGTTCTCTCAGAAAAGATGTGTAATCTGACACTGATGCTGTTCCTGTTTCATGTTAGTTCACATCCAGGCCAACCTTGAGGATGACCTCATGAAGGAGGCGCTGAAAACGGTAGGAAATACCACACTGAAGAAATCTGAATATTGTTTTCAGAAGTGATTTAGCTCTACTGTCATTGTCGTTACAAACCCACACCCATATAAATCCAGGTTTTTGTGTGAAAACACGTACATGAGTTCTGAAACCAAACCGAATGCCATCAAGTGACCGACGTTTCTCCTCCACCTGTATCCAGGGTGTCGACCTCCGTCAGTACTCCAAACAGGTGGAGTCAGAGCTGCAGAGGATTGAACAGGCCTCCATCAAAGACTGTATCCTTCATCACCTCACAGGGAGTCACGACAACGTGTTTGGTCTGTCCTCTAAGCACAAACGCTCTCACAAGTCTGCTGGGATTGGCTCCAGCAACCCCCGTGACCCACAAAAGCGTAAGAAACAGATGAGAAGATGAATAAATGAACGTTCCAATGTCATTTTCCTGACTGTCCACCTGTCAGACATCAAGGAGAGTCAGAACATCGCGCACCTGCACAACCAGATCACTGCCTGTGACTCCATCCTGGAGGTCAGAATCCGTCCCAATCCCACAATGCACTGCTGATGGAGCGTTTCCTTTGCTTGACGTTGGTTTCCTGTCCGTGTCAGCGCATGGAGGGGATGCTGAGCGGCTTCCAGAGCGACCTGTCGTCCATCAGCAGCGAGATCCAGACGCTCCAGCAGCAGTCGGTCAGCATGAACGTCCGCCTGAAGAACAGACAGGCGGTGCGCAGCCACCTCAGCCAGCTGGTGGACGAGCTGGTGGTGCCGGGGGCCATGATTTCGTGAGTGGGGGCGGATTCATGAGGTGTAAGCGTGTGTGTGTGGAGGAAGTCTGAGGCGTTCCTGTGGTTGCAGCACCATCCTGGACACCCCCGTGACGGAGCAGGACTTCCTGGAGCAGCTCCACGAGCTCAACAACAAGATCAACTTCGCCAAAGAGCTGAGCTTCAGGGAGACGCTGGCCTGCTCCGACATCCAGGACATCGTGGACCGGCTGAAGCTGAAGGTGAGCCGCTAGGGGGGCGGGGGGGTCCGCTCTGACCAGTGGGGTCTGAACCCTCCTGTTCCCTTCAGGCTGTGTCCAAGATCAGAGAGTTCATCCTCCAGAAGATCTACTCCTTCAGGAAACCGATGACCAACTACCAGATCCCTCAGAACACACTGCTGAAGTACAGGTGGGGAGTAATGGGATTACTTTAGTGTTTACAGTAGTAATGACATGACTTTAGTGTTTACAGTAGTAATGGCATGACTTTAGTATTTACAGTAGTAATGACATGACTTTAGTATTTACAGTAGTAATGACATGACTTTAGTGTTTACAGTAGTAATGACATGACTTTAGTATTTACAGTAGTAATGACATTAATTTAGTATTTACAGTAGTAATAACATGACTTTAGTATTTACAGTAGTAATGACATGACTTTAGTGTTTACAGTAGTAATGACATTAATTTAGTATTTACAGTAGTAATGACATGACTTTAGTATTTACAGTAGTAATGACATGACTTTAGTGTTTACAGTAGTAATGACATGACTTTAGTGTTTACAGTAGTAATGACATTAATTTAGTATTTACAGTAGTAATGACATGACTTTAGTTTTTACAGTAGTAATGACATGACTTTAGTTTTTACAGTAGTAATGACATGACTTTAGTATTTACAGTAGTAATGACATTAATTTAGTATTTACAGTAGTAATAACATGACTTTAGTGTTTACAGTAGTAATGACATGACTTTAGTGTTTACAGTAGTAATGACATTAATTTAGTATTTACAGTAGTAATGACATGACTTTAGTATTTACAGTAGTAATGACATGACTTTAGTGTTTACAGTAGTAATGACATGACTTTAGTATTTACAGTAGTAATGACATTAATTTAGTATTTACAGTAGTAATGACATGACTTTAGTATTTACAGTAGTAATGACATGACTTTAGTATTTACAGTAGTAATGACATTAATTTAGTATTTACAGTAGTAATGACATGACTTTAGTGTTTACAGTAGTAATGACATGACTTTAGTGTTTACAGTAGTAATGGCATGACTTTAGTATTTACAGTAGTAATGACATGACTTTAGTGTTTACAGTAGTAATGACATGACTTTAGTATTTACAGTAGTAATGACATGACTTTAGTGTTTACAGTAGTAATGACATTACTTTAGTATTTACAGTAGTAATGACATGACTTTAGTATTTACAGTAGTAATGACATGACTTTAGTGTTTACAGTAGTAATGACATTACTTTAGTATTTACAGTAGTAATGACATGACTTTAGTGTTTACAGTAGTAATGACATGACTTTAGTGTTTACAGTAGTAATAACATTACTTTAGTATTTACAGTAGTAATGACATGACTTTAGTGTTTACAGTAGTAATGACATGACTTTAGTATTTACAGTAGTAATGACATGACTTTAGTATTTACAGTAGTAATAACATTACTTTAGTATTTACAGTAGTAATGACATGACTTTAGTATTTACAGTAGTAATGACATGACTTTAGTGTTTACAGTAGTAATGACATTACTTTAGTATTTACAGTAGTAATGACATGACTTTAGTGTTTACAGTAGTAATGACATTACTTTAGTGTTTACAGTCGTAATGACATGACTTTAGTATTTACAGTAGTAATGACATGACTTTAGTATTTACAGTAGTAATGACATGACTAGTATTTACAGTAGTAATGACATTACTTTAGTATGTAGAGTAGTAATGACATGACTTTAGTATTTACAGTAGTAATGTCATGACTTTAGTATTTACAGTAGTAATGACATTTAAATTATTTCAGATGGAGATTAGAGATTGAAATTTAATAAATAACGACTTACAAACAATTCAACTTATGAACAATTCAGCCTCTCAGAACTGATTGTGTTTGTATGTTGAGGACTACCTGTACTTTCTCTTCTTTTACGGCCTCTTCTAGTTGATATTTGTCCTCCATTAATCGATCAGCTAGAGGAATGAAACCTGCTGTTCATTCATTCATGAAGCTCCACCGTCTGGAGGAAACCTCACAGCTGCTGTGTTTTTGTCTGTCTGTAGGTTTTTCTACCAGTTCCTGTTGGCCAATGAGAGGACGGTCGCCAAGGAGATCCGTGACGAGTACGTGGACACCATGAGTAAGATCTACTACAGCTATTTCAAGTCCTACAGCGGGAGGCTGCTCAAGGTGCAGGTCAGTGGACCCACCAGGAACCAAACCACACAACCCCAGTGGGTCCGTTACCTGGAGTCACCTGGTGTGTGTGTGTGTGTGTGTGTGTGTGTGTGTGTGTGTGTGTGCGTGCGTGTGTGCGCAGTATGAAGAAGTGGCTGACAAAGACGACCTGATGGGAGTAGAAGACACAGCCAAGAAAGATATCCTTTAAACTCCCCAGAGACGTTAGAACACACACCTCCAGCTGGACACACACACCTCCAGCTGGACACACACACCTCCAGCTGGACACACACACCTCCATCTGGACACACACACCTCCAGCTGGACACACACACCTCCAGAGGGACACACACACCTCCATCTGGACACACACACCTCCAGCTGGACACACACACCTCCAGCGGCGGCGGCGCTCCTTGACTCGTCTCTACGGTTCTTCTCCAAGCCGTCCCTGAAGAGCAGGAACACCATCTTCACTCTGGGCCAGCGGGGGGCGATCCTGAGCCCGGCCGAGCTGGAGGGGCCCATCCTGGTCCCCCACACGGCTCAGAGAGGGGACAGCAGGGTGAGACCGGGACCGTTTGGTGCTCCTGATACGGTTTTTACCCCGATCCACAACGGGTTGTCCCCCTCTGCCCTCTAGTACCCCTACGAGAGGCTGTTCCGCAGCCAGCACTACGCGCTGCTGGACAACGGCTGCAGGGAGTTCCTCTTCCTGTCTGACTTCTTCATGGTGGCCGGGAACTCCGCCCTCGACCTGTTCAACAGCATCATGGGAAAAACGCTCGGCATGTTCCTGGTAGATACTCGTCTTTCAGTCGCCGTAGTTAAATTTTATTCTAGTTAGTCGTGTTTCTACTTCAGCTTTAGTGTTTTTAAGAAGTCAGGGTAAAGGAAGTCCTCAACATACGAACACAACAGGTTCTGAGAGGTTGTTCATAAGTTGAATTGTTTGTAAATATTAACTATCAATCTCTAATCTCCATTTGAGATCATTTAAATGTCATTATTACTCTAAATACTTAAATCCTATTCCCTCAGACTGACCAGAAATAATTACAGGACATTAAAACAACCCAGAATAAATAAAATCCAGATTAGTTTACGGTAAACTTTAATCCTGATAATTTAATCCTTGAGGAGAAGAAAAAGAAAACACTCCACCAGTTTAAGATCAACAACAGTGAGTCACTGTTGATGATCCACTGGATGCTAATGTAGCATGTAGCTTAGTTTAACAACAAAACAACAAGAGGGGGAGGCGAGTGTTGGAGCTGTGTGAACGCAGCAGTGCTGCCCCCACGGGGGTTGTGGCAGAAAGAGGAACTGCAGGATGATAGATATGGTGACGCATGTTTGTTCGTATCTCTGAATGTTTGTACATTGAGGACTAGCTGTTTTTGGTGTCGTTTGAGTCGAACCCCATTTAGACGTGTTCATGTCTATCAGGTTGTGTTTAACGTTTGTCTGTGACGCCCCCCCCGTCCCCCTCTCCAGAAGTCCATGTCCACCTACGTGTCTGACTGCTACGACAGCATCGCCATCTTCCTCTGCATCCACATCGTCCTCCGCTTCAGAGCCATCACCGCCAAGAGGAACATCCCGGCCCTCAACAAGTCAGTACCGCCCCGCCCCCGGCCCGGATCACATGTGTGACCCCTGTGGTCAAACTGGTTCCGTCCCATCAGGTACTGGGAGGCGGTGCTGGAGCTGCTGTGGCCGCGCTTCGAGATGATCCTGGAGATGAACATCCACAGCATCCGGAACACCGACCCGCAGAAGCTGGGGGTCCTGGACACCAGACCACACTATGTACGTCCACACACACACACACACTCACACACACACACACACCTGACACGTGTGTGTGTGTTACAGATCACTCGCCGGTACGCAGAGTTCTCGTCGGCCATCGTCAGCATCAATCAGACGTTCCCCAACGAGAGAACCAACGCCCTGCTGGGACAGCTGCAGGTGACCCCCCCACCTCCACACACACATATGTGAATATATAAAATATATATGTATATGTTATATAAATCTATAAGATGTGTGTTTTGTGATTGAAATATCGTAGATTGGCTCTGAAAGAAATGAAGAGATGAAAAAAAGTCTTTAAAAGTAGTTTTTTCACTTCATTAATTGAAAAAGTTTGAGATTAAATTTTCCTTTTATCCAAAAAACCTCATTATTTTCATAATTTAATACTTTTTTTTTTTCCCAGGTCGAAGTTGAAAACTTTGTGCTAAAGATGGCGGCAGAGTTTCCCTCCAGGAGAGACCAGCTCATCTTCCTCATCAACAACTACGACATGATGCTCAGCGTCCTGATGGTGAGCGTCTGACGTACGACGTTACGTTTGTCGTGATTTAAAGGCTTTTCTTTTCCTTTCTGGTGTCGTTCGCGCTGACGTTGCTGTTCCCTCCTCCCTCCAGGAGAGGGCAGCAGACGACAGTAAAGAGGTGGAGGGCTTCCAGCAGCTGCTGCTGGCCAGGACTCAGGTGAGCGCCACCAGGGGGACGCTGGTTCATCTGTCAGGTCGCCAGGCCTCGGAGCTAGTCCGTCTAAAAAACTGGGCTGGTGTTTCCATGGCAACGAAAGGGAAAAAGAGTTTAATTGATGCTGAGGAGGCAGAAGGTCGTAGCCTTCGTCAAAATTAAAACCATTAAAATAATGTTGGTGTCCTGAAAGGAAGCTAAACTACAACCAGATGAGACCGGATCCCACTGTAAATTATTATTATTATTATTATTATTATTATTATTAATTATTATTCTCCCCCCCCTGCAGGAGTTCATTGAGGAGATTCTTTCTCCTCCCTTCGGAGGAATGATCGCTTTTGTTAAAGAAGCTGAAGCTCTGATGGAGAAAGGGCAGCTAGACCGACTAAAGAATGAGGAAGGTGAGGTAGTGTGTGTGTGTGTGTGTGTGTGTGTGTGTGTGTGTGTGTGTGTGTGTGTGTGTGTGTGTGTGTGTCACAGACGGACCACACCTGCCTTTGACATTGTTGTGGTGTTGTTATGTGTGGGTGTGTGGGTGGGTGTGTTTCTTCTCTCTTCCTCTCACAACATCACACCTCCGTCTTCAGGGGCCCACCCAGGGGCCCCCGGGGGTGTCAATGACATCATTCCATTTTTATAAATATCACGTGAAAGAGAGAGAACACGACGAAACGTGCGTTCGCTCCGGTGAGCTTAAACGAGACGGTTCTGTTTGTTTGTTTGTTTACACGTTGTCACACGCGTGTTGATTCCCGTCACGTCTCTCCACCGCCGCCGCAGCCCGCATCACGCAGCTGGTGCGCGGTTTCTCCGGGACGTGGAAGCAGTCGGTGGAGTCGATGAGTCAGGACGTCATGAGGTCCTTCACCAACTTCAAGAACGGAACCAGCATCATCCAGGTGGGTCGGGGGGGGGGGGCCTATCTCACCTGAAGCGGCGGGTTCTGAACCTTTCCCCTCCCCTCCCCCAACAGGGCGCCCTCACCCAGCTGATCCAGTACTACCACGGCTTCCACAAGGTCCTGAACCAGCCCACCTTCCGCAGCCTGGCGGTGCGGTCGGAGCTCATCAACCTGCACCACCTGATGGTGGAGGTGAAGAAGCACAAGCCCAACTTCTGACGCGGTAGTGGGGGGGGTCCAGACGGGGCGTTGACCCCTCGTCATCGCCATCATCATCCTCACGTACATCCAACAGCGGAGGAGTTCAGGTTTCATCGCGACCAGGAGAACCGGTTCCTCCGTTTACAACACAAATAAAGGTTTAACAGGATGACCTGTCGTTGTCATGGCAACTCAAATAAAACCAACTCATGTTTCCTCAAACTGGTCCAGTAAAAAGTTCCGACACAAACGACAGAGGCAGTGTCTTCCTCATCTGTTGCAAAGGGGGAAACCACAGAGTTGTAACGAACGCATTCAAACATCAGTTTATAGATGTTAAATTATACGTTTGAAAGATTACAATATACAGTATTTACTATATTTACTATAAGGCACAACTAAAAGCCTTTATGTCCAACACCGACAGTGCGCCTTATAATGTGGAAAATACTGTAATAAAAATGTCCATTTGAACAAAAGTAGTCTGAGTAAAACGGCAACAAAACATCTGAAATGGAGCAAAAGTTCAGAGAATTTCTGCTGTGATGAAATCAGATTTATTGCATCAGAGGAAGGGAAACGAACCCATGACCTTCTCAGAGTCGGTCTGATCCGTCGGCGGATTTAAATTCACTCTCTGACGAGGAAAACCTGGAGGGACTACTTTTCTCGGCGGATTCATCCACACTCCGGGAGCGACGCGTTCGCCGTCGGGTCTGAACGTCGTCAGATCGCGTCGGTTTACGTGTGTTGGAGTCATTCCCGTGTGAAGCGAACAGTTCAGTCCGGATTAAAGTGGAATAAATAAATAACACAGATTGAATTTCCTGTGATTGAACTGATAGATTATTGATGACAAAAACAGCTGTAGTGAAAAGCAGTAAAAAAAAATAAAGTTCCGTTACTTCACATTTAACTGAGTTTCTATACATTCTTGTACAAATGATCAACACAAAATTGACCAATCAGCTGCTTTACATCTCAAGGTGAACGCAGTGCCTGAAAATAAACGCGAGGAAAAGTTTGAATTCACTCCGACGACAGAAGAGCCAGGAAACTGGTGAGCAGAACCAACCAGAGGAGGAGCAGCGAGCCGCTTCGGCCCGGCGTCGCCCCGGAGGAGACTGAGGACAGACGGACACAGAGGGTCACAAACCCACGACCTCCTGTCTGAGTCATGTGATCTTCAACTGTTTTCTCACCTTTTAGAGGCGGAGCCTCAAACGTCTGCTGGACTCTGAGAGCTTTGCTGCTTCCTGTGGGAGAACAGACGGGATATCGATGAGGATCGATTGATTTGGTCGTTGGGGCGATGTCCCCAGAGGTTAGGCTCCGCCTCCTACCTTCCACGTAGAGGTTGACGGTGTTGACGGCCAGGCCGTGTTCGTCCACCACCCTGTACAGACCTTCATCCGCCCGCTTCAGCCGCTTCAGCTTCAGCTCCTCCTTCAGCAGATGTTTCTCCAGACGCTGAGAGTCTTCATCGCCCCTCATCCACAGCTCCGACCATACCGAGCTGTTCCTGGGGGGTGGGGAAGGGGGGGGGGTCGCAGCAGAACCGTGAGGAACCCAATTCCGTGAGGGGGAGGGATGGAGGGATGGATGCTCACCTGGGCTGGAACACCACCCTCGTAGAGTGGTTAGTGTAGAGATCCAGAACAAAATCCTCCCCTGGAGCTCGGGACTCGACGGATTTTCGGTCTAAAAGGAAGAATTTTTGAACCACATTTATGATTTAAAACAACTAAAAATTAAATGTTGTGGATTTTAAATGAAGAAACAGAAAAAACGTGATCAAAAAATATTAAAATAAGACTGAGACTCGTGCTATCGCTTTTCGTGGTCCTGGGGGTCCACTGTCAACACAGTTTGCTCTATGAAGTAAATTCCCATAGTTTAGCTAATGTATATAATGTACAGTGTTTTTTTAATCAACAACTGTATGTGTGTAACGTCTTTCTGGAGTTCAGCGGTCCTGAAACGGCTGGGAAAAGGCAGGAAGTGAGACACGCAGTTCTCCCGCCTCATGGTAGAGGGCGCTGGTGATCCCAGGGATTCTTCCTCGGCTGCAGAAGAAGTGACAGTAAACTATGATTTATAGTCAGCAAGTCAAGTGCAGCCATTCATTTGTTTTCTGCTCGCCTTGCTTTACTATAAAAATGGAGGATTACATCTCAACTCAACATTTATTCGCTGCTTTTGTTCAGAAGGAGCGGCGCGTAACGTAGGAACAACATAACGTTTTTCTGATCAAATGTGCTCATTGTTAGTTTGTGTGTGTAAATTATTCTACTATGAGACTTTAAAAGTGACCTGTTGCTAATTAAACAGTGAATAAGCGAAACTGTAGGTTCATGTGTTTGTAAATCTAATGACGATGAATTGAGCCATGACCCTCACGTCACCGCTTCAGCCACAATGAGGACGCAATTTTGAGAATGCCATCGCTGATTGGAAAAAAAACCCATAAAACGTAGACTTCCTGTCTGAACCTGGGTGGGCGGGGCTTCTATACCGTAGCGTCTCAGCTCTTTTGCCCTAAATGTACTTTTTTTATTGCACATTTTTTGCGTGAGAGTTGTGTTTATTTTCATCTTGTGGTTGAGGAAATGCTAATTGACGTTTGCTATTTCCTGTGCGGCGCCCACTTCCTGTCAGTATTCATGCTTCTTCCTGTTGAAACTTTAACTTCAAGAAATTTTTAAAAAATTTAAAGAAACACAGGAGGAAGAGGGGGGGGGGCACCCACCCAACACGGCCAGCCTGACGCTCTGGATGAAGACGCGGGTCTTCCTCGCCCGGCCCCCGTTCACCAGCATGAAGCCCTCGTATCGGCCGGCGTCTCCGATCTGGACGTCTCTGATGACCAGGGAGCAATCCCCGGAGGGCAGCGCCGCCCGCGGGACCCCCGCCCGGCCCTGGAACTCCTCCGCCTGCCAGGTGCGGTCCCCCCACAGCTCGAACACCGTCTTGGCCGGGGTGGCCCACAGGACGTGGGAGGCGGCGGGGGCTACGTCCGGGAGGAGCTCCTTCCAGCTGCAGGGAAGAACCACCCGGTTCCCCACCAGGGAGATGATGGACTGGGGGGGCGGGGGCGGGGTCAGGGAAGAGGAGCCTGATGGGGAGAAAAGAAATCCTCTGATTGGGTTCAGAAACACGACGGATGAAAATCTTCCATAGTTTGGGTGAAATGAAGAAAAATAACAAATCAAACTCACCAATTAGAATGCCAAGCAGGAAACAGGAAACATGGAATCTGAGTGGAAACAGGAAACGAGTCACGAGTGGAAAAAACTTCCTCATGAAACAAAGAGAGGATTTTATTAAGAAGATGAGACACAACCTTTAGAATTTACTGAAAACATTTTGTTCCAATTACTCACAATACTTCATATTTAATATAATATATAATACTTTAAAATATATATATTATACATAAGACATTAATAATGAATAGAAGGATAAGGAGACGAATGAAAATATACTGTTAATGTGTATACAGCACAATATATTTAAAATCCATGTATTTACATATTTATTTTCAAGTATGCAAATATATTAATACATGTAATTATTAATTTAATCATTTCATGTATATGTCAAGTATAACATTATATATATTATATATTATTATATAAATATATATGTATATATAATTTAAAATTAAATTATATACAATATAATTATATATTATATAATAAACGAATTTTATTAATAATTACATCGATTAATTTAGATGTTAATCCCACTATGACTGTACATCCTTGATTTGACGCCAGTTTATAGGTTTCGTTACTCTTCGGTAAATTTCGTGAAGTTTCGTGCTGTTTCTCTGCAGCCGATCAGTTTCCAGGAAACCGAAACTGAACTGAAGCTCCGGCAGGAATCCAAAGCTCTGCGAACCCCCCCCCCCCCCCCCCCAGCCACAGGCTGCACAAATCCTGCAAAAATCCTGCAGAAAACTTTAATCCTGCGTCCTTTACATTTAATCCTTTCATATTTATTACAAACGCTGTGATTCCGCTGACGCACTTTAAGAAGATTCTGAGTAAAAATGTGAAAACACTCAAAAACAGGATAAAAACAGCTTCGCGTTTCAAAATAAAATGTCCTTCTTCCTACCTGTGGGCTAATCTGAGTCTTTCCATGACGCCAGGCTGCGTGAGATTTTAGTTCACCCTTCTTCTCTCCGACACGTTCAGACTGGAACAGAAACAGTCCGACGCTCTCAGCTGTTCTCGGTGTAAACAGACACACACTTCCTGTCAATTCCAAAATAAAAGCATAAAGCGGAAATAATCCAGAAACTATCATGTTCTCTTCCTTGACCCAAGACCAGTAAAGTCCCTGCAGTCAAATATTCTCATTTCCTCCACAAAATGTTTCTGATGCTCATAATTAGTTTTGATAAAAGATTATAGTTTAATTTACTTTATATGACATGTAATAGTTCTGTTATTATGAAAATTTATAGACTAAAATTAACAGATAATATCTGTTGCAAAATTTTGACCTTTCTCATGTATTCCCACAATATTATGAAAAATATTTTTTATTTACATTTTTTTCACAATATCATTATGTTATTATTAAAAGTCTCTTCTTTTTATTTCTTCACTGCGGCTCTAATCAAGTCAAAAATATAACAAAAAAAAAAACAGTCTAGGGACACAAGTTTTATAACATTTACCAAAATCATTATAATTTTCTTGACGATAATTTTTGTCCAAAAAAATTGATGGAAAAAAAACACAAAAAAAACAAACACTGTGTACTCTTATTTTGAAATTACAGCTGATTGCATTAATTTACATGGAAAATTGAGCAGAAACGAAACTTATCAATTTAAGAGAAGTTTCTGTTATACATTATGAAGAAGTGGGTCTTGATGGAAACTGCTGATGAGGCTGCGGTCGACACATCCTTCATGGTGACTGAGTAACAACCCACTGGTGGTCGCACCTCCGCCCACTGGGGTGAGTTGTTCTGGCAGCACTAACGCTCTGCACTAACCCTTTGTTTAAATGATGGCAGGGCTCTTATGGATCCTCACAATCCTTTGTAAGTTACCTTTAAGTGTTCGCAAGTTTGAGTATCTAAATTCCAGGACTTTCAAGGTTTTGTTTAGAGACAGAACTGCTGATCTCGAGGAGAAGTTGCAGATTCTCAGACATATGATCTATCTCTGGGCAAATCAGGTTAATACAGATAATATCTTTACGTGTTTGCTGAAAAAACTTGATTTAATTCAGTCGATGTGCAGAATTTGTTCAGCTTTGTATTTAAATACACTTGGAACCAAAATCGTTCTCCATCTATTGAATATACGGTTTACTCATCGGACAGAAACCATTGAATGTTTGATAACTCTGTGACTTACTGTCTCCCTACTTAACGTGCTGCTGTAGATATGAAGTGTCGTAATAAATGAAGTCAACCATATGGTGGTCTGGCCTGGTTTCAGGTGCGGCTGGAGGTCTCCTGACCTCGTCTGATCTCGGCCCGGCGCTGGTCGTCCAATCTGGGCAGAATGTCTCTCTGACCTGCAACCTGACAGAGTCGCAGGAGATCACCTGGTACGTCCTCCACTCAGATCAGCTGCTGCCTATAGTGAGCGTCTCGTTAAGTCCTATGGGAGAGAGAATTGTCGATTTTCACGTCCCGAAGAACCAGCGTATTGACGTACTAGGCAACTCAACCGACCTGATGGTCCTGGAGGTGGAGGAGTCAGACGCTGGGATGTATTTCTGTGCCGTGCACTATGGAGGTCAGCCCTGTTTCAGCAGAGGAGTTCATCTGGTTGTTGATGGTAGGATGCTCTTCATTCCCACAGTCACATCTCACCACTGTGGAATTCCCCCTTCTGTTTCAGGATGAGCCCAGCAGTCGTGACTCACCGATTTCTACTTTTGGTTTTAAATTCTTAATGACTCAGTTGTCAGAAAGGTCATCTTCTTCTTCTTTTCCTTTCGGCTTTTTCCTTCAGGGGTCGCCACAGCGAATCAATTGCCTCCATCTAACCCTGTCTTCTGCATCCTCTTCTCCTCCACTTCTCCTCCATTCCTCAGGCATCTTCTCACTATCTAAGATCCTGTTGAACAACCCAGTCAGAAACTCGACTGCCACCTCTCCTAGACACTTCCAAACCTCTACAGGTATATCATCAGGACCGACTGCCTTTCCACTCTTCATCCTCTTCAGTGCTCTCCTCACTTCATCCTGACTAATCTTTGCTACATCCTGGTCCGCAACAGTCACCTCTTCTAGTCTTTGTTCTCTCTCATTTTCCACGTTCATCAACTCTTCAAAGTACTCTTTCCACCTTCCCATCAGACTACTGGCACCTGTCAATAGACTTCCATCCCTATCCTTAATCACCCTAACCTGCTGCACGTCCTTCCCATCTCTATCTCTCTGTCTTGCCAACCTGTATAGATCAGTCTCTCCCTCCTTACTGTCCAACCGAGCATACAAGTCATCATAAGCTACTTGTTTGGCCTTTGCTACCTCTACCTTCACATTACGCTGCATCTCCCTGTACTCCTGTCTACTCTCCTCAGTCCTCTCAGTGTCCCACTTCTTCTTAGCTAACCTCTTTCTTTGTATACACTCCTGTACCTCCTCATTCCACCACCAAGTCTCCTTATCTACTTTTCTTCAAGATGACACACCAAGTACTCTCCTACCTGTCTCCCTGATCACATTAGCTGTAGTTGTAGTTGTTGTAGTTGTAGTTGACAGAAGGGTATCTTTAGGAAATGTTGAGTATTGGTGTCCAAGCATGGACCAACCAATCGATCAATCAATCAACTGTTCCTGGGTTTGTGTTTGCAGGAATTGATGGGGAGTCCACTGGGGGGTCATGCTGGACCCTGTTGATCAGCATTGTTCAAGCTTTACTCTTCCTCTTCATCATCATCCTCGTTGGATGCTACCTGTGCTCAGGTGTGTGTCTGCGTCGTCCCGTCTCTGTGCAGACAAGACCTTTCAGAAAAGTCTCGTTCAGTAGATGGTCACAGTGTCAGACAGGCTGGTTTTATCTGCTGTGACTAATCGGTTAATGATTATCTATCAGTGAACTGTTGGAACAGCAAATCAGTGCTTGTGCTGCATCGCCATCTGGTGGTGTAAAAGTCCCTGAACTGCATTGAACTGTTGATCCCTGTTAGGGTTTAGTTTGTTGTTTCCTGTTTTATTTTGAAGTCTCATTTATCTCTCATCTCTCTTACACTTCCTGTACTTCTGTTTGTTGTTGGTGTTTCCTGTTTTCCTGTCTCACGTCATCAAATGATTGGTTTGACCTGTGTCTCATTACTGTCTCTGTGGCTTCACCTGTATCTCAGTATTGGTTTCACCTTTGTCTCATTATCATCTCAACGGCTTCACCTGTGTCTCTAGACTTCTTTTCTTTTGGTCAATTCACATCTTGTTCCTTTCTTATGTGGACAAAAAAAATGTTTACCTGTCGAATGGATTATTTGTTCTGGATTAGTTGCTTTAAGATCCGTTTGATCGTTTGATTGTGGACATTCACAAATAAAAATAACAAGAATTCTGATTAAATCCAATTAAAACATCTGATGTACAATGTACGAGGTAAAATTAATAGATTTGAAGCGATGATGCCACAAAAGGAATCGGTATGTAAATAAAGATAGATGACAAAGAAATACAAGACTAAATTTTCTAAAATTGCTCCTTTAATTTTATTCTCATCTCACGCCCATAAACATTTCTCTGTTCTCCTTCACTGTGACGTACAGCCTGTTTGATTAAATGTGGAATACAAACACATTTACAACAAAAACACAAAATTTCAGAAGAGCAAAGAGCAAAGAAAAAAAAATTCAGTCAGGCTAATCTACACATGAGGTGGAAGGTAGAATAACTATAAAACTCATTTCCTCGTGATTGAGAACTGAAAGTTTTCTATGAGAAACGAAAGAAACCGTGACAACGTTCCAGTCGATGGCCGTTGATCCTGACCAGATCAAAACTGGACAACCTGTCAGGTTGAGTTTGAGTTTGTTCTTCCCCAAATTTTGAACATTTGAAAATTCGATCTCAACAGAAGAACACATTTTTTGTGGATTTGTTTTGTTAATTATCAAGAACTTTTCAGGCTGTATATTTTCCCCAAGTAGAAACATCGTCATGCCTGCTTCAGCAACAGTCCGTACGGTCGGATGGACTCCTGGATGATGGTTCTGGTCTGAACGTCACTGCAGCCTTCGGGGACGTAGACCAGCCAAACTTCTTCTCGCTGGCACTTCAGCCTCTTTTCCGGGTTGATGCGGTTCTGAAGAACCACCTTGTACCTTTTCCCATCCACTTTGGACTTGAACGTCTTGCAGTACTTCTCTGCCATCTTGATGTTGGGGGTGGAGTACACCCCTCTGCCTCTCATTGCACCGCTAACCACGAAGGCGGCGGCGGCATCCAGAAAGCTTGGCTCGTCGTTGGGACTCCCCCTGTGAGTCAGGATGACCCCATGGTCGCCGTCCATGTTACGACAGCAGAATGAGACGGGCCAGGCGACTTTCCCCTCCCCCAGCCATTCGTCACCACCATCGTACTTCTGCACGAACCTCAGGGCGACTCGGTTCCACCCGCAGGGGCGAATGTACCGCTCATCGCCACGCAAGAACGCGGCGCCTACATCCTGGAGATGGACAGCTAAGTTAACACAATCAGAGGCAGAATGCTAAGATGCTACTAGCTAATATTTCACGCAAACACAATCCATTGCATCCAAAGAACTTACATGTGTTACCTGAACTCACCTGTATGTTGGTGAAGTCGTAGTCATACTCATGATGGAAGAAGTCCTCAGGGTTGATCTTCACCCTGGTTCTGAGGGTCTCCTCCGGCCCAGCGGTGGTGGGACCTTCAGCCAGCGCCGGGGGGGAGTTGTAAATGTCTTCCTCATCCAGGTCCTGCAAAGATAAAGTCCCGACGCTGGGATAGTCCAGCTCTTGCAGCCCCTCCTGCTTGTAAAACTCCTTCAGGGCTACGATGTTGACAAAGTCCTGTGGGTTGAGCAGAGACGGGCCGTCGGTCGGTTGGACGTTGCACCCGGACAGCGCTGACAGAGCCTCCAGGAACAGCCTGGGGTCAGGCATGGCGCTGAGAGGAAGAGGAAGAGGAAGGCACCGAAGAGGAAGGGTTTCCCTCCTTACAAACAAAATGAGTCTGTTCTATTCTTTCCTTAATGGAGAGGCGGAGTGGGAAACGTTCGATGGTGTGTCAGCACAAACTTTACCTGTTACTTTCACTTTCATTTATTACTGGTCTGACCAATCACAGCCTGCTCTGGGTGAGGCTTCTCTTCAACTTGTTTATCCAGGGAAAAAAGTTAAGCAACATATTATGGGTGTCTTTCATTCCTGACTTTATTTTCACACCGTACAGCTGTCAGAAAGCTCTTCAAGTTCCAGACATTCCAGCCACACGCAGTTTGATGTGGATCCAGATCAGAGTTATATTTAACCCAACTGAGAAAACACGGTCCTAGTGACTCATTCCTAGTGACTCATTCAGTCTATAGACTGTAGTCTATAGATGTCTATAGTCTATAGACTTCTATGGACGACTATAGACATCGATAGTCTATAGACATCTATAGTCTACAGCCGTCTATAGTCTATAGACTGTAGTCTATAGATGTCTATAGTCTATAGACTTTTATGGACGACTATAGACATCTATAGTCTATATACATCTATAGTCTATAGACTATAGATGTCTATAGTCTATAGACGACTATAGACATCTATAGTCCATAGACATCTATAGTATTTAGACATCGATAGTCTATAGCCGTCTATAGTCTATAGACTGTAGACTATAGATGTCTATGGACTAGAGACCATAGACTATAGACGTCTGTAGAGGATGGTGAATCAGAGGAAGACGGAAAAGTTGCGTCAACTTCCAATGCAAGTTTGCGTATTTCAGAGCTCACCTGGGGGCAAACATGGTTGACCATCTTACAATCGGTCAAGAGCAAAAGGAAAACACCAATGAGATCAAAACTATAGACACTCGTTAGTAGACTTTAGACGTCTACCAATGAGTGTCTGGAGCGTTGCAGAAAGTCCGCCAAAAGAGATCAATTTCTACCAAGTGCTGGCAGCCAATGACTTAAATGCTGAGAAATGGATTTTACCTTTAATTACATATTTGAAATTTGTTTGTATATTTGTGTATATTTGTACTTCATTGATTGTCAAATGAGACGCTTCCCCTTTGACTAGAGAGTAACCAGTTATCTGATTCCTCTCCTTCTTCCTCCTCAGATAAATCAGCTGTTTGCTGTCGTAACTCAGCGAGACCCAAGACAACCTTGAAGGTCACAGAGGTCAGTAGATGTGTGACCTCTTTGTTTTTCCTTATTGAAACCTGATTTTCATTTGCACACATTTCCTGTAATGACCTGTTGAACCTGCAGCTTAAGTTATCGTCCATCTCCCCAGGAGGAGACTTTGCGTTGTTCCAATCTGAACCTTCCCATCATGCACTACCACCTGGACCGAGGACGGACGGGATTGACCAACAATGAAGTCACATACTCGACAGTGATGATTGGAAGCAACCACACTGGATCACGAGACCACAGACAGGATCGGTCATGTTTTCGGACAGCAGTACCACCGGACACACGTAGGGGGCAGTGTGGCGACAATTCAAGCAAGACAAGATGAAGAAAGTGTTTCTTCTGAGTGAATCTTTCCATCCATACGTACAGGACGTCCACTTTATTTCAGTTGCCTTCTTTGTTGTTGTTGTTGTTGTTTAAACTGGAGTCTTCGCTGCCCTCTGCTGGAGACGTGTGGATGGTCGGCGGCAAAGACGGGACTTCATTTGAAAAAGTTTTATTTTCACATTTTCGTATTTCTATGTCTATTTTTATCTACTTCTCTGAATCCAAAAGATATTTTCACTGATCGGATTTAGTAGCATATAAAATAATTTCTAGTCCGTGAGTTTGCTGGGATTGGCCCAGTCGACGGGACGCCGTCTACTGGGCGGCGGGTCTGGTGATGACAGAAGAGTAGATGACGTGGTGGTTCTGGTCCAGTGGGGTCCTCCGGGCCCCGTCCCTCCAGGTGTGTCGGCCCAGAGAGGCGTAGTGGATTGTCTCCTCAGGCGGGGGTGGACCCCCATGACCCTCACGCTCTGCAGATAGGTAGATAGAGAGATGGATAGAGGTGTATTCTGGGTAAAAGTGACCTGCAAAGTTCTGACGGGGTCACCTGTCTGCCCGTCAGACGTCCTCCAGGGCTGCAGCTCCGTGTCGTCACGCTTACGTGAATCTGTAGACCAATCAGAAGAGACCTTTATGACGTAAATGTTCAGATCACATGACTTCCTGTTCACGCCTACCTGCAGCTCCGTGTTTCCTCCTCCGGCAGCGGGCGCTGACCAATAGAACGCAGACGGCGGCCATCAGGAGGATGATGAAGCCCAACCCGACCACAGCGACCATCAGAAGACCTGAAACCGCCAACGCAACATCGAGTCAACGACCCGTCACTCATCGGCGTCGGTCAACTGAACTTCACACGCCGGCGTTCGCCAACCGTTCTCCGGTCGCTTCTTCTTCTCCTTCTTCTTTCTCTCGACCAGCTCTGATTGGTGGAAGCAGAGGAACGTTCATTCAGTTCATCCAAAGAAAAAAACGGGAATAAAATCAACTTGAATCTGCAAAGTTTATTCCGCTGGATTGGAATCATTATGTTTGTTTCTTTGACACCTGAACTGAAATATTTGGCGATAACATCTCCAACCCAAACAGGTCCTACCTGTCTTCATCACCTCGGGCGTCGCCGTGGTGTTTGTCGCTCGCTGGCCGCCGGTCGGCTCTGGAATCACTGGAGAACCAAAGATAATCTGTTCAGATTTAATCTAAAACACGTCGTTCTTCTCCAGCAAAGTAGAAATATGTTCGATAACTTCCTGTAACCTCCGGCGACCACCATCACCTCTCTCAATGCTGATTGGACCAGAGGCAGACCTCTCTAGAACTGTTGTAGTTTGATAGTTGTCATAGTAACCGCGTTACAATTCAATAGTGAAGGTCTTTTTAGGCGGTGCATTGTTCACATTTGTGTTTAAACGTGAAAATTAGGTGTATTCAAAAGGCTAAAGTTCCTTTAAATCAGTGCAACAAACATGTTTAGATGTTAAATAACGTTAATCTATATCCACTCCAAGCTTGGGAAGTACTTTTTCCAATTTATTTTATATTAAATAAGAGCTCTAAAGTCATTTTCATTTGCAAAAGTAAATATTGTGCATTTTTGATGATATTCAACACAAAAATATGTAATTCTTGTGAAGAATGACAGAAAATTCATAATAAAACTAAAATAATACATTAAAGTGATCTGAGTAGAACCCCGTTCTTGTGTTCATTCAGATGCTGTTTTGAACTGAACCTGTATGTAAATAAGTATGTAAATAAGTATGTAAATAAGATGTCAACAAGTCCCTCAGGACAAACAGGAAGTGAGCTCACGCGTGGGGACGGCGAGCGTCCACAGCTCCCCGTTGCATTGGTACTGGCCGGCGTCGCCCGGATGCAGGTTCTCGATCTGCAGGGCGTCGTTCTGGTAGCTGAGCCGGCCCCCCCCTCGCTCGGGTCTCACGGTTCCGTTTCTGAACGACGTGAAGATGAGTTCCCGCTTCCCCCCCTCCCTCCGGTGGAACCAGCGCCGCCTCGGTTTGGAGGAGCTGCGGCAGGGGAGCAGCAGCGTCCGGCCGGCGGCCGCGGCGAGGTCGTGACCTGAGGGGTTCCAGAGGGGGGGGGGGGTTCCATTATAACAGGAGCTGTAGAACACAGGGTTGTTGGTTCTAATCTCATCATCCTGGTGCTTTTTTTTTAACCCTTTGTAACCTGAATCATGAAATTATGGCCAGAAAATTCTGATTTTAAGGCCACTGGGATAGGCTCCAGCTACCCCCGTGACCCACGAAAGTGGAAGAAGATGAATGATTGAATGAATGAATGAATGAATGGAAATTGCTGACATTTTTGTCCAAAAAAATAACAAATATTTGTATTTACAAGCATTAATTTGTTTTAATTAGGGCTAAATCCAGAACTTTTCAAATGAAAAAAGCAGATGCATGTGTCTGATTGTTCACATCAGGTTTCTCAGGTAACAAAATGTCAAATTCATGATGTGAAGTCTCGAAATCCTGGAAGGCCAGTAAATAGGATATTATATTAAATTAATACTAAAGCCAAAGACACTTGGCTTTAAAGGGTTAAATACGATTCTGTCTGTGCCTTTGGTTGAATTTAGCTGTTTTGGAGTCACCCCCGTTCTCCCAATCCAGAGATTCACCAACTTTCATCTGTCTCAGCGGGGTCATCAGCCACCACCACCAGTTTTTCGACTGTCTGCTCTCCATCTTTAATTCCCTCGTCTTTCCTCACTAAATTATTTCGTGTCAAACCTTTAGTTTTTCCAAATCATATCAAGTCTTTTAAGTTACTAAAACAAAATGCAACTCTTGCATCTAAACCACATATTTTGTTACCATGGCAGCAAAGATAACAGATAAAAATCAACTTCCTCCACTTTCAGTCACACTCAAACTGACACCGTGGACATTTTTTGTCAAAGCAGGAAACTTGTTTTTTTTTCAGCTTCATCACCTTCAGCTCAAAGCTCATCCTTCTTCTATGTATGAGCCTTTTTCCCAGAATGCACCACTCCTAGCTCCGCCCCAGGGCTCACCTGTGAGCACCTGCAGCTCGGTCACCAGCCGCTGGTTGCAGCGATACTCTCCGCTGTCGGACTCGTCCAGCTGCAGGAGGAGGAGGCTGCCGTTGGGCAGGAGGACGTGGAGGTGGGGGTCCCGATCGGGGTCGGGGTCGGGGTCAGGGCCTCCCTCTGGGGTCACCGGAACCCTCCTGTCCTGATGGGTCCAGACCACATCAGAGCCGTCAGAACCGCCGCAGCGCAGGAGAATGTGATGTTCCTCCGGGACCGAGAACCGGATCACGGCTGGGGGGGCAGAAACAGAACTCCGTTTCTGTCTCGGTAGGAGCAAGTTGAAGCATCGTATTTTACAATTCATGTAATGTCATGACTTCATTTCTGTCGTACGTCGTATTCGACGTCGTGTTCGACACTCACATCCTGCTGACGGTCGATTTTTAGCCGCGTTTCCTGTTTTCCTCTTTTATCTCATGGAAACACATCATCAGCCTCCAGTGACAATACTGTTAATATTTACTACAAGTTTGGGTCATTATAATGAGGAAATGAACAGAAAAGGTCAAAAGTCCACTCGTTATTAGAAATAAAGTCATAGAAGATAATAAAAATTAAGGTTGTATCCATAAACTGAAGGAAAATGTCAAATTAATTTCTTTTTGTTTCAGTCAATTTTTCCCTTCTTCTGAAAATCTTAAAAAATCTCATAAATACACATTTAGTCAGAATTTCTTCATTTCAAACTATGAATTAGTTTGAAACAGAGAAAACAACTCAATGACATCATAAAATTGAATAGCTGGGATCATTTCTCCACTTAGATTTGAATCCAAAGTGAAGACAAAACGACTGCCGGTGTAAATGCCCATAAATGCAGGACTTCCACCTTTACCTGTGGCGTTCAGGCTGCAGCCAATCAGAGCAGAGTGGAGGAACCAGATGTGACAGAAGATCAAGAAACGGAGCATCTTTGGATGAAACTCATCAAACTGCAGAGCTGCTGCTTGTCTGACTGACGCTTCAGTCGTATGAGACACTTTTTCTGACTCCTCTTCCTCTTCCTCTTCCTCTGACTGAGCGTCACTTTGATGGAAAATGAGGGTTTTTATAATCGCAGTAACATGAAGGTTCCTGTGATCCTGGATCTCATTAAACTGAATGCATATCAGCAGAATTAATTATCTGAACCCATAAACCCAGGGGCTACATATGAAAATTAGTTTAAAGCTGGTCTGTGTAACACATTTGTTGTGCAAAGAACCTGATAAATAAATAAAAAATAAAGTTTGACAGTTTTTTTAATACATTCTTTTCTCTGTGATTTATTTCCACAATAAAATCAATGCATGGCCCCTGATTGTTCTTCTATCGGCTCTGAATTGAGGCCCCTGAGGGCCCCTGCTCAGGTAGACGCTCCATCCTTCTTTGGTCATTCTTTCCTGTCCTCACGCGCCCCTTCTTTACAGTTACGTAATAGCTCCGCCCTCAACACAAGAATTCCAGTCACATCACCCGGAAACCAAAAGTGAACAACTTCTTCAGCTGATTTGTTTATTTGTTCATTTTCTGTCTCGTCCGGACTGTCGATTATGTTTTATTTTATTCCTGATACTTCAATAAACACGAATTTCACCCGAACTTCATTTTTTTTTGTTCCGGTAAACAATCGTTGGATCGATTCAACGTCCGTTCAACAAAAATCCGGAATTCTATTGGCTATTTCTTACTGTCAATCAAAATTAACTCTTTCTATTGGATAGAATCACCTTTAAATGCATGATTGGGCGTGTCCTTCAGCAACAGGCTCATTGGACAATCCTATTGGTGTTTCATTCTGTCAACCACTTCATTCTTTGCAGTGATTGGGTAGACTCTGGAAAGTGGGCGGTACTTTAGTGGAAACGCGTTTCCTTGTCTGTCATATGCCTCAGCAACTGGAGAAACCGATCGGTGTTGTTGGGATTAAAGAAAAGCGAATTAAAACATCATTTTTACGTCGGAAGGAACATTTTGATGACGTCGAATTAAAAATTAAACCACTACCGGATATCACCCAGGTGGCTTGATGCTAACTGCAGCAGCGGCTGCTCCTCTGTAGCTAACGTTAGCTGTGGTCGCGTCGTTATCTCCGCTTTGTGGCGATGAGCACCGACCTCCTGTCGGACCTGGACAGCCGCTTCTTCGCCGATAACCTCCTGACGAGCGAAGACTGGGGTGAGTTTACGTTCGAAGCCCCCAAAATGCAAACAGGGCATCAGTTTTTACCTAGATCTCCCCCCCCCCTCCTCCTCCTCCCCGGGTGTCCTCCCCGATCAGCAGGTGATCAGTTCGAGGCGCAGCCGGGATGTCAGAGTGGATCGATTCTCTATTGCAAGATAATAATTGTTATAACAATGATGATATTATTATTTTCATGACATTATTTATTATTATTATTATTTTGTGTTTGGTTTGACGTCATTGGGATTCGATCTTTGCACGCGCTCACAACGTGCTTCCTCATCCTGCAGACCCGGATGTGACCGTTTGTCTGCGGGTGTCGCCCGATTTTTATGACTTTGGTTTGTGTGTTCGAGTCAGCTGGAGATGTGTTTTCATTCGGGGGGGGGTGTCTGTAGTTCGAATCCCGCAGGAAGCTTCACGCTGACGTCATCAGAAACATCAGGATCTGAGGGGGTGTGGAATTATCTGTCCTGACAACGAAGAAGGAAGTATTGGTGTAATCAATAATCAATAATTGATAGTGAGAAGAGCTGCGAGAAGGTTCTGGAATCCCAAACAGACCCACCTGTCCTGCTTAGCGACACAGATGAAGTGAAGATTGCACCCACACCCCCCAAAATGTGAGATTTGACGGCTCCCATCGGCCGCCGCCGCCGCCACCGGCCTGGAAAGAACGAGTTACTCTGGGTCGTTTCACCCGAAGGCGTTCGTTCCAGGTTCTTCTGATGCTGTTGGTTTGATCCTCACGTTAAATCACAAATGTTCATTTACTTGATTTTTCCGATTTTGTCGCTTTTGGAACTTTTTGTGTCTCCGGTTTTAGAGAGAACAACCGAAGAAGTTCTGGACGGTTTCCCTCAACGTTCAACCTGGATGGAAACTCGCCAGCGATTGTAAAAGTAACCGAATCCTTCCCGTCTCTTTGAATCGTGCGTCTGAATGAAAACCAGTCGGATTGGATCAGAAATGTCGACGAGCAGCGACAGAATGAAGACGCCTTTAATTAAAACCAAGTTTAAAGCGCCGGAGAAATAGTTTCTGTTGTCTTCAGAGACGTTGAAGGATGGGATGATGATGATGATGATGATGATGATGATGATGCTCGTTTGATTTATCCGCCTTAACGTTTCACCCGCCTCCTTACAATAAGTTGTAGATCATTTGTTCTCCATTGATTATGGATCGTATCGCTGATGATTTATTGATTTAGGTGAATCCCTGCTTTGTGTGTTTTTATTATATGAGACAATTAAAAACCCTCTGAGCTGAATTTATTGATTATTATTATTATTATTATTACATCCTCAAATTGACTCCCCCCAACAAACAGGAGAAGCTCTGATGGGATGCCACCTCAAAAAAGAAAAACGCCTCTGTGTTTGTTTGCATCTCAAAGTCCAGAGGTTTTTCCTTTCACCTCTGCATCGTGGAGTCAAGCAAAGCATGATGGGTAAACTGTGTTGATGTTGTGCGTCCCCCCACCCCCACCCCCACCCCCCACCCCCAGATGCCTGTCTGTTCCAGTGTGAGAGCATGGAGGACGGCGAGGACGGAGACTTCATCCCCGGCCTGAAATACGAGCCGTTGGTAAGTCAGGGTCAGGTGTGTGTGTAACCATGGAAACAAAGGGCGGCTTCTTATGTAAGCCCGTCTAAATACCCCCCCCCCCGCCCACCCACACCGACTTGGTCCCGGACCCCCCCCGGTGGGCCGATCGGACGTCGTCTGGACTCACTTTCTTCCTTTTTTTTTTACACAGTTCGACAACGACCTCGTTCTGACCCTCGACCCCGACAACCCCACGTCGCCATGGCGACACCTGGACGACAACCTGCTGACAGGTACAGACAGACGGCTGTAACCCCCCCCTGCCCCCGCCCCCGCTCCTCAGAGACACGGGGGAGGAGTTCCGTCACATTCATGAACGTCTCTTCTTCTTCTTCCTCCTCGTGACCCCGCCCCTCCCCACAGGCCACGCCCCCGTGATGAAGAGCGAGATGAGCATCGCTCAGCCCCTCCCAGTGGAGATGTGTACGTCCCTCCAGCTACACACACACACACACACACACACACACACACACACCTGTTGTTGTTATTTACGCCCCCCCCCTTGTTTGTTTGTTTGTTCCTCCAGTGTTCCAGGTGAAGGCAGAGCCCCCCTCCCCCGCCTCCTCCCTGGAGTCAGACTGTTCTGCGTCGTCCCCGGAGCCACAGGTGTGTGTGTGTGTGTGTTAAAATTACTCCCACCAGGTGTTTGTCAGGCGTTGTCACGGCGATAAGCTCCGCCCCCTGAACGTCTTTGGTTTTCTTCCAGTTGGTCGTTAAAGGGGAGAACCCCCCCACGCCCCCCTACATGTATGGAGACGTCCTGTCCCCCCCGCTGGGCACCATGGAGATCACCGTGGCAACGACGACGGCGATGCCGGCGGCAGGTCGGGCGTTTCCTGTTTCCTGTTCCACTAACAGGAAGTTCACTTTGACTTCCTGGAAGGGGCGGAGCCTAACGGGTCAGGTGTTTGTTTCTCGCTCCAGTCCTCCCGGTTTCGCCGGCGCTGAAGGCGGGGGCCGTCCTGAGCGCCAAGCCCCCCCCCATCCAGCCCCGCCCGCTGTGCGTCCCCCCGTGCCCCGCCCCGCCCAAGACCCTCATCCTGCAGGGGCCCCCCCTCCTGGACCAGACCCGACCGGGTGGGTTTGTCTTCTAATTCGATTCCACCCCCCCCCCCCACTATGTGCTCTCCTCTGACGCCCCCCCCCCTCTCTCCCCCATCCAGTCGTCTTGACTCCGCCCGTCTGCCTCGGGGCGCCGGCCATCGTCAAGATGGAGCCCGCCTCCCCCAGCGTTCCACAGCACGGTCCCGCCCCCGCGGCCCCGCCCTGCAGCAAGCCCATCGTCCCGGCGACCACGACGGCGGCGTTACCCAGCAACAACAACGACATCGACGTGAGTCAGCAGGACGGGCCCCTCCTCCTCCTCCCCTCCTCTTCCTCCCTCCGCCCCCGCCCCTCACCACTCTGCCCCCCCCCCCCAGATGAAGGTGCTGAAGCGGCAGCAGAGGATGATCAAGAACCGCGAGTCGGCGTGTCAGTCGCGCCGTAAGAAGAAAGAGTACCTGCAGGGCCTGGAGGCGCAGCTGAGGGAGGCGCAGCAGGAGAACCAGCGTCTGCGGCGGGAGAACCAGGCGCTGAGGGAGCGGCTGGCCGGCAAGGAGGTGGGGGCGCGTCCGCTGGCCCCGCCCCCAGACGGAGGGCGGGGCCTAAATAACCGTTGTTTTCCCTCCAGGGCGGCGACTCGACGAGCAACAAGCGCGCCGTGTGCGTCATGGCCGTCCTGCTGTTCATCACCTTCAGCTTCGGACCCGTCAGGTATGAGGGAGAAGCTCCGCCCCCTTCTGAAAAAACAAACAAAAAACCCACGAATGCTTGGAGGGTGTGACCCCGCCTCTTCCTGTCGCCCCCCCCCTCCCCCCCAGCATCACGGACAGGAAGCTGTCGGACCTGCAGGAGGGTGGGGTTTCCTACACGGGCCGCCACCTGCTGGAGATCGAGCAGCGGCAGCAGAGGGAGGTGGCTCCGCCCCCCAGCGGGGCGGAGGACAGGGCGGAGCCAGAGGAGGAGGGCGGAGACGAGGCCCCGGAGGCCTATCCGTTCAGGTTGGGGTTAGCATGTAGCATAGTGTTGGCATGTAGCATAGCGTTAGCATGTAGCATCGCGTTAGCATGAAGCATCATGTTAAAATGTTGCATCACGTTCGAATGTAGCATCGGGTTAGCATGCAGCATCACGTTAGCATGTGTCATGTTGACGGTCTGTTTAAACGGCATCTCACTGTAAAAAGTGAAGGTACAAGCACTTCCTGGTTCTTTTTTTTTCCCAGAAACCTTAGCGACATGTTCAGCGACATGAAGGATCTGGTGCTGCAGGACATCGACCGGTACTTCACCTCCACCGACTGCCGACAGTTCAACCGCTCCGAGTCGCTCAGGTCGGCCCCCGCTCTTCATCTCCTCCTCATCCTCCTGGGGTTCAGGTCAGGGGAAGTAAACCGTGTGTGTGTGTGTGTGTGTGTGTGTGTGTGTGTGTGTGTGTGTGTGTGTGTGTTCCAGGCTGGCCGATGAGCTCAGAGGTTGGGTCCACCGGCACCAGATCGACCGGAAGAAGTCTGGAGGGAAACCCAAGAAGGCCAAGATCGCTCAGGTACTTCCTGTCGGGGCGGCGGCTCCAGTTTTTACTCGTTTTATACAATAAAACCTTTTAAGTTTAATTTAATCCGATGTTCAGTCGTTAAAGTTCTTCTTGTTGGTTTTGGGCAGAAAGCTCAGCTGAGGAAGACGAACATCTCCAGATACCTGCCCATCCAGACACACCGCTCCATCGAGAGGTCGGTCTAATAACAACAACTGAAGCTTTTATTTTGAAAGGTCCGGGCTGAATAATGGGGCTTGTTCCTGTCTGCAGTCAGCTGCAGGTGCTTCCTGGTCCTGAGGTCACCTACAGCGACTTCCTGGACGCCATCGACCGCAGAGAGGACACCTTCTACGTGGTTTCCTTCAGACGGGTACGAAAAGTAACGCCAGAAACCCTCCAGGACGATTTCATCGTCTAAAGTAGTAAAGAATGAGATACAGTCTCACTGATGTATCCATCCGCTAACACGTGGTAAAGAACGAGATACAGTCTCACCGATGTCGTATCCATCCACCAACACGTGGTAAAGAACGAGATACAGTCTCACTGATGTCGTATCCATCCACCAACACGCGGTAAAGAACGAGATACGGTCTCACTGATGTCGTATCCATCCACCAACACGCGGTAAAGAACGAGATACAGTCTCACTGATGTCGTATCCATCCACCAACACGTGGTAAAGAACGAGATACAGTCTCACTGATGTCGTATCCATCCGCCAACACGTGGTAAAGAACGAGATACAGTCTCACTGATGTCGTATCCATCCACCAACACGCGGTAAAGAACGAGATACAGTCTCACTGATGTCGTATCCATCCGCCAACACGCGGTAAAGAACGAGATACAGTCTCACTGATGTCGTATCCATCCACCAACACGCGGTAAAGAACGAGATGCGTCTCACTGGTGTTGACTCGTCTCTGGAGGTTCTGCTCTCGTTTCTGTTCTCGTTGCTTCCTGTTAGTTTTCATATCAAACCAGGGACTATTTAACGTCTGACCGACTCGCGTCTCCCCAGGACCACCTGCTGCTTCCGGCCATCACCCACAATAAAACCAGCCGACCTAAGATGTCTCTGGTGATGCCGGCCATGTCCGTCAACGGTGAGTCAGTGTGAACGTTAGAAGTTAAAGCGAAGTGTGAAAATTACCCCCATTAACCCCCTCCCTCCCTTTTGCCCCCCCCAGAGAGCCTCTATAACTCCTCTCAGGGCTATGAGATGATGATGCAGGTCGACTGTGAGGTCATGGACACCCGCATCGTCCCCATCAAGTCCTCCGCCGTCCCCCCGTCGCTCCGCGACCCGCCCCCGCGCCCCCCCTCCTCGCCCCATCATCACCAAGGCAACCACACCTCGCTGCGGGGGGGCCGCCACCACCACCAGCCCCCCGCCGCCTCGTCCTCGCCGGCGTCTCCCAGGCAACCGTTACCCGCCGGCAGACGGACAGCAGAATATTTAATCAGCCAATCAGAAGGGGTGTGATAAGGCTCGACCCCCCCCCCCCGCCTCGGACAGGTGACACAAACGCGCTTCGTGGAGAACCTCGACTTCACGACGGACGCCACCGACTCCCCCGCCTCACGTGTCGTCACCATAGAGACGGTGTAAAGAGGCGTCGTTGGGAGCTGCTGCAGGAAGATGAAAGGACAGGAAGAGGAAGTGATGTCATCGATACACACCTGAGTTTGATTTTTTTCGTGAGTCGTTGCTTGAATTTCTTAATTTTTTTATTTTATTTGATTTTCTACAAATTCTAGAAACTTTTTTTCTCTTTATGGAAGGAATTCAGCCGTTAGCGCTGACAACGCTAGTGGCGGCGTTCCTTTAAAAGCACTAAGAAGCGATAAAATCTCCATCTTCCTGCAGCGTCGGTCCAAAACAGTCAAATTATTTTATTTGGGGGGGGGTGAATCAGATTTAACTTCCTGTTCCGTAACGAATCATCCGTTCTAAAAAAACACAAACAGGAAGTTGAAGCGTTTCCGACCTGGAAAATAGAAGCTGATCGATTGAACTGATAAACTTGATCGACTCCTGAGTTTATTTAATGTAAATATTGATGTTTGTTCACTCTGTACTGATTTGTTTGTTTGTTTGTGTTGTTTTTTTTACATGTTTTATTTTTGTTCCCTTTTTTTTTGTATTTTTTTTGTCCTGACAACAAAAATATGAAATCAAATGATTTGATAATAAATTGGTTCCTGGAATAATAACGCTCACAGTAGAAAAAAAAACTATTTTTTTATATTTTATTTTAGTTTTTGTCTTCAGCTCATCGTGGACCAATCAGCTTCAGTCTGGTGTCACATGACTGTCCTGATGTTTATATTTATGGACATTTTTATTGTACAGGATGAAGTTCTCCTGAATAGGATCAACCTGTTTTCCCTTCATGATGATGATGATGATGATGATGCTTTTTGTTTTTTAACTTGTAAAAATCGTCTTGAACTCTGAACTCTTCAGATTTTCACCGTTTTTGTGTAAAAGAATTCTGATATTTCGAGTTTGACTGAAATATTTTAGCAGCTGATTTGAAGAAAGAGAATTTTTACGAACCGGAGAACCTTTGTGGTTTTATTCTTTATGGATTTGACTGTTTGGGTTTAACAAAAGACAGTTGAGTTGCATTGTGGGAAATGTAGGATACAGTAGTTTGAGCGTTCATCACTTTAAAACATTTTCTGTCTTCATCAGCGAAAATAATGATCGACAATCAAGGAACTAAAATTTGATCTATTTTGTATTTAGAGTAAAATCTGGTTCCATGGAGAACGTCGCTTCAAACGGTCCAGATGTTGTTTGTTTGTTTGTTTGTTTGTCTCTGTCCTGCTGCACTTCACTCTTTTTGTTTTGTTTTTTACACTAGTGAATTTTTATTACTTTTGTGTAAATAAATGCAGAATACAGAAAGAGTAAAAATGACGTTCAAAGTGCTTTTTGAGCAGCGGAAAAAAATTCTGTTTGCAATTGTTTTGGGGCAATAATTGCGATAAACTCACCTGATTGGTGGTTCAGAACTGATTGTTTAGATTGTAAAACTAATTTGAAAAAACAAACATTGAATTTAAAATAACTTCCAACAGTAAAAAAATGTTTTTTAAAATGTAAACATCTCACATTTTTTCTGTTGATTTGTAATTAAATTAATTTGTTTTTTTACCGTGAACTTCTGTAACCTGTGGCGACTAAAGGTGTAAATAGAAAACCAGACAGGAAGTCTGTGGTTTGTTTGTTTGTTTGTTTCTTTTATTTAAATGAAAAAAAAAAACCTCCGACATGTAAATAAAAACTTTATAATTCCATCTCTGATGAGACAAAACCTGTTTGTTCTGTTTGTCGAAAAGAACGTTCAGTTTTGAACAGGAGAACCTGCTAGCGTAGCGATAGCAACATTAGCACAGGAGCTAAAAAGCTTCACCGCCGCGTTAGCTGCTCTGTGAGGCTACGCTACTCGAGCTACAAGCTAACATCTGTATGCTAGCCCTGTTCTGAGTTAGCATGGTATAGCATCTTAGCGTCTTCTAATTAGCAGCGCTCGGAAGCCGTTCACCCGTTCGGAGTTAGCACGCTAGTATGCTAGCATAGTTCTAGTTAGCAGTATAAAAAAAATATTTTTAAAGACGTTAAATGAAAAAATCGGAAACATTACTTTTTTTAACAATAATGAATTAGACTTTGTTTTTTATTTAGATGAACATTAGCTGCATTTTGAATATTTCTAGGGGGCGCTGTTTGACCATTTTTGCAACTTCTGTACAGCGTGCAAACTATTTGAATATTTAAAAAGAACAAAACTTATTTAAATATTTAAAAAGCTGCTGGAGGATGAATTTCAAAACCATAAACTTTAAATTCAGGTGACGTCACCTGAACCTGAGGAGAAGAAGCACCTGTGAGGCTGAAAGAATGGAATCGCATGAGGAAAGTAGGAGCATGTGTGTGAAGGAAGGGAAGTAAACCTACCACCGATGCTTCAGAGACAGAAGGTTGAGGGTTTGAATCCTCCTGAAGGTCTGGAGCTCGTCTCTGTGGAGGTAAGAGGCGTCTGCGTTCAGGCGAACTAGTCACAACTGTACTAGATACAGTAAAAAAGGTGAGTAATAATAAATTATTTATAATGTAGATGTAATATAAACAGCATAATTTATTTAATAATAAAATCTGTATTATATAAATGTAATATATGCAATAAAAAATGAGTAATATAAAATATAATGTGGAAGTTATACAATATAAAAAGAGTAATAATAATTAATATAATGTAGATGTAATATATACAGTATAATATCACGAATAATAATATATAATATAAACGTTATACATACAGTATAAAATGAATAATAAAATACATATATATATGTGGATTTAAGGTACAGTTCCAGTATTGGCCACTAGGTGTCGCCCTTTGGCTGAATACAGCAGATATTTGTCGGGTGCGAAGCTGATGGTGAGAAGAAATGACGTCATTTGTGTATTATTAATTATGTCAACATGTTCCTGATGATAAAATGTTAAAAGAGTCATAATAAATAAATTGAAAATAATAAATTAATACAAGAGACGCCTGAGGAGAAAGAATGGAGGAAAGACCAGACGTCTCACTGCAGGCCTCCTTCCTCCTCTTCCTCCTTCCTCCTCCTCCTCCTCCTCTTCCTCCTTCCTCCTTCCTCCTCCTCCTTCCTCCTCCTCCTCCTCCTCCTCCTCCTCCTCCTTCCTCCTCCTTCCTCCTTCCTCCTCCTCCTCCTCCTCCTCCTCCTCCTCCTCCTCCTTCCTCTTCCTCCTCTTCCTCCTCCTCCTCCTCCTTCCTCCTCCTTCCTCTTCCTCCTCTTCCTCCTCTTCCTCCTCTTCCTCCTCCTTCCTCCTCCTTCCTCCTCCTCCTCCTCTTCCTCCTCCTCCTCCTCCTTCCTCCTCCTCCTCCTTCCTCCTCCTTCCTCCTCTTCCTCCTCTTCCTCCTCTTCCTCCTCCTTCCTCCTCCTTCCTCCTCCTCCTCCTCTTCCTCCTCCTCCTCCTTCCTCCTCCTCCTCCTTCCTCCTCCTTCCTCCTCCTCCTCCTCCTTCCTCCTCCTCCTCCTCCTCTTCCTCCTCCTCCTCCTTACTCCTCCTTCCTCCTCCTCCTCCTCTTCCTCCTCCTCCTCCTCCTCCTTCCTCCTCCTCCTCTTCCTCCTCCTCCTCCTTCCTCCTCCTTCCTCCTCCTCCTCCTCCTTCCTCCTCCTTCCTCCTCCTCCTCCTTCCTCCTCCTTCCTCCTCCTCCTCCTCCTTCCTCCTCCTCCTCTTCCTCCTCCTCCTCCTCCTTCCTCCTCCTTCCTCCTCCTCCTCCTCCTTCCTCCTCCTTCCTCCTCCTCCTCCTCCTCCTTCCTCCTCCTCCTCCTCCTTCCTCCTCCTCCTCCTCTTCCTCCTCTTCCTCCTCCTTCCTCCTCCTTCCTCCTCCTCCTCCTCCTCTTCCTCCTCCTCCTCCTCTTCCTCCTCCTCCTCCTTCCTCCTCCTTCCTCCTCCTCCTCCTCTTCCTCCTCCTCCTCCTCCTCCTCCTCTTCCTCCTCCTCCTCCTTCCTCCTCCTTCCTCCTCCTCCTCCTCCTTCCTCCTCCTTCCTCCTCCTCCTCCTCCTTCTTCCTCCTCCTCTTCCTCCTCCTCCTCCTTCCTCCTCCTCCTCCTTCCTCCTCCTCTTCCTCCTCCTCCTCCTCCTCCTCCTCCTCCTCCTCCTTCCTCCTCCTCTTCCTCCTCCTCCTCCTTCCTCCTCCTTCCTCCTCCTCCTCCTCCTTCCTCCTCCTTCCTCCTCCTCCTCCTTCCTCCTCTTCTTCCTCCTCCTCCTCCTCCTCCTCCTCCTTCCTCCTCCTCCTTCCTCCTCCTCCTCCTCCTCTTCCTCCTCCTTCTCCTCCTCCTCCTCTTCCTCCTCCTCCTCCTTCCTCCTCCTCCTCCTCTTCCTCCTCCTCCTCCTCCTTCCTCCTCCTCCTCCTTCCTCCTCCTCTTCCTCCTCCTCCTCCTTCCTCCTCCTTCCTCCTCCTCCTCCTCCTTCCTCCTCCTCTTCCTCCTCCTCCTCCTCCTCCTCCTCCTTCCTCCTCCTCCTTCCTCCTCCTCCTCCTCCTCTTCATCCTCCTTCTCCTCCTCCTCCTCTTCCTCCTCCTCCTCCTTCCTCCTCCTCCTCCTCTTCCTCCTCCTCCTCCTCCTTCCTCCTCCTCCTTCCTCCTTCCTCCTCCTCCTCCTCTTCCTCCTCCTTCCTCCTCCTCCTCCTCCTCCTCCTCCTCTTCCTCCTCCTCCTCCTCCTTCCTCCTTCTTTTCCAGTTATACATGAATGACACCTTTGATGTCATTCATGTATAATTAGCACCTCAGTGCTAACGCTAGCTGCAGCAGTGACCGGACACACGTTCCTCCGGTTCCAACAAAGCTGCTCTGTGGTTTAATTTATTACACAAACAGGAAATTAATTCACTCCTGCTGCATAAATGAAAGTAAATATTTATCATTTAAATCCACGTCTTCACATCGGATTTAAACCAACCTGAGACAAGAACCCTCCTGTGGAAACCAGTCAGATCCTCTTTTCAGTCCAGTGTTTTTGATTTAAGATGCAAAAATAATACAAAAATAATGTAAATGTTAAAGTCTCACACAGGTGTGTGTGTGTGTGTGTGTGTGTGTGTGTGTGTGTCTGAAGGTGTTTATTTTTCCTTTTAAATAACTTATTTGACAAGAGGGGCTTGTGACGTCATGATTGACAGCTGAGTCAGGTGGGGATGTGGGCGGGACTTGAGATAATTCAACATCCCTTTCGTGGGACCTGCAGGTGTTTCCTCTTTCTGTGGATGTGAAGCCACGCCCCTTGACCTCTGACCTCAAACTTCTATTGCAGATGTGACTCCTGATGAGGAGCCGTTCCTATTGGCTCAGGCTATGCCCCGCCCCTCCAGGATGCTGGTTTGGGATCATTTTTGGATCAATTTGAGTTTTTAAACCAGATTTGGTGAACGTAATTTCTGCGTCACCAGGGAAACACTTCCTGGATCCGCCCCAAAATGTTATGGATTTCTTTCCTGGAGCTTCATCCATCCTTCTCCCCAGATTCCATGGAAACCTGTCTGCCCATCCTCCTCATAATCCTCCTTTTGTGTCCCTCTGATAAAGAACACATTTTCCTCCCGGCGTTGGGTTTCCTCTGATCATTGCTTTGCTTATTTCTCTAATATTTGCGTCACGTCATCCATTCCTGTGGATCCCACTCTGCTGCCACTCGGCATAATTCACATTCTCCCCAGCTGCTGATTGAATGGCTCGAATCTCACAGAGGAAAATCCTCCACCTCCTCTTCTGCGGTCACAAAGCCTCCTTTCATCCTCCTGGGAACAGCGGAGTTCTCCTTCTCCGCGCCTCGGATCTCCTTCAGAATTTCATTTTTCCTCTCATTTTTTTTTTTTTTTTTTTTTTTTTTTTTCAACTTTAGGATGAAATATCATCCAGGAAGAAAAGATGAAGAGGAAAGAAAAAAATTTTGGTATAATTTTCCCTTCATCAATTCGTACTTTAAACAAATAAAAACGTAATGCGTAAAAAAGGAACGACTGGCGCGCATTTTGCGCGCACCGGGCGGCGGGGGGGGGGGGGGCTGCTGACTCACAACAACAACCTGTGTGTCTGTGACATATGAGTAACCCCACAAGCATCCCAGTCGGCCCACAGGAAGTCCGTCCCCCCCCCCCCTCCCATTTCCATAACCCCCAACAGCGTTACTCAGCCAAAACAAAGGCTGCCCCCCCCCCCCACCCTCCGGACCGTCACTGAGAAACTGACCTTTTAACTGACGGACAGATGGGGAATAAATCAGATGAATAATGTGCTGACGGAGACAGAACCTCATTGAACTTTTACAGCACCTCGTTTCCATGGTAACGGCGGGAAATCAGCAGCGCTGGTTCGATGTAGGACCGGAGAACACACGTGTGTGTGTGTGTGTGTGTGTGTGTGTGTGTGTGTGTGTGTGTGTGTGTGTGTGTGTGTACATACGTATGTACATAAATACACGTGTGTGGAAATAAAATAGACTGAGTGGAAAAAAATAATTTCCCCAGGAGGATTATTAAAATTAAAGGTTGTTTCTTCTTCTTCTCTTTTTACGGGTTGACGTCTCGGGATGAGGTGAAGGAAAGAAAAGGTAGGCAGATTTTTCTTTATTTGTCTCGTTAAAATCTGCCCCCTCCCCCAGCCCCCCCCAGCTCTCCGTGGGCTGATGTGGATGTTGTTCAGGTGTGGATAAACGCGCAAAAATTAAAGCTTAAAATGAAATTGTTTTTTTTTTTTTTTCCCGTCATGAGATCATTTAAGATTTATAAGAGAACTAAAATATAATAAAGATGAGGGTGAAACCTGGGGGGGGGGGGCAGCTGGATCCAGCCTGGACCCCGTGACGCATCGGAGCTGCGCGTCATGACGCACCGGACCCGTCCATCCATCCATCCGCCGTGCGTCCAGCCCGGCAGCTGGTTGTGTGTGTGTGTGTGTGTGTGTGTGTGTGTGTGTGAGTGTGTGTGTGTGTGTGTGTGAGTGTGTGTGTGTGCGCGCGCGCGCACGCCCATCTGCAGTAGCCGTAAGGTGCGCGCGCCCGTCACCTTCCTGCTGTAGTTCCTCTTTTCTGGTGGAAACTGTGCGTCAGAGCCGCACATGGGGGGGGGGGGGGGCTAACATGTGTTCGTCATGCCACACGTATGACGGAGAGTCATTCCTGGCATGATTTGCTCTCCATGTGTCGCTTTTTATTTGACATTTCTGTCTCTGTGTCGCTTCAGCGACAAAACCAGAACCAGAACCAGAACCAGAACCAGAACCAGACCTTCAGGTCTGGGTTCAGCGGCTCAGTTAGCATCTTTAGCTTTGTGCTTCATTTTTGAGAGCTAAACCCATCTGAGGTGGCCCTGGAGAGTTAGCATTAGCTGTTAGCATCAGTTCTCTTAAACAATAAATGTTCAGGATCCTTTTTTCCTACTTTTATTTTTATTTTCCCTCGTTGAGACCTTTCAGAGTTTGCTTTTCTTGCTTTCTGTCCTCTTTGGCTTCCATATGTGTGTCGTGTTGTTCCACGTGTTTGTTTTCCACACGTGTGTGTCGTGTTTGTTTCCACACGTGTGTGTCGTGTTTGTTTCCACACGTGTGTGTCGTGTTTGTTTCCACACGTGTGTGTCGTGTTCGTCTCAACATGCTGTTTACGTCTGAAGGGTGTTACAGTCCGTGTCCCGTAAAACCCGCCGGATTCCTCCATCAAACCGACCGTTTTACGGTCACATGACTCCGACCCGTTCCCCCCTCAACACCTGTAGATGATCCAAGAAGAAGAAAGGCATGCTGGGAAGTTGCTCTCAAAAATAAAGTCACCAATAGGAGCGCTGGAGTGACGTGATTGGTTCACTCTCTGCTCCGATGTGGGTTTGAGGCGGGAGAGAAAAGAGGAAGTGGGTTCAGGGCTGGGGGGTCAGAGGACGGCGTGAACAGAGTGAGTCTGTGGAGACAGGAAGTGGAGAAACCAAAGTTCACCATCGGACACAGAGACGCTTCAGTTCACCAGGAAACCTGACAACCAACGGGTCTCCTGAGTCCAGTGAGGTCACGTCCAGGTCAGGTCACCCCAGTCCCGCCTCCAGAAGCAGGAAGTGGATCCAAGTCCCGCCTCCAGAAGCAGGAAGTGGATCCAAGTCCCGCCTCCAGAAGCAGGAAGTGGGTCCAAGTCCCGCCTCCAGAAGCAGGAAGAGGATCCAAGTCCCGCCTCCAGAAGCAGGAAGTGGATCCAAGTCCCGCCTCCAGAAACAGGAAGTGGGTCCCGGTCCCACATGGCGCTTTCACCTCCCGATCCGACCTTTAAACAGAATCCTGATCGTTGGGGTTTGAGTGACGACGACGGCGTTCCGGGTGACCCCGCCCAGGAAGTAGAGGTGGAATCACCTGGACGTTAAGCCCCACATACAGGTAAACCTCGACTCATGTGGTTCATCGGCTCCAGGAGAAGCAACTTAAATCTAAAAACAAGTAAATTGAATGAACTCCAGACTAAAGATAAACTTTATTACTGAATGTATTTTTATAATATTTAGTTAACGTGAATCTATTTTAAGCTGACAAACAATTACATTTTATTTTTTCATATATTTTATTATTTTTTTATTTTATTATTTTTATTTTATTAGTATTATATTTATTTATTTATTTTTTAATATGGTACAGAAAAAATGTCTTGAGCCTCGTCTTCCTCATCGTGGGTCACGGGGGTTGCTACCGGCTAATAATATGATTTAATGTTTTTTTATTCTGATTTATTGTACAGTTACATGATATTAAGCGCTTTTAGTGATTTTATGGTTAAAGTGTTTGTGGCAGACATAAAGTGGAGGAAAATGACTTTTAAAAGTTTTTAATTTTTTGTGTATAATTTTCTCTATAAATCGCCGTTAGCCGTTAGCTGTTAGCCGTTCACCCGACGGACGTTTCTCCGACAGATAATCTGACCTGAATTTGGTATTTCCTGGCTCTTTGGGATTAAATCCTGGAGGAGACTCGTCTCCTGCAGACCTGCTGCTGGTCACGGAGCCAGACACGCTAATGAACACGCCAAAGCACACAAACGCTCGCCGGCACGTTTTCCTCTAATGACTCGTTTCCTCCCCTCTGACTCGGGACTCATTTATCTCCCCCCCCCCCCGGCCCGTCGCTCCTGATCAGCGGTTTCCTCTGTTGTCACCATGACTTCACTTCAGACCGTTTCTGTTCAAACGGTTTCCATCAGACGCAGCTCACCAACGCCGGGACGTGTTTTCTGGGAGAGGAACTACTTTTCCTCGGCGGGGGGGGTTAATATTAAAGGTGACGATTGACGATGACAACCAGGTTCAGGCTAGCTGTTAGCTAACGCTAGTCAACGCTTCCTCACGTTTATTCTCTTTATCCTCTGTGAGTTTATTTCACTCGTCAGACAGAAGCAATCAATCATTTTTGATTCAATGCGTGCTCTTTGTAACATATTGATAATGTTATAAATTACTTGTCGTTTTCTGGTCACATGACCCACGCCTGTCGAGGTCGCCAACACGTGGCGGCGGTGGCGGCGGTGGCGGCGGCGGCGACGCTCTGCAGATCTACGGCTGCCACGCTCTGGTCTCTGTGTGGCCCGGGCCTCACTCTCATTGCCTCAGTGTGAACCGGTCCAGAACACATGTGGTCTCATTAACCCCCCCGTACCCCCCCCACCCCCCCATCAGGCATGTGTTCCTGCTTTTAAAGGCATTTCAGTCATTTCAGGCTCCCTGGAGGCGCCGTGGAACGCGTGTTGATGAGTCCGCCGGGGCAAATAGAGCCTCTGGGGCCCGTCGTTAAAGTCAGTGGGGGGGGGGCAACAGGAAGTCCTCCTGACGCAGGGACACGCCCCTCACACCTTTAACTCCAGATCGAACCGTCGGTTCAGCCTCTGGAGGTCAGGCAGTAAACCTGATAGTAAAGCCGACTGACCTTTGACCCCGGATTGACCCCCAAAACACATCAGGACACAAATGATCATTCAGTCTTCAGCGCAGAGGAGAAATTCTTCCACGTCTGACGGTAAAAAACAGACGAAAGGCACTCCAGAGGTCAGCCAGGGGTCAAACCAGTAAAGCCAGACGGTTCATAAACCTGATTGGCTGACGGCTCCGCTCATTCTCTCACATCTGAAGCTCATGAACCCCTCCTTCCTTTGAGGAACAGACGAACCAACAGTCACAGCGCCGCTCCGATCGGATCAGATCAATAAATCTTTTAGTCACAGATTCATCTGATCTCATCTCCCGTCTGTCCGACTTCACGAGCCTTTAAATCAAAACGTGGGAACACCTGATTGGTTCCCGCGGCCTGTAATCGATCCTCTGGCTCACCTGAAGCAATGGACTGCCGTCTGGCCCCGCCCCCTTGTTCCCCGACCTTTGACCCCTTTCTGAGATGAACAGACGTCTTCAACCTGTTGAATTCTCGCCCCCCGACAGGAACCACCGGCGAGCCTCAGTGGGATCCAGCCTGACGGGCTTTCATTTAAATTTTTTTTTTATTTAAAAATAAAAAATAATGTTTTATTTTTTATTTGTTTAAAATATAATGTAATTAAAAAAAAAAATTTAAAACATAAAAATAAAAACCACCGACGAGCCTCAATGAGATCCAGCCTGGTGTGTTTTCATTTTTATTTTTTATTAAAAAAAATATATATATATATATACACACACACACACACACACACACACATATATATATTTATTTTTTTTGTTTAAAAAATAATTTAAACAATTTTTAAAAAATTTATTTATTATCTAATCGATTACAGGAACCACCGACGAGCCTCAGCGAGATCCAGCCTGACGTGTTTCTAGACGTGGATCGAGGTCAAATTGGCTGACCTTTGACCCCACCTACTTCAGGTCCTGGGTCGTGGGGTCACTCAGCTTCAGCTTCAGTATTTGATCAATTCATTTTGCTGGTGATGCTCGGAACAGCTTTGTGTTCAAACAAACTTCATGCAAACCAGAGTTTGTTCGACTTCCTGCGGCGGCCCCGCCCACCACCGCCGCTGCCCCGCCCACCGCCGCCGCCCCGTGATGGAGGCCTGTTGATCAGACTGAACTCTTGTTATTGTGTGACATCACAACTTGGAGCTGCTTCACTGACGTCCAATGGAGAATAGGTTTGTTAGCATCAAGAGGAACCAGAGACAGAACCGGACCGCTCCGTCGTCATGGAGACCACAAGAGGGGGGGGGCGTCGGGGGACGGAAATGAACACATGAAAGATTTTGGGCCCCACGTTTTGACTAAAAACATCTAAAAAAATCCGATGTTTTCCATCCAGATCCTCCACCCAGGAGGGACCGGAGCTCCAGAGTTACATCAGAGAGAGAGGGAGGAAAAATTCTTCAAGTATGAGAAAATTTTACTGCTCTCCTCCCTCTCTCTGCCCCTCTTTTCCTTTTTTCCCTCGCTCCCTGTCCATCCCCCGTCATTCAGGACCTGTCGGCCGCTCAATGAGGGCTTCAGAGAGAGAGGGAGCGTCGCCATAGCGCCCAGCAGGTCAGAAAAAAAAACCTTCGCTCTCCACATGATTTCATTCGTCACTTTTGTTTCCTCGTTTTGACTTTAATAGAACTGAAAATGATTCAGTGCATTTTGAAATGATTGATAATCTAGATTTTAAAAAAAAAATTCATATTCTATTAAGATTTTAAATGAAATCAACTGATTTTGTTTTTCTAATTTTAGGTTTAAGCTCCTTTTTGTTGTATTTCTTAACAATTTTCACCTTAAAAGCTGATATTTCCTTTAAATTAATGATATTTAAAATAATATTCCATCGTGTTTTCACTCCCCCGTTTATTTAATGATGATCTAAATGAAAAAATTCAGACTTTTAAACCTAAATTGTATCTCTGGGTGCACAGATCTCGTCATTCAGCTGAATGATGACATCATATCTTTTAAAATCGTTATTTTTTTTTTGTGTGTCTTCCTCATTTTTACCTTCATTTATTTGATTTTCTTCTTGTCTGCTGATCATTTAACCACAAACAGGAAGTAATCTGTGCAGCATCACCTGCATCAGGTGGTTTCTTCTGATGCTGCAGCAGATCCACCTCAACCCCCCCCAGTATCTCCCCAGAGGGGAGGGGCTTGATGCTTTATCTCCAGGTATTTGGTGGGTGGAGCCACAGGTGACCTCAGGTGGCGTCACCTGAGTGTAGAACCTGGAGGTTTGTCGGTGTGGAGCCTCATCCTGGAGGCTAACGGTTGCTCACAGCAGAACACAACAGACTAATGCAGAGTTGCATTATGGGTAATGTAGGCCTGACAATGAGATGCATTTTCTAGTTTTGATGAAGATGATGAGTGTAGAAGCGATCGAAGAGATTAAAATCTTGATTGATTAGTCGATTTTTTTAAGGTGTGAGTAGATCAAGACTAAACCTCCTCTCTCCTCCTGATCGATTCGCTGTAAAGTTTTTTTACCGAGCGCCAAGTCGGTGTTTGAGCGTCGCTCTCAGGAGTTTATTTTGGCTTCTGGAGGAAAAAAACCCCCAAAAAAGTTCGAATGAAAGATGAAAAGCAGCAGCGAGAGGAAGTGAGACGGGAGTCTTTGTGGTCGGGTTCTCTTCAGCGCCCCCCGGTGGTCTCGTCCCGCCAGCATCAGCAGCTGGAGCCGCCGCCGCCGCCGGCGGGAATTTTTTTTGCCGTAGCTTCTACGCTAACAGAGGAGCTGAGATCAACGTGAATTCTCAAAAAGGGCGCATGCTAACGCTTCTAGCTTAGAAGCTAAAATAAAGCCGCTTCTTCTGTTTTAGAAAATATGAAAAAAAAAATATATATATTTTTTTTTACTTTTTAAGTTTTAGAAATGAAGTAAGTTCGGGTTAAATTTTCATTTCAGGGTAATTTATAACATATTAGAGAAATACTTTTTATCCTGAAGGATGCCTTAATCCACTGTGATATATATTATGAGTAATAATGGTTTTGTAATCATAATCTGATAATTATTAAAGTGGATTTACATGTTTTTGCTTCCAAAATTGAGTGGAATTTAAAAATGTAAATAATACAGAATTAAAAAACTCTCAAAATCAAAAAAATTTAAATCGTTTCTCAGTAGAAAACTGGAGGGAAACAGGAAGGAGGTCATTTTATCGCTCTGTTCACTGTCTGTGTTTTTTATTTTCTGAGTGATGCAAAATCAATATTTTATCGTCTTAATTGCGCTTTTTTCACTTTATTTTCAACAATGTTTTTGTCTTTTTGTTGATTGTGTTGAATCAGGCATTGATGGTTCCCAGAGGATGAACCCTACCTGACAGGTAGAAATACGTGCTAACCGCTGCGGCCCCCCATCTTTAGCGTGAATGTAAACATGCTAACACACTACCCTAAGATATGAACCTGATACACATGTTGTCATCACGTTACCATGACGATTCATGGTTTTGGCTTCTCATGCCATCGCATTTCGTTTGTCGGTTTTCTCATGCCATGTTTTCCTCCACACTTCCTGTCGTTTCGATTGGTCCTCTCGGTTCCCCCGACACCTGGTTCATCCGCCTGTTTTCCCCCCTTTAATGTTCATGACTGAGGATAAACCGTTGTCTTATATAAGAGAATAAAAACAGAGGAGTCTTTGGATTATGCTAATCTGGTTCCGTCTCCATCAGGGCTCACGTGACCCTCTGGGGCGCTGGGAGCTCTCGGCAGCTGGTTTCTACATTCAAGCCGCCGCTGGAAGTGGATTTGAGCTGGACGGGCGACACACAGTAAAAGTATTAACCAGCTTTAGCTTGAATCCTCCCTGGGGGAGACGCGGTGATTAGATCGTTTATGGAGCCTCAGGAAACGTCTTCCTGCTGGAAACCAGTTCATTTAGATTGATTGATCTCAGTATCACCCGACAGATTATTATGGAATATTATATTCTGCAGATTTCTGCACAAAAGGTTCAATTTCTTCTTGGTTTGTTTGTGAACATCTTCTTACTTTTTATGGCACCGATCAGGAACAGGAGTAACTGGAGGAGTTCAGCTCCACTCATCCTCAGATCCCCAATAATCCATCAATTATTGATGATGTGGATCCGGTCCAGCGTTAGACGGTTTCTTCCACAGCCAAACCCAACCTTACTTCACAGGAAGACGTTCATGACGTAACGTTCACAAGAGGGTGAACAGTTCCTGAGTCCGCCCACGATCTGGACGCAATTTTATGGCTTCTTCCTCCACCGTCCTGGAGAAACACCCAACGATAGGGCCAAAGAGTCGCATCCCCAAATCTGTTCAGACCGTTTCTGGAAACTGAAAGGCAAATCCGAAACCAATCAGACACAAGGATCAGTTTGAGACGATAAAACAATCGCAGTTGATTGATAAATGATCAGCGCTCAGTCTGAGTCGAGAAACTTGACCCATGACGACAAATCTGACTCTTTCCATTGGGGTTTATTGGCCGACTCGCTACGCCGGCCAATAAACCGGCCAATAAACAGCTAATAGCCGCATTTCTGCTAATTGTCCCCAACATGGAGTTGGAAAAAGTTCATTTTAATGTGTTTCTGTCTTCATTCCAGGGGGAAAATCCCCAGAGAACAACTTCCATCACGTCTGAAGGGTCTGACTGAAGCGAAGCGACAGAATCCGACACGCTTTGACCTGCTAAGAGCTGCTAATCTGTTCATCTTTTCAAAAAGGACTTAAAAACGCTCCTGGAAACGGTCAGGTTCACCTCGACCAATCAAAACGCTCCGGCCGGCTCGGGTTTCCTGAGCGCTCCAGCATCTCTCCCTTAAATCTTTTTTCCTAAACCGCCGAAGGAAGAAGTTTCCAGCCATGCTGCTCCTCATCCCGTCCCTCCTCGTCTTCCTTCTCCTGACCCCCCCGACCTCACAGGAGGTACAGGTCAGAGGTCAGAGGGCACCGAGGGAGGACCAGGACTCCATCAAGGTGGGGGTTTGGGTAAAACTGTTGGGTTCTACCATCAGGAGAAAAGAAATGTCTGTTAATATGATAGAATTATGGATTAACACTGGATTAAATCAGGAAAACATCCATCAAAGGATCCAATGACTGAACTATTTCCCTGGAGAGATGACAACCACACCAAACTCGCTCTTCACAAACAACAAAAATATAATCCATGGATGTTTCCTCAATCTAAAGGCACAAATTATTAGATTAACCAATTTAATTCCATCACTTCCCTCCCGACACAAAAGACTCCTGAGCTGATAACAAACATAATCGGCTCGTCTAGCCTTTAAATGAACCTTTGGACGTCCTTCAAAAAGTTAAAAAAATTATTTTAACATCCTTTTTGCCGTCTTTGCATCCAGATGAACTTTTCAATCTTTAATTTCTCGTCAGGCATCGTTAGTTGAATATTTTTTTTAACCTCCATTAATGTTCTTCAACGTGTCGAACGCAAGAATGCATAATTATTAAAGATGAACCTGTGACCAGTGAGGCGCTGGTGTCCAGGTCTACCTGAGGGGAAGCTGACCCCTACTGGACCAGTTCAGCCTCCTGCGTGGACGTCACTGGAATAAAGGGTTATACTGGAACCAGTCCTGATCTTTCTGGTGTTTTTTGCTACTAGACAGCAGATGAGTTTGGAATCTTCATGTTTAGACTTTAACAGTTGGTGAATAAATCAGAATGATGACACAATAAGATCAATGACGTCATCGTCCTCGTTCCAGGTGGTGATCTCAGAGGGCTGCGCCACGCAGGGGGACGCCTCTGACGTCAGCCACGGAGGTGAGGGGGGATTTATTTAAATTTATTTACCATCATTATTTTAACTCTTTAATAACTATCAGTAAATGACGTATCTAGAATCTTCCATTAAATTTATTAATACCAGAAATATTCTGGTGGTGCGGTAGAGATTTGCGACAGTCATAACTTCCGGGTACGTCTAAATGAATTTAGACGTTTATGTGGATTTTTAAATAATTTGTAATCAAGTTATAGATGTAATAGTAAGAATAGAATAATTATAAATCCACTCAATATTTTTGTTACTTTAAATGTTGATAAATTCCCTTAATTTATATCTGCCTGTTAGCGCGACAGCACATTTTATTCTACTTTACGGCATCAGCAGCCTGTGGAATCTTTCTGCTTTTACGTTAATAAGTTTTACATTTTATCAGCAAATTTCGTCCTTTCATTTCTTTAGACATTAATTAACTTTTATTTTAAATAATTTTGAGAGTCTGGATGACTTTGAGGAAAGATATCGAGGCACAAACTGTCGTAAATCCTTGTGGTTAAAATCGACTTCATTATAAGAATAAAACAAAACAACATTTGTTTAGTGTCATTTTATTTCGAACATATATTGACCCTAAATCTATAAATGAAGGAAAATACTGTAATCCATTCACTCCCATTCATTTAGCGCCCTCTAGGTGAAATGAATGGTGTAAAACTACTCCTTTAACTAAAAATGTGACACAAATATGTTTGTATTAGCACTAAAATGTACTCAAAATATATTTTAAAAAGTCCTGTTTTCATATATCATTTGAATATTATAACATTTTAATACAAGTTTAATGATTCAATGTCTAAAGTTTAAATTAATTCTAATTCAAATTTTTTTCATTCCATCCTAATCGTCTAATTTTATCGATCGTATTCCTGAACATCCGGCTCCTCTGTTTTTCTCAGGGAAGGAAATCAACCTAATTCCCGGTTCTCCTCTGGTCCTGACCCATAAGATCAATCTGGTTCCATCGGGTTCGGGTTCGGGATCGGGATCGGGTTCTTGCGGGTGTGAGACGGACTTTGCTGCCCTGAAAGATCGCCTGGAGAGAATAGAGAGGGAGGTTTCTGCCCTCAGGGAGAAATGTGGAGGAGCTGATGGAGGCTGCTGCACCTCCAAGGAGAGCAAAGGTACTTCAGGATACTCTCAATCAGGGTCCAGTAGGGACACCTGGGGTCCACCTCCACCGCCAAAACAGAGTTAAAGAATGACTAAAACGGAAAAATCCTGCATGTCTTTCCTCACATTTTGGTGCTAACCCGTGCTTCCTCCCTGCGGGTTCAGGTGCGGGTTGCTCCATCACACCAGAAGTCCACGACTGCCCCAACGAGTGCAGCGATCAGGGTCGCTGCCTGGAGGGCAAATGCATCTGCTTTGCCGGCTTCAGCGGACCGGACTGCAGCCGGTCCGACTGTCCAGGAAACTGCAACGACAACGGAAAGTGTGTGACGGGGCGGTGTGTGTGTGATCCTGGTTTCGTGGGTCCCGACTGCTCGCAGAGAGACTGTCCAAGCAAGTGCACCAATCGGGGGAAGTGTGTGAAGGGTAGATGTGTGTGCGACGGCGGCTTCACCGGGCCTACCTGCTCGGATAAAACGTGTCCAGGGAACTGCAACAGCAGGGGGCGCTGTGTGGACGGAGAGTGTGTGTGCAACCCCGGATTCGCTGCACCTGATTGCTCTATGAAGGCTTGTCCTGACGGCTGCAACAACCGAGGGAAGTGTGTGAACGGCAGGTGTGTGTGCGACAGCGGCTTCACCGGATCCGATTGCTCCGAGGTGGCCTGTCCTGGGAACTGCAACAACAGGGGGCGCTGTTTAAACGGAGCGTGTGTCTGTGAGGACGGATTCGGCGGCCCCGACTGCTCAGGAAGAACTTGCCCGAATGACTGCAACAACCGCGGGAAGTGTGTGAACGGCAAGTGTGTATGCGACAGTAGCTTCACCGGTGAGGACTGCTCTGAGACTTCCTGTCCTGGAAACTGTAACAGCAGGGGGCGCTGTGTGGACGGGCGGTGTGTCTGTCAGAACGGATTCACCGGTGCGGACTGTTCAGAAAAAGCTTGCCCCAAAAATTGCAGCAACCGCGGGAGGTGCGTGAATGGGAGGTGCGTGTGCAACGTGGGGGCTTCTGGGCCGGACTGCTCGTACAAAGCCTGTCCCAAGAACTGCAACATGAAGGGACGATGCATCAAAGGGAGGTGTGTCTGTAGGCGGGGCTTCACGGGACCCGACTGCAGCCAGTGCGAGAAGGGGATGACCGGAGCCAACTGTGACACCAGTGAGTAAAAACCAACAAGGTTTGAAATCCTGAGTTAAAACTATGAGTACTTACGTATATTTGATCTTTTACCTTCAGACAAAAAAGTGGTGCGTTTTGGCTTTAAGGTGTAAATAAAGTTGGTACGAACTTTGTACAGCGATGTAACCCGGACACACGATCTGCTCGGCGTACAGATTATTTGAGATAATTTGAGCAAAATTTGAGCAAAATCCGATAGTTGGTGGATGGATATAACATCACCTGAGACCGCATCTCGTTCTTTCCCACGTGTTGGATCGGTGAGATTGCATCTTGTTCTTTCCCACATGTTGGATCAGTGAGACTGGATCTTACTCTTTCCCACGTATTGGCGGATGGATACATCAGCTGAGACTGTATCTCGTTCTTTACCACATGTTGGTGGATGGATACATCAGTGAGACCGCATCTCATTCTTTCCCATGTGTTGGTGGATGGATACAACATCAGAGCGTATCTCATTCTTTACCGCGTGTTGGTGGATGGATACAACATCAGTGAGACCGCATCTCGTTCTTTCCCACGTGTTGGTGGATGGATACATCAGAGTGTATCTCGTACTTTACCGCGTGTTGGTGGATGGATACATCAGAGCGTATCTCGTTCTTTACCGCGTGTCGGTGGATGGATACATCAGAGCGTATCTCATTCTTTCCCACGTGTTGGTGGATGGATACATCAGAGCGTATCTCGTTCTTTACCGCGTGTTAGTGGATGGATACATCAGAGCGTATCTCGTTCTTTACCACGTATTGGTGGATGGATACATCCGAGCGTATCTCGTTCTTTACCGCGTGTTGGTGGATGGATACATCAGAGCGTATCTCATTCTTTCCCACGTGTTGGTGGATGGATACATCAGAGCGTATCTCATTCTTTCCCACGTGTTGGTGGATGGATACATCAGAGCGTATCTCGTTCTTTACCTCTTGTTGGCGGATGGATACACCATTAGCCAGTCTGCTTTTCCTCCACATCAGGCGTGTTCTGATGTTTTTCTACACGACTTTGTTTTCTTGCGTGTTTCCTGACATCATGGAGAAACTCTGGCTGGTCTGAACTGCTGCGTATCCCAGATGCTTTATTTTAATATATTTATAACAACTTAATGGGTCACACACAGGAGAACGAACATGACCTCATTCCTGCTGCTCAGGATCGATTCTTCCCGACACACACTTGTTGTTTCTATTTTATTTTATTTTTTTTACTTTAAAAATATTGGCATTTGCACAGCGACTCATGTTGTCTCCTCACACTGTTTTTGTTGTGGTCGTTGCTAGGCAACGCTGGTGTGTCATCCAGAGCTGGTTTGAGTCTGAGGAACTGTTTCATTAAAGGAACCATAAAACTCCCTCCGACAGGTGTGGAACTACTTCCTGCGCCGCTCCAGGATGAAACGCATCAAACACACTCGTGGGTGTTAAGTGTTCCACCAAATGGAAGCAACCACGATGGGGGGGGGGCACTTATTTTTTACCCACCTGTTTTTAGCTTCATTTTGAGTCTTAACTCAAACAAACTTCTGAAGCTGTAACTTCCTTTTTTTTTAATTGTTTCCATGGTTACAAGCTGAGCCTGGACTCTTTCTGGTCTCCAGGTTTTCAACAGGTGGTTCAATCCGTCAGAATCTTTTAAATCACCTCTGATGTGTGAAAAGACAGATGTTTGTGTCTGGATGCTACATTATATTTATCTATTATTATTACTATTATTATTAATATTAATAATGATAATAATAATAATATTTATTTTACAGAATTGGATCAACTTTGAACGTTTAAAGCTTTAAAAAATTAATCAAGCAGTAATATTAATGAAATCAAATTAACTTTATTCATATAGCATGTTTCATACAAAATGCTTTAAAGAAATACAAACAGGAAATAAAATTGTAAATACATTTAATTTTCATGCTTTTCGTATGTTTCACAGCAATTTTAGGGGTTGCTGTCATTTTGATATCTACGACTTTCTTTGAGTCTTTTTTCTTCTTCTTCTTCTCCTAACCGAACTTCTAAAAAGCCTGATGTTGTTTGGTAATTTAATGTTTTGTTTATTTGTCTCAGGTCTGTAAATAAAACCCCACAGATCTGCGTCGCGTCTGAAATCCTTCCAGAACTGGTTTCATGTTTATTTGATGGGTTTGTCGGCGCCGTGACGACGAAACAAACTGTTCTATCTGACATGTTTTCTCGTCCGTGTCTCCAGTCATGTCCGGCGTCTCTCAGCTGAGCGTTCAGCACGTCACGGAAACCGGCGCCACTCTGGTGTGGACCCCGCCTCCCGTCCAGTACGACACCTACCGCATCACCTTCACCAGCCAGGTACCGCCGCCGATCCTCCGTCACGTCTGCGCGTTTCCTGTTTTAACAGTTTAGGACGTTTAAAGCTGAAATGTCATTTCGGTAAACAGTTGCTTGCCAAAAGTAAGCGGACGCCCCGCTGCTGTGATCAGTTACTGATGGTTCCAGACCTCCAGGTGGAATGGCTTGTATTTGTGTGAACCTGATTGAATTAAGGTGACATCATCATGATGACCTCATCATGATGACATCATCACTATCTTGCTGTGAGGCGACAGCGCCACCCACTGGATGAAGAGATTTCTGTCTGATTTATGTCTCAAAAACACAGAACTTGCAGACAAGCTTCAGCTTGACCTTTGACCTTTGGATTAAAATGTGTTCTGAATCCTGGGAGTTAAGCCCTAAAAATAACCCTGTAGTGGAAACACACGAATTAGCCAGCTTTATTTTATAATTATTTGAGATGTTTTAGTGCTGTAAAAGCCCTCGATACACGCTTTACACCACATGTGTCAAACTCAAGGCCCGGGGGCCAAATGTGGCCCTCCACATCATTTTATGTGGCCTTGAGAGCATAGAAGGTCAGAGTGTCTAAAAATAAAGTGCTTTGAACAAAAACTACATTTCCCACAATGCAGTAATTGAGAAAACAAAGTTAACGTCCTAACTTGTGTTTGATGTTATTTTTCTTTATTCATTGATAGTTTGATCCTTGATTGATGGAGTTCTGTGGGTTTAATAACCTGACAAATTAAAAGGATTTATGTTAGAACAGAGAAACAAACAAACATGTTTTTTCTGTCTAACTGTAATGTTTGTAACTAGAATAATGTTTGTAACTTAAGTAATAAATTCAGAGTTATTTAACATTAATTGAGTTACATTTAGTTAATTAACATTTAGCATTAACATTTTCATAATTCCCTCTCTTGTTTAAACACAGGATGCAGAAAACAATGCACTGTAAAAAAAAAAAAAAAAAAAAAAAAAAGCAAAATTGCACTAAAAAAGAAGATTAATTAAGACCAGCGACTCGTCCTCCTCAGACATGTGTGACCAATCAGACGTTAGAAGTGGAACATGACTAATTGTGTTGGTATTCGTGGCTCCGAAGCTTCAACATCAGAGTCAAAAGTGTCACACACACACACACACACACACACACACACACACACACACACACACACACACGCATTCATGCCGATCTCCTCATCCCGTCGTTTACACGACGAAACGGATCGGCGTGTCTCCGTGGTGACGTCATCAGGTGTGTTCTGATTGGATAATAAATCAGGCTCCTCCTACATGTTAAACATCCATAATCTGTAAATAAACAATGTGTGTGTGTGTGTGTGTGTGTGTGTGTGTGTGTGTGGTGGGGGGGGGACATCTCTGGTAACCACAAAACACTCCTCTTCATCCCAGACGGCGACCTCGCTGCTCGTCGTGTCTATTTGTTGTCTTTAATTGAAGATGAAAGCCCATCTGGTTACCACGGCAACGCTCTTTCCACATCCGACATGCGAACGCCGAATCCCAGATCAGGGCTCGTCTTCCAGAGGATATGTTTTTTTGCGTCGTTGTAAATCAAACACCCGTAAGCCTGAATCTGAAGGAAGCGACGGACGAAAGACGAGATGAAAGTCAGTCGGGGTGGGGGGGGGGTCAGAACCAAAACACCAGAGTCGTGCTCAGAGGCGGGGAGGAGAAGATGCAGATGTGGGATGCTTGTTGTCACAGAAACACGTAAACACTGTCAAAAACACGGCTGCTGCCAGACGGATGACATCAGCGCCGGCCCACAGCTGTGACCCAGAGAGCAGCCGAGAGACAGACGGACCAGCACAGACGGGGCTGTTGGCCCCTGCGTGGGGTCGACGCCCACCCGGGTTCGGTTAGCGCTGAATCAGAGGCCGGACGCTACCGGGCGTCACGCGGGACCACCGGCGACCCGACCTCGTCCGAGGCCTGAATGGATCGGATCAGAGGAGACTCAAACCCAGAACACCGTCAGAGCTCCACCTGATGCTGACTCAGCAGTACTGCTTTGTTTTTGTCAGTCAGAGTCGATTAATAAAGTTATAAAATATCTAAAAGCTGGAAACTTTACCTTTACCGCGAGTGGCTGGAATTAAACTAACGAAAACCATTTCAATCTGTTCCAGTCTGGTAAAAAAAAAAAAGTCCCAAACTTCCTAAATTATAAAAATAGACATTTTATCAACCAATAGACACGCAGACTTTACCTGTGTATAATTAATTATGAATATATGTTACGTAAAAAATGATAAAGAATGAAGTCACGAGAACACACGAGCTACGTCTTTACTCCACCAACGAGAACGAGATGCGGTCTCACTGATGTTGTATCCATCCACCAACACGTGGTAAAGAACGAGATACAGTCTCACCGATGTCATATCCATCCACCAACACGTGGTAAAGAACCAGATACAGTCTCACCGATGTCGTATCCATCCACCAACACGTGGTAAAGAACGAGATGCGGTCTCACTGATGTCGTGTCCATCCGCCAACACGTGGTAAAGAACAAGATGCGGTCTCACTGATGCCATATCCATCAGCCAACACGTGTCGTAACGCTGCCACTTAAGATGTTCATAATTTCCACTTTGGCCTGTAGCGTGTTTGTACGGCGTGTCTGTTGTGTTTCTGTGAACACGTCTGATTATAAATGTGTGATTTGAAACGTGTTTGACCTCTGAAATCATTAAGAATCACCCAGCACCATCTGTCCTGTCCGCGTTCGGTTGAAATAATAGTTGGGGAAAAACGTTCCATGGCATCACTCTGGACAAGACGACATTACAAACACCCTGTTGGGTCTCTGCCATGTTTTCCTGTCCTGCCTCTGACACAGAGACGCCGTCGTTGAAGAAAACCTTCTGCAGAGACGTTCGCTTTAATTTCCATCACTGGCGTTGGGGCTGATAGTCGCTCCGTGGCCCAGCTGGACCTCCTCGTGTTCGGAGGGAACATCATCGTCCCCGAGGTCCCAGCGGAGACGTCACTGAGCCTCAACTGACTTTAAGGCTTAGCGTGATTTTATTGGAGCCTCCGTTTTCATGATGTCACCCTCATCCATATGGAATGCGATGAAAGAATTGTGCGGCGGGGACGCTGATCCGGGACGACTTGTGGGGCTCCGTCGCCGGGGGAGTCAATACGGTGACCAGCATGGCAACCAGCTGTGGTCCAGTTAGTTTCAAACACCGTATCCGTTCATCAGAAAGTCCAAGCAGAGGTCGGCCCGGTTGGTAGTCCTAGTAGAGTCATGGTTCGGTGAGCCTCGGCTTCTCAATTAAGGGAGATTTGAGGGCTTCCAGCAGATAAACGGAATAATAACTGATGTAAGAGCTTCTGTAACAACATGGAAGTAATTAAAGAGCCAAGAATCCTCCGCTTTACGAAAAGATCCTTGTTTGAGATAAGTATCGGCCGGATTGGAGATCCTGCTCCTCTAATCCTTGTACGTTGGGTCTAGATTGTCCACATGTGTGTTTGAGAGTCGACGCCGATCCATCTGCTGTCAACGGCAGCAAGAAGTAAATGTTGTTCAACTTTTCGTTTCTCGTTTGTGTCTGAAAACAGAAGGAGGGCGACCAGCAGATCACGGCTCAGCTGGACGGCGGCCTGACCGGCTTCACCCAGACGGGCCTGGCCTCCGGTCAAGAGTACCGCGTCAGCATCACCGGAGAGGTCGACGGCCAGAGGGGGGCCGAAAGCTCGACGGAATTCATGACCCGTAAGCGCTCTGTGATGTCACTTCCTCTCTTTGAACATGTCAGACATGTCACTCTAACATTAGCTTTGGCAAAAATTGATGTTGTATCCATCCGTCGACACCTAGGAAAGAACGAAATACGGTCCCAGCTGATGCTTTATTCATCCGTCAACGTGTGGTAAGGAACGAGATATGGTCTCAGCTGATGTTGTAACCACCCGCCAATACCTAGGAAAGAACAAGATATGGTCTCAGCTGATGTTCTATTCATCTGCCAACGCATGGTTAAGAACAAGATACGGTCTCACTGATGTTATATTCATCCGCCAACACATGGTAAAGAACGAGATACGCTCTCAGCTGATGTTGTATCCATCCGCAAACAACCAGGAAAGAACGAGATACAGTCTCAGCTGATGTTCTATTCATCTGCCAACGCATGGTAAAGATCAAGATACGGTCTCACTGATGTTATACTCATCCGCCAACACATGGTAAAGAACAAGATACGGTCTCAGTTGATGTTGTATCCATCCGCCAGCTAGCGGTGGTGTCCTGAAGCACGACTTGTACCTCAAATACATCTTATCTCCAGGTTTTACTGTTTCACTGCTTCAGTATTTGCTTTGGAAAGTTCTCATTCATTCCCATGGCAGAAGCTGGAATCATGAATATATTACAGTTGACAGTAATGCATAAACGTTTCAGTGCCTTTTGAAGGCGGGTTTCGGTCTGTACTGATTATGAAACGGAGCTTCTGACCGTCGCGTCGGCCGACCCGAGCAGCTCGATTTGCCAAACTGGCAACGAGCGTTTAAACATTAGCCTCTCGCTGCCCTTCTGCTGAGCGATGTCACATGTGGCAGCAGCAGTTTGGCCAAAGACGAGGAAATGCGCCGAGCCAAGGTAAATCTAAAGCTGAGAAACTTGTGAGTGGATGTTTATGGACCTACTTTGCCTTTTGGACTCTATCCCACAGTCGCTTCCAGGTAGAGTAACAGAGATTTGTGCTTTTCTCTTCATCTTCAGTCATCTCTGGTCCCACCAACCTTCAAGTGGCCAAGATGACCACCACATCTGCTGTGGTCCAATGGGTGGAGTCTCAGGGTGAGATCGACAGGTACCGTTTGACGGTCACGCCCAACGACGGAGCTGGGAGGAGCCATGAAATGACCGTCCCAGCGGGGCAAAGTTCTGCCCACATCCAGCAGCTGGAGCCGGGGCGTCTGTATGACATCACACTGGTGGCGGAGAAAGGCTCGAGTCGAAGTGAACCCACAACCACGCAGGTCACACCCGGTGAGTATGGAACCCCTGAGGTGCGTTCAGTTTAGTTTAGCTCGGATTATGGCCTGAATGTTAAAAAGTGTTGGTCGTGAGATAAATTCCCCTTTTCACACACTTTTAGGAGGTTTTCCCCATTAATTGTTTGATAGTGGAGCTAATTTTAGGTTCTAGAACACAGATGAAGGTATTGTTTGAGTTCTCTGTGAGATTTTGGGTGAATATGAAAAGTATAAAATAATGATTTCATCCTTTTCCTATAAGTTTGGAACCTCTGGAGTCTGAGATTCCATAAAGTTCTCAAGGAAAATACACCAGCATTGGTGTGTCAAACATCGTTTATTGTATTATGGCTAAGGGTTATGGAGGGTTCAAACATTTTTATTTGGTTTTAAAACGTTTTTTAACATTTCTGACTTTTCACCCCTTCAGTAAATGTAAATGCTAAACAAACAGGAACATTATTCATCAAATAAATGAGTGAGAGCAGATTTTCAGGAGTTCTGCCAATGGCAAAGAGAAATTTAGAAGATGAAACAATAAATAAAATGTGCTGTACGAGCTGCAATGATGGATGCTTCGATCTCGTGCTAAATGTAAGCTAGCCAAATGTTTCCTGTCTGGTAATCTGGTGATAACATGCTCCAGCTATGTGTGGGAAAATGAAATTTTAACTCATAGGAACCCAACCTCCAGGAGAATATTCTCTAACTGACTCTTGTCCTTAATTCAGTCGTATTTTTCTCAACAGTGACACCCAGCCTGCTGAAGTCCTCTGTCCGGCCTGAATTGTTAATCAGTTTTCTTGCAGGTTCCAAATAGGGGGCGGGCGCTGTTACTCCATCATTAACTGACAAACTTCTGCAAATTAGGTGTCCTGAAAAGGGTCATACCGATAATTAAATCCTCTTTTTCTTTCTCTGTTAGACGCAATTTTTGCTGGATTGTGAACAGCGTCTAAACGTTGACCTTAACATTGAATCCAAACGCTCACTCCTTTCACGTCTTTAGGGAAGGCATTACCGGTGGTTACCACGGCAGCTTTCACCATGCAGGTCACATTAGCACCTGAACAAGCAGTTGTTGAAGACTCTGATCCATTGCTTGAGGTCCCAACCCAACTGGAAAGGACGGAGGATGGTAGCGATGCTAACTCTGTAAAGGTTGGAGGTACTGATGGGCCCAGTAAAGATTCTGCAGCTGCTGTGACTGCAAGAACTAAACATCTGGTCAGCAGTGCGATGGTAAGAAATGGAACCAGGCCAAAACTCTTTTCCAAGAAGCCAAATGTTCTCGGCCCTTTTCGGTTCAATACAACAAGAGTGACGCCTGGAGCTCGAAACACTGGCCCATCCCCACTGAAAAAGTCAACAATGATTGAGAAGAAGAAGAAGAAAATGGTGCCAACAATGAGCAAACCCAACCCGCGTGTCATCACCATCGGAAACAAGACAATAACTTTGACTGTGAGAAACGTGGAAGCATCGGGTAGCGAGAGAAGGGACACAGCTGTAACGTCTGGGACCGATTCAGATGCAAACAGACAACATAGCCTGGAGGAACCAACTGTTGCTGTTGGCTCCACAGAGCGACCAGATGTTGGCATGGCAAGCCATGGAGATGACACTACTGCAGTGTCTGCAGAGCCAGTTTCATCCGTTAAAAGCCAAGAGAAGAAATGTATGAACAAAATTAAAGTGACGCACATCAGATTACCCCATAAGGATCGAGGCAGTGGATACAGAGGAGATGGAACAGTGCTGGTTGGAAGGACACATCAAGAATCCTCTGAAACAGATGGTACCACTCAAGTTAAACCCTCGTCTGCAGAGGCGGACCTTGACTATTCACCAGACCCTTTACATAAACTCCTGTTAAACACTTATGACAAGCTGAACATCACAACCTTCTCTGTTCAGTTGCCCCCAAAATCAATCCACCCTGTTGATTCGGAAAGAGTGACAAAGCAGATAATGAAGCGCCTGAAGCCAGTTTCCTCATCCTCATCAACCTCATCCTCACAGACGTCATCTTCACCAACCTTATCCTCACGTGTTCCATTTACTTCAACGGTGATGCCGTCAGTATCAGGAACATCCTTTGTTGCACCATTAACCTCATCGATAGCAGCACCTTCGACATCATCACCAACGTCACAGCCGTCATTATCACCTTCTCCTCCATCATCGTCCTATTCCAGCTCAATTGAATCAGCTTCAGTTGGTGGCAATCGACAAAATGTTAACCTCTTAAACAGGGCTGATGCGGCATCACCTGTAGACCCAAAACTACCACCTGTAAAAAATGGCGCCATTCCTCCTTTCCGCCGGATACCTGCAAAGTCTGGATATCCGCGATACCCACACGCAAAATTTGGATTGTTTCGGAACAAAACCGGTCTAAATTTGAGAACTCCCCTCCAGTTGCCTCCTCGTCGTAACATCACCCATGGAAGAGAGACAGAAACCAGACGTGCATCCACTCCTGCACAATCTGGACTTGTGCGTCACCCACGTCTAAACTTTGGACTTCTTCGGAACAAAACTCATTTCGGAATGAGAACTCCTCTCCATTCCTCTCCTCCATTGAACTTCATCCATGGATATGAGACAAAGACCAGACATACGTCCACAAGGGAATCGATGTCTTCACCATCATCATCTGTTTCCGAAGAACCGTCCTCAGTTGATACAGGTTTACCAATAAGGAATATGAGTGGTTACAAAGATGAGACAAAGATGTCTGCATTCCCTGAGGTTGAACAAAATGAGAAAAAGATGCCATTGAAAAGAAGACAATTCCCAGTTTACTATGATCTTTTAAAGAGGGGATTCCTGCATCGTCCACTTCCAAACTCGGGACCTTTTCAGAACCGAACTCATCCATACTTGAGGCGATTGCCTCCCCCATCTAAACCTTTAAACTACACATCAGCAAAAGGGAAAGACAGGATAACTTCCACTGAATTACCTACAACCTCGTCTCATCCAGTTTATAAAGAATCCAAACCAACCGAAGGTGCTGGGAAAGTAACAGAGAAGACTGAAGACATTGTTACCGCGAGCCTGTCCTCTGAGTTCAGTCAAACCCTTAAAGAAACTGAAGGTCCTTCCTCCCATCGGCCAAACACTAAAGTTGGTTATTTTCGTCGACCACAATTGTATGGTCTACGTTTCCCAAACAAAACCCATGTAAACCCAAGATTGCCTCCACATAGAGGTCACATGCTTAAGCCTTTCCCAATCAGAAGGCTAGATATAGGCCCGGGCAGCATTGTTGGAAGTCAAAATACCTATTCAGGAAAAGATACTGCCACTGAAATCCCAGGTAAGCAATCAGAGGAGCAACACACCCCCACACCTACCCAAAGAGTGCAAATTCAACAGCACCCTAACTTGACACAACAGATCAACGAATTAGAAGGAAAAGACAGGGTTCAAACTTACAAGTCTAAGGAAGAAGAAATTAAACACCGAGATTTCAACTCTGACTTGAACATCCATGAAGAGATAAATAACCCTGAGAACATTGGTGCTCCAAGTCGAGGTAGACCAACTATACAACAAACTCCATCTGATCCAAGACTCAGATTCCCCAAACCAGCCGCACTTCCAAAAAGGCATCCCTCATCAAGAAGTACCCCAATTAGGCAATACGTCCGTGGAAGTGGGTTGAGGGGGGATACAAAAACAAACGATACTGCAAGAAGGTTGTTTGATAGTAAAACTCAACAGACAAGACGGACTTCTTCCAAACCCCTGACAAGATCAGTCATTCCTTCTTCCGGAGTCCCAAGGGAACCTCTGGTCCACGCGGTAGCGACAAACCCAACCTCTGATGGGTTTATCGGCACACGGGATTCACCGGAAGAGATGAACAAAAACTTTGTGACAAGTCAAGACCCTAGAAAAGATGAATGGTCGAAACAGAGGACAGGAAATGAAGGTCGTGAAGAAGAACAAGAGGATTCAGAGAAAGGACATCCCAATGGAGAGCGTCAACCAACCAAAGCAACAGAATCAGTTAATAGAAAGCCCGGAGATGGAAATAAAGTACACGAAAGTGTCTTTACACCAGTTCCAAGTATTGAAAGCAGCGCAACAACCAGACGGTCAACAGGAAGTGACAAAACCTTTCAAGAAGGTCGTCCTGGTTCAGGGAATTTGCCTCCTCATACTGAGTACACAGTGACTTTACTTGGGAGGGGTCCCGGTCCTTTGTCCAGACTGCACAAGTTTGTCATCAGTACAGGTACAAGCCATTGTGACAGTAGAACCACATCTATAAGTACTGTACAATGCTGCCACATTACTGTCAAACCTTTATATCTTCACATCTTTACTGCACCATTTTTCTCATTTAAACAAACGTTTGTTGTTCACACCTGACTTGTGAATGCTCACCCACTAAAAGCTTCTTCCATGGTCATGTCAAGGGCTCAAGTTCTTCAGCGCTCTTGATAACTGTAAGTTTGAGAATTACAGTTTTGGTCAGTGTATTTTTCCCTCATACAATTGTCTTGTTGGTGATGACTTAACCTGTCGTGTTCATTTTCAGTGAAACTTGATGTTTGAAATGTCAGCTGTTGTGTTTTGTCTTCATGTCACTTTTGTCTTGTCCATCAACTTTCAACAACATTGGATAATGTGAAGTGTTGTCATGCGCAGTAATAATTAATAGGTTACATAAATGACTTCTGGGACTGCAGCAAAAAAGAAGAACTTTTCAGGAAGACCATTTCTCACTGAGCTGAAGCATTAGTAGCATTCACTCACCACCACTCTGGTCTTCTCTCATTCAGGGTAAGCTAGCGGCCATCTTCACCGACACCCCCTCACCTCTCCCCCAAAACCAGGGTAAGACCGGGGCTGGTCTCTACGTTCAGTCTGACACCGCCTACATCCAAGACGCTCACATTTGATTCCTTTGGAGCAACAACAGTTTTAAGAGTTGGACATTTTATAACGTTAAAACAACATGTTAGTACAGCAGTCCATCAACAGTCAATCCAGAACAGGGGTGGGCAAACTTTTTGACTTTTCGAGTTCTAAAATGTCTTGTATGTACAAATACAAATGACACGTAAAAACTGTTATATAAAAGGTTTTGGTCTTTAATAGGCAGGAATTATTTTTAAGCTGCATTTATTTCTTAAAAATAATTATATAATTTAAATAGGTTTGGTGGGCCGGATTACATAGCCGAACGGGCCACATCTGGCCCCAGGGCCGTAGTTTGCCCATGCCTGCTCTAGAACCTCCAGACTTCTTTGTCAAATTTGGAAGGCGAAGCCCGGACTTCTTGAGTTTTATTCTAATTTTGCGGGTAAAATTTCTGACATCTATAACATGATTTAACACTTCAAACGTGAATCATCACTTTCAGCTCTTCCGACTGCGTAGAATTAATATGTGAATGTTTTTGTCGTCATTTAAAATCACCCACCTTTGTCTTCTCTGTTGTGTTCACTCTTGTCACGCTTTCATTTTCAGGTTTGAGCGACCGGCTAACTTTTAATGTCACCATCGTCTCTTTCACTGCTGTCCAGGTTCCATCATGTGTCAGTATATGGTTCTATACTGTATATATGTTTGCACTGTACATATATACACAAACTCATCGGAGCACTAATAGTAAATGTGTGGATGGATTAAAATAAAGTTCACCATTAGCATCCTCCTTTCGGTGACTATTTTCTCTTCTCTTTCCTCAAATTTATTTTCTTGGAATTTAAAAACAATCCCAATTCTTTTCTTTCATTCCATTTTCTCATCTTTCCAGTTTCTTTATATTTTCTCCTTTCTTTCCTCGGTTCTCCTGTTTTCATTCTCGTCCCTCATGGTGTTCTTGGCGTCACACAGGCCCGGAGCCTCCCACCAACATCGTCTTCAGTCAGGTGACCGACAACGCCGTGACGGTTTCGTGGACCAAACCCAAGAGTCCCGTCAGCAGTTTCAAGGTCACCTACACCCACACCGACGAGGGTGAGCGCTGGGAACCAGGTTTCTATAAAACATCTGAAAGAGAACAGAAATAATTCCAATTTTTTAGGAGATCAGATCTGGAGTCTTTGCTCAGTTTTGCTCAAAAAATTTCAAAAAGTAAAGAAAAAATTGTCACATATGTCAACAACCTCTTCGTACAAAGGATGTGGGTAAGATAGGGGAGGGAATTTTACTTGGCGCTGGAGTCTCATTTCAAACCAGCTGTAAAAAATAATTCTCTCTAGATTTGTTTTTTATCACCAGATATTTCACAGAACAGAGAAAATAAAGCCTCATCGATTTAATTCCGTCTCTCGTTTAATTTTCTTTGTCTTTGCTTCTGTAGGTGAGCCGGTGTCGGTTTCGGCGAAGTCGGGCGACTCCTCCCTCGCCCTGTCGCACCTCACGCCCGGCTCCACCTACGAGGTCAGCGTCATCTCCGTGCTGGGATTGGACGAGAGCGATCCAATCACCGACTTCGTCAAGACGCGTGAGCGTTTCCGTTTTCACCGATTTTAACCGTCGTGTGTTTGAAAAGTTAAAAAAACAGAGCAGAAATGGAGGTTTTTATTCTCGTAATATGAAACAAATGAGCTGAAACTCACGTACGCAGATGATACCCGTGTTTACACGTAAGTCAGGAAGCGCGTCTTCCTCAATCGGTTGAAGACGGATCGGATCTGGAAGTAATCTGAGTAAGTTTCCTCAGAGGAGTCTGATCCTGGATCCGTCTGGTGATCTGCGTTATTGTAAAACAGGGGTTACTCCGGGTGAACGCCGGCGCTGAGAAACGTCTGTAATAGGTCAACTGTTTTTACTCGTCTCTCAGTGCCGGACCGGCCCACCGACCTGCGGGTCCTGAACGTCACCGACTCCACGGCGTTGTTGCTATGGCGACCGGCGTTAGCCGCTGTGGATGAGTACGCTATCGTCTACGACTCCGGGTCCGGGTCGGGGTCGGAGGTCAGGGTCACCGTTTCTGGGAATTCAGCCGAGCAGCAGCTCAGTGGTCTGGAGGAGTCCACCACCTACACTGTCACAGTCAGCAGCCAGCTGGGGGGCCAGGAGAGCCCCCCCACCAGCACCAGCTTCACCACCGCCGGAGGTCAGAGCCCAGCCGGCGCATACGCCGCCACCACCACCACCTTTACATCGACGCCCACCCTGTCTACGTCTGCTCTCCAGGCTCCGGTGGGGGGGACGGCGGCGGCGAAGGGCCACGTGACCTCCGGGCTACCGACGTGGGCCCCCGTTCTGCCCGGTTGTCATGGAAACCACCTTCCAATCCCGCGGGCGGCTACAGGCTGAGCTACGGGATCGAAGGCCAGGAAGCGGAGGTGAGAAGACGGTTTGAGATTGGGTGCGCCTAAAGGTGGGCGTGGCCATAAGTGACAGACACCGCCTTGTCCCCCCCCCATCCCCTTCCCTTCACAGGAAGTGATTCTGGACACCTCGGTAACAGACTACAACCTGCCCAGGCTTCGCCCCGGGTCCAAGTACGCGGTGCAGCTTCAGGCGGAGGGAGGCGAAGAGTCCTGGGCCCCCGCCTCCACCGAGTTCACCACCGGTAGCAGACGCTCACAGGTCGCACCGTTGTCATGACGACGGAGCTAGTCAGCGCTGAAGTCTTCCCTCCTGTCCCGTTCTGCAGGCTCCCTGAGGTTCCCCTTCCCCACTGACTGCTCCCAGGAGCTGCTGAACGGCGTCCGGGCGTCGGGCGAGGCGGAGCTCTTTCCCCTGGGGGGCCCCGGGGCCCCCGTCAGGGTCTACTGCGACATGACGACGGACGGAGGAGGCTGGACGGTACGCAGCGACCGCGTGTTCCTCAGGTCGGAGTCAGGTGTTCCTGTTCAGAACCCGTGTGTGTGTGTGTGTGTGTGTGTGTGTGTGTGTGTGTGTGTGTGTGTGTGTGTGTGTGTGTGTGTGTGTCTGCAGGTGTTCCAGAGGAGGAAGGACGGCTCGGTGAACTTCTTCAGAGGCTGGAAGGACTACGTGAAAGGGTTTGGGGATCTGAGCGGAGAGTTCTGGCTCGGTGAGTCACTTCCTGTCTACTTCCTGTCCACTTCCTGTCCACTTCCTGTCCAGGTCCGGCGTTATTTTAGCTTATCTGTTAAACATCCTTCCACTTCCTGTCCACTTCCTGTCCACTTTCTGTCTACTTCCTGTCCACTTCTTTTCCACTTCCTGTCCGGGTCCGGCGTCATTTTAGCTTATCTGTTGAACTTCATTACACTTCCTTCCACTTCCTGTCCTCTTCCTGTCCACTTTCTGTCCACTTTCTGCCTACTTCCTGTCCACTTCCTGTCCACTTCCTGTCCACTTTCTGCCTACTTCCTGTCCACTTCCTGTCCAGGTCTGGCGTTATTTTATCTTATCCTTTAAACTGAAGCCTCTGATCCTCGTCTTCATCACTCGGTCCGGCTTTAATGCGTTCAGCAGCAGCCGCTCGTCTGGGCTGCTGACCAGAACAAATTGCATGCTGGGACCAACAGAGGGGATTCTGGGGAAGCGGAGAATCCCTTCAGGACGATGAGCTCGCTAATGGGGAGGAAATGTGACGACTCAGCAGTCACACGGCTCCACCGGAGCATCGACAAACTCCGAATCGTCTATCGTCGCTGCGTCGTCCGCTTCGACTTTGGAGGCGGGGCTAGCTGATGACATCACAGGGTCAAATCATGGTCAAATGATGCGTTTCCTGCCCCCCCCCCCCAGGCCTGGACGTCCTCCACAACCTGACCACCGCCACCAAGATGAGTCTGCGGGTCGACCTGCGCGACGCCGTCGAGTCGGCGTTCGCCAAGTACGCCCGCTTCGAGGTGGGGAGGAAGAACTACCGGCTGACGGTGGGCGGCTACAGCGGCACGGCGGGTGAGCCCCCCCCCCCCCCCCCCCCCCCCACAGGAAGCACTGAGGACAACCAGGAAGTCGGTTTCTGAACCATCTTCTGGGGTTTCAGGGGATTCTCTCAGTTACCATAACAACCGGGTGTTCTCCACCAAAGACCGCGACCCGACGCCGTTCATCACGCGCTGCGCCATGTCCTACCGGGGGGGCTGGTGGTACAGGAACTGTCACGAGGCCAACCTCAACGGCCTCTACGGCATCGCCGTCAAGCACCAGGTGACCCCGCCCACCCAGGACGGTCAGGTTACAAACGGTTCAGTATGCTGTAATGTGTGTGTGTGTGTGTGTGTGTGTGTGTGTGTGTGTGTGTGTGTGTGTGTCAGGGTGTGATCTGGACCACCTGGAAAGGGAAAGAGTTCTCCATCCCCTTCACCGAGATGAAGATGAGACCGGCAGCCTTCAGGCCCCCCAGCAGAGGAAGAGGGAGAAGAGAATGAACTGCCACACACACACACACACACACACACACCCACACACACACACCCACACACACACACACACACACACACACACACACACACACACACAGGTTGTACAGCTTTTATCTCCTTCTCAGCGAAGCGATATTTAAACAGACGTTCGCCTGAACTTTCATCGATTCTCGTCGTCGGTTTTGACGCTTTTTTTTTTTTTTAATTGTTTTTGATGTAAATAAATATCAAAGAGCAGAAAAACAGATTCACATGTTCCTGCAGTGCTTTAGTAACGTCGTACGGAGATTAAGAATGTTTTTTAATTAGTCAGGAAGGCTTTATAAATCACTAGAGAACTGCTATGGCTCCTCCTGTTGCTTGCCAAATAGTGAGCTTGCATTTTTCTGCATTGCTAAATGTATAAAGACTCATTTATATTAAATCTGGGTGGGAAAATAAATCCAAACAGGGGGAAACTCCTTTTATGGTCAGCTATTGAGGAGGCGGAGCTTTATTGTGTATTTTATCAGTTTTTACTTTCAGGTTTTATTTTTTTTATAAATATGTTTTCAGTTATAATTTAGTTTTTTTTGTTGGTTTAAACGGCAGGAAAGCATCAATAGATTAATTCTCTAAACGTCTCTACTGGTGGTTGAATTGTAGCCGCGCGCTAACATGCTAACAAGCATCTGAGGACAGTTTAACCTTCTGACAGCAACACGAATATATAAAAACACGCAGCAATGACTTGCCAAATAGTGAGCCCACATTACCTGTTTATTAATGATTTATAGCGTGTTCACAAACTAATTAATATTCAGAATGAGGTAAAGGTACGAAATCAAACGAGTCAAACCATCATGGACGGATTTATTGAGCTTGATGTGTTTTTATTATTTTATTCTGTGTTTTATGTCATGAAAGGAGAAAAAACTCGCCGCTGCTCATTTACGTTTAATAAGCAGCAGATTTTTCTGACTGGGCCTTAAAGCTCGACAGCGCCCCCCGCTGTTCGCTGTAGGACACATCAGTGTTCTGTTTGTTGCCCCCTAAGAGAATAAAATGATTGGAATAAAGAATTGTTGTTCTGGTGCAGATTTAATCCTGTTTTAACGCGACGGTTATATTTTTATTTCACACAACAGGAGATGAAATATTTTGAAGATGATGTGATTTTAAACACCCCAGTTCGGTGCAGGTCTCTCACCCCAGGGGGGGCAGATCCCAGATGTCACCCTTTGTTTTTAATTGGTCCCTTGGGTGTAGCCCCCCTCCCCCCCCGATCTGCTCACCAGACCGCCTCCCACCTGCGCCGGGAGACACCTGGGCCTGACCTGGGGACGGGCGCCCCGCCTCACAGGCCGTGCTGTGATTGGTGGAGGCTGAGGTGGGGGCAGGTCTCCCGGAGCAGGTGGGTCGCTGCAGACGCACCTGGAGGAGTGAGGGTCCGACGGTTTCAGGTGTCGCACGGAGCGCGCTCAGTGGAAACCAATCAGGAGCCTCCGCAGGACAGGTGAGGTTCCGTCTGCTGCTGCCGCCTCAGGTGTGTTGACTCACTGATGGTTCCTGTTGGTAGAGTTGGAATATATACAGTATATAAGTATATATATAAATACTATGTGTGTGTGTATAAATGTAAATGTGTGTATATATATGTATACATACTGTGTGTGTGTATCAATGCAAATATTCATATGCATTATGTATACTGTACTGTATATACTGTATACATATATATGTGTGTATACGTAAGAAGTCCTTGGTTTGTCAAGAAGCTAATGCTATGCTAACACAAACTCAATGACGCTACTTGTATCTTTTTCTTTCTTTTATACAATTTTTTTAAAGTCTTTATTCCCTTCAGTCTGTTGCTCATTATGAATAATTAATCACAATTTACATTTTAATTAACTTTTTTTTTTTACATCTTTTACATCTTTTTTTTAACATCCTTATACATCTTTTACATTTTTTTCTACATTTTTTACATCTTTTTTTTACATTTTTACATTTTTTTTTACATTTTTACATTTTTTTAAAGTCTTTTTGACATCTTTTTTTTTTTACATTTTTTACATCTTTTATAACATCTTTTTACATCTTTTTTTTTTTTTTTTTTACATTTTTTACATCTTTTTGACATTTTTTACATCTTTTTTTTTGCATCTTTTTCCATGAACACTTAAATCCCCTTTCTGACATTAGTAACTGCAGCAGCGTCCACTTGACCTCCTTTCCGTTTGGCTCTAAAGGAGATAAAAACGTTTGAATTAATCAAAGTCATTAAGTCCTGGGCTTTGCTGACTCATGGTTTCTATTAATGGCGGCGTTAATGAGTCTGCTTCACGTCTCCAATCAGGGCTGTGATTACTGAGTGGAGCCACAATTACCGGCTGCTCCACACAATCATGATGTCTCCTAACGACCGGGCCCTCGAGGACCTTTTATACAGCAGTGACCTTGGCGACAAAGGGGAGGGGCCGGAGCTGGGCGGCGGCCCCGAGGCGCTGGAGGAGAACGCCGCGGTTGACAACGTGAGCGATGGTGGAAGAAATACTTTAAAAAAAACCCAACTCAAACGACTGATGCTAATTCAAATTCAAAAAACTTTATTAGTCCTCAATTGGCAATTGAAAGCACATAAAGCAGAATAGATTTAAAACCTAGTGTAGATGTAAACATAAACAAACATAAATAATAAATAATTCCAAATATAAATATGAATACAATGTTAAATAATAATTCAAAACCTAATTTGTACAAAACTTAATGGGTTATTTAGTTCAGAAACTAGTTTGTTTAAAACCTTGTTATGCCACGCTAACTAGCATACTATGCTAATAGCATAACCTAGCTATGCTATGCTGTGAACGTACTGTAGCATCTTTGCTAGCATCTTCGTTAGCATGCGCCACAATCTGCAGAGATAGGGACTTCCCTCAGACCTGCTTTAGCGATGGATGCTAACGCTTTAGCTCAGAGGCTACAGGAGGTTTCAGCTAATAAACGGTTTACGTAAAAGATTTTTAAATTAGCGTTAGCCTGGAGGTGAGTAGATAATGACTAATTTGTTTTTTTTAAGTGAACTGTTCCTTTAATTGAAGATTAAAAAAAAGATTTTAAAAAATTCTTCTGCGTGACCTTTGACCTTTTCTAGACTAAATCAGAAGTATCCCATCTGGATTAAAACTCCCTCATCTGATGCTGTGTTTTGTTTTTTTTCCCCAAGCCTCCGATGGCCGTGTCCGTCCAGGAGCCAATGATCTGCGGCGACTGCGGCGAGCAGGTGCTGGACCGCTTCTTCCTATTGGCTGCTGGCAGGGTGTGGCACAGCGTCTGCCTCCGCTGCAGCCAATGCCAGTGCGAGCTGCAGAGCCACCCGTCGCTCTACTGGAGGGACGGAAACATCTACTGCCAGCAGGACTACAGCCGGTCCACCACTACTTCCTGTTATATAGAAGATTATATAAAAGCAACATAATCATTTTAATTCTTATACATTTAATCAAATTTAACGAAACATTTTCTTTCTCTTCCTGGTCAGGTTGTTTGGAGGTGGGAACTGCGCTCGCTGCTTCCAGCCAATCCCGTCCTCGGCTCTGGTCATGAGGTCCGGTGAGCTGACGTTCCATCCGCACTGCTTCTACTGCCAGGTCAGAGAAAAAGTTCAATAAATAAATAAACACACTGGGCTGTATTATAATCTGAGGATGGATTTCAATTACTATTATTTTTAAATTTTTTTGTTTATTATTTTTTTTACTCCATGTTTAGCTACGTAGCAGCTGATTCTGAACGATGTTTTGTTTTAAATGAGTGAATTCTCTCCTCCACGTCTGTCTGTGACTGAGATGCTTGCCTCGGTCACATGACTACCTTCTTAAAGGGGCCGCTCCGGCCGCTAACACAGAATACAATAGCGCTAAACTGAAACTCCCAAGCTAGCAGAACCAACCAGAAACAAACGTTGGTGTGACGTCACGAGGACGCTGCTAATAAAGTTGATACAAACTGGATTCAGGTTTATTGTTACCTTTAGAATAAAACAGTTTCATGCTGGTCGTATCGTTTTATCTCGTTGGTCCGTGACGTTAAACCGGTAGGAGAACAGCGGTGTAGCCTACTTGTAGCTTCAGCATCACTGTCGCCACCTTGTGGTGAAGACGAGGTACTGACGGAACACGTCCTCTTACACACACACACACACACACACACACACACACACGTGATCATGTTCATGTCCTGCAGGAGTGTGACGTGAAGCTGATTCCAGGGAACCTGTACTGCATGCAGGGACCGAACCTGTACTGTCAGTCCCATTACCATGGCAACGAGAGCATCCCGCTGTCACATGACGTCCAGCCTAAAGCATGTCTGAAAGAAGGTGTGTGTGTGTGTGTGTGTGTGTGTGTGTGTGTCTGTGTGGGTGTGTGTGTGTCTGTTTAAAAAGAAACAAATGTTCCATGTTCTGTACCTGGCCTTAAATTATATCTCGTTAAACTGTCGTCATGGAGACGGCCACGCCCTAAATGAACCATCTTGAAACTGTTTAGGTGTGTTCTGGTCCAGCTCATAAAACACTTGTGTGTGTGTGTGTGTGTGTGTGTGTGTGTGGACGCAGATCAGAACCAGGTCTCAGAAGAAGGGGAGGAGTCTGTCAGCAGTCCTGAGCCACGATTGGACGACCGAGTGGCCGGTGGGCGGATCCGTAGGCGGACCAAACGGATCCGGACGTGTTTCCGCAGCGAGCAGCTCCGAGTGCTGGAGTCGTGTTTCGCCCAGAAACACAACCCCGACGGGAAAGACTGGACCTGCCTGACCCACAAGACCGGCCTCCCCAAGAGAGTCCTGCAGGTAGGACCGCGGAGGATTAGCATCCGTTAGCATCGGGGCACATCCTGCACCGCAAGTACAGTATTTTACGCACTATAAATCACACCTAAAAGCCTTTAATTTTCTCAAAAACCAACAGTGCAATTTATAATCCAGTGCACTTTATAATCCAGTGAAGTGTAATTTCCCCTTGGGGATTAATAAAGTAAATTACACTTCTTCATAGTCCACTGCGCCTTATAGTCTAGTGCGCTTTATAATCCAGTGTGCTTTATAATCCGGTGCACTTTATAATCCGGTGCACTTTATAATCCAGTGCACTTTATAGTCCAGCACTCTTTATAATCCAGTGCTCCTTATAATCCAGTGTGTTGTATAATCCAATGCACCTTATTTATGAAAAAAGGTTTTAAAATAGGGCATTCATTGACGGCGCGCCTTATAGTCCAGTGCGCCTAATAATCCAGTGCACTTTCTAATCCAGTGCGTTTTACAGTCCAGTGCGCCTTACAGTCCAGTGCGCCTTATAGTCCAGTGCGCCTTACAGTTCAGTGCGCCTTATATTCCAGTGCGCCTTATAGTCCAGTGCGCCTTACAGTTCAGTGCGCCTTACAGTCCAGTGCGCCTTACAGTCCAGTGCGCCTTATAGTCCAGTGCGCCTTACAGTCCAGTGCGCCTTATAGTCCAGTGCGCCTTACAGTCCAGTGCGCCTTACAGTCCAGTGCGCCTTACAGTCCAGTGCGCCTTATAGTCCAGTGCGCCTTACAGTCCAGTGCACCTTACAGTCCAGTGCGCCTTACAGTCCAGTGCGCCTTACAGTCCAGTGCACCTTACAGTCCAGTGCGCCTTATAGTCCAGTGCGCCTTATAGTCCAGTGCACTTTCTAATCCAGTGCGTTTTACAGTCCAGTGCGCCTTACAGTTCAGTGCGCCTTACAGTCCAGTGCGCCTTACAGTCCAGTGCGCCTTACAGTCCAGTGCGCCTTACAGTCCAGTGCGCCTTACAGTTGAGTGCGCCTTACAGTCCAGTGCGCCTTACAGTCCAGTGCGCCTTACAGTCCAGTGCGCTTTATATTCCAGTGCGCCTTACAGTCCAGTGCGCCTTACAGTCCAGTGCGCCTTATAGTCCAGTGCGCCTTACAGTCCAGTGCACCTTACAGTCCAGTGCGCCTTACAGTCCAGTGCACCTTACAGTCCAGTGCGCCTTACAGTCCAGTGCGCCTTACAGTCCAGTGCACCTTACAGTCCAGTGCGCCTTACAGTCCAGTGCGCCTTACAGTCCAGTGCGCCTTACAGTCCAGTGCACCTTACAGTCCAGTGCGCCTTACAGTCCAGTGCACCTTACAGTCCAGTGCGCCTTACAGTCCAGTGCACCTTACAGTCCAGTGCGCCTTACAGTCCAGTGCACCTTATAGTCCAGTGCGCCTTACAGTCCAGTGCACCTTATAGTCCAGTGCGCCTTATAGTCCAGTGCGCCTTACAGTCCAGTGCGCTTTATAGTCCAGTGCGCCTTACAGTCCAGTGCGCCTTACAGTCCAGTGCGCCTTATAGTCCAGTGCGCCTTACAGTCCAGTGCACCTTACAGTCCAGTGCGCCTTACAGTCCAGTGCACCTTACAGTCCAGTGCGCCTTACAGTCCAGTGCGCCTTACAGTCCAGTGCACCTTACAGTCCAGTGCGCCTTACAGTCCAGTGCGCCTTACAGTCCAGTGCGCCTTACAGTCCAGTGCGCCTTACAGTCCAGTGCACCTTACAGTCCAGTGCGCCTTACAGTCCAGTTCACCTTACAGTCCAGTGCGCCTTACAGTCCAGTGCACCTTACAGTCCAGTGCGCCTTAAAGTCCAGTGCACCTTATAGTCCAGTGCGCCTTACAGTCCAGTGCACCTTATAGTCCAGTGCGCCTTATAGTGAGGCAAATACTGTATTTTACCACAAATGAAAATTCTGCGCTGACAGGAAGTAGAATAATATTTCTAGCCTGCACAATATTTCTTTAGCTCAGCAGAAATTAAATAAGACGAAGACTACTTTTAAAAATTAAAAACAAAACATACAAGTCCTAGCATGCTCCCTCCTAAGTAGCATGTATGCTAACACTGTTAGCATGGAGGGTACGGATTTCGTCGATTCTTATTTTCATCTTGCCGTCCCTCAGGTGTGGTTCCAAAATGCCCGGGCCAAACTGAGACGTTCCCTCACCACGGAGGACTCGCCCTTCGCTCCCACGAGAAGCGTCACCGTGGCGACCGGCCCCCCATCCTCCACCTGCTCCCTACAGGACCAATCCCATCCCTTCCCCACCAGCACCATCGACGAGCTGGAGCTGTCGCTGCTCACCGCCCCGCCGGGCGACCCGCAGACTCCCGCCGTCAGCCACCTCCCCTCCTTCTTCCTGGACTACGATTCCCAGGGTGCACCGGGGTGTGCCCCCTCTCTGGAGGGCTACGAAGACTTTGGAGAGGCAGGAAGGGGAGCAGAGGGAGACGCGGATGCTGCTTGTTCTTTTAGCCCGCTGTACTGCTAGTTTTGAGCTTTTCAAAATAAGAGATTATCAGTAGCGGCACGAGAAAACGAAAAGCGTGAATATATCCAAGATTTCTGACATTCTGTGTGTTCATATTTCACCCAATCACAGCACATCTAGTGGAATCACATGACCCCTGTGTGTGAATAAACCTCAGCTGTTGACGTTCACTTCCTGTCGTTCTGCCGTCATTTTAGGTGGTCTTAATTTTTTGCTGATACGACAAAACTGAAGCATCATATGGATGATGCTTGCCTCGGTCACATGACTACCTTCTTAAAGGGGCCGCTCCGGCCGCTAACACAGAATACATTAGCACTAAACTGAAACTCCCCAAGCTAGCAGAACCAACCAGAAACAAACGTTGGCGTGACGTTACGAGGACGCTGCTAATAAAGTTGATTCAAAAAACGTTTTTATTCTGGTCGTATCGTTTTATTTTGTACAACAGTCTGGGAAGAAATCCTTAAAATCGACCTATTTCTCGTGGTGGTCTTTTCATGTCATCCACCACCGCCGCCACCTCCATCACTTCTCCTCCCTGCTGCTCTGAACGACGTCTCCTGATTGGACGATTTCCAGGAAACGCCAGACAGTAAAACAAACCGGCGTGAAGGAGCGTTACGTGTTCATCAACTGATGACGCATCGAGTTACAAAACACCGTTTTTGTCTCGAATGACATTCTTTCGGGCGCGTCTGTTTTCCTACGAGACGACCTTGACGACAGTCGAAGTCGAAACCTGCTCATCTTCTTCTCTCCTCATCCTCACAAGCATCTTAATGAACCGGGCGCCGCCTCTTCGTTAACCGCCTCGCCACTCCAGCGCCGACAATTACGGCACTCTGGGCCTCCAAGGTTTCCCAGCTGAAAGAATGAAGGTTACGACGGTGACGGCGCTTTGCGTCAAAGGGGGAGCGGGCCAATGGCGAGCGGCGGCCTGCGGCCCAACGGCGGCCGGCGAGGGGAGGACGGGGCGGGTCGATTTTAAAAAGGTCAGAGGCGACAAACTCCGAAGATGGTGCAGCGAGTTAGAGCGGCACGCAAGGTAAGACGAGGGACGTTTGGGAGGATTTTATTTAGTCATTTGGTTTCAGCTTAAAAAATATCTGCTTCCAAAGAAATCAGCTGTTATTTAAGAAGAATATTTGATTTTGATTTTAGAGATAATTTCCATTTATGGTTCTGTGCCTTAAAATTCGAAGATCAATAATTTTCCTGAAGGAAAAAGAAAATTTTCCTGTTTAATTTAGAGAAATTAGCTATGGGTCCTTTGTGAATTTTGGAGATTTTTATTCATTTTTCTTAGAAATTTCAGGAAATGTCAGAATTATTCACAGACAATTGCACAAATTTCAATTTAATGTGGTGAAAATATTTTAAATCTGCAAAAAAATTAATTTTGGCTACACCCAGTTTGAGGCATTTGGATGATTTGACAAAATTTTCAGTAAATTAATTTTCCTGAAGGAAAAAGAAAATTTTCCTGTTTGATTTAAAGAGATTATCATGACTTCTTTGTGAATTTTCGAGATTTTTATTTATTTATTTTGAAATTTCAGGAAATGTCAGAATAATTCACAGATTATTGCACAATTTTCAGTTTTAATGTGGTGAAAATATTTAAAATCTGTGCAAAAAATTTAATTTTGGCCAAACCCAGTTTGAGACATTTGGATAATTTTGACAAAATTTCCAGTTTTTTCTGTTTTATGAAAGCAAAAATGGGCAGAACCTTCAAATTTCAAGATCAATTCATTTTCCTGAAAGAAAAAGAAAATTTTCCTCTTTGAGTCCTTTCTTGATTTTGGAGACGCTTTTGTGGGAAATTTCAGAATATTTCACAAAATGTTGAACAAATTTCAGTTTAATGTGGTGAAAGAACTTCAACAAAATTTAACAAAATCATCCAAAATTTCCAGTTATTCTGTTGTATTTTGCGAATGTAGCCTTTCTACTTACGTCTTAAAAACAAAAATGTGCAGAACTCTGCTTGGCACGTCATCCACCACCGTCGCCATCCTAACCTGCAGTGGTTTCTTTTACTCTCTCTGCTTCCAGATGAGACTTTCTTTCCACTTTGGGGCTTCAAACCTCACCTTCCTCTTCCTCGCCCTGCTCTGCTCACGACACGTCACCTCCTTCCCCCACTCCCCCCCCACCCTTCACCCCGTGGGGGGTCTGCCCCAGCTGGAGGCCACCCTGCTGGGGACGCGTGTGGACGACCTGAGGGACGACTGGAAGGTCCGGCCCGCGTGGCGTCAGGACCCCTGGCTGGCCCTGCTCCGGCCCTGGATTGAGGATGAGCTGCTCAGGGGCCTGACAGCCGGGGGCCCCTCCATGGGGAGCTTACTCTACCAGGAGAAGAGAGAGAGAGAGGTGGAGGAGGGGGGGAAGAGGAACGAAGCTCTGACCTCCATCGCCGGAGGACTCCAGGCTGTCAGCCGGGAGAAAGGAGGGTTTGGTTTCCGCTTCGGGAGGAAGAGATGGACAGAGGAGGAAGACGAGTGAAGACGATGGGAGGATGGAGGAGAGGAGAGGGATTCAAGGAGGGTGGCCACGCAAAAAGACCTCAATGCACGGAAATGTTTAAGTCATTTATGGAAACGTTGCCCAGTGAATCACTGCAATAAAAATAACCTGTTCGAGGTTCCAGGTAGGGTGTAGTTAGGCTTTAGCAGATTTTAAATGGGAAAATTCATCAGAATAAAACAAATTTGCAAAAAATGTTTAGAATGCAGACAGTCAGCGCTGTGAAGACGTTCTGTCTGTTCCGTCCTGTGGTTGTAATCACCTGTACGGAATCAGCGTCAGCTTCAAATAAATGTTTAAATATCTCTGTTCAGTGTATTCATGCAGGTACATGCAGTAGATACGTGTTTGAATATAAAATCAATGAATAAAGAGTTGGTGGCAGAATGTCGTCTAACATGGGTTTACACATGAATGCTTCTTCAGTAGTGTCAATAGACAGATAGAAGCACCAAATAAAATAAAATACTCTATTACAAGATTTGCAGAAAATACAAATGCAATTGAGAAAAGTATTTAGGTTAGTCAAACTGTTAAAACATCAAAACGTCATTGTTTAACTCATGCATGATTGTTTCTGGATGAAGTGGAGCTCAGACCGAACTATTTTCTTTAAGACAAGCAACAATTATTATTATCATGATGATGATGATGATGATGATTATTATCATCATTATTATTATCGTTATTATTGTTATTATTATCATAATGTCGTTATTAATTACTAGTATCATTATTTTTATTATTATCACTATTATTATATAAGTTATTATAATATCGATTTGTTTTATTATTATGTTAATTTGGACTCTTTTCGTATTTTAATGTCATTTCATCTATTTTTCATTCAGTACCTTCAAATCTTTCTACTTCTCCTCTGTCAAAACATCCTTTAACGTATTTTGCCTAGCAACCTGCTCTGAATTATTTGATTGGACGAGATGTGCAGCCTATTAGAAAAAAGAAGAGAAGAAGGACCTTGAATGCCTCACACTGTATTTCTACTCCGATCTCACCATTAAAAAAAGTCCTGAAAACTTTCATTAAACTTTTTCACAAGACAGAATAAATGATTATAGCTTTAATATATTTATTACATTTAACTGATATCTTAATATATTTAATATTTATTCGTTCCACTGCGCTGAAATGAGAAAAATGTCAGAAATCATATAAGGAAATTTTCTTTTTTTTTTTTCATCATATTTTTATGTGTCGTTTATTTTTATGAGCACAATAACTTATAGTGATTTACTTTTTTTTTAAGAAAGAGGGGTTAACTTTTGTAAAAAAAAAAAAAAAAAAAAAAAGGATCAGTTTAACTTGTATTTACAATAATCCGATCCTATGCGGAAGTGTCTGACTTGCTCGAGGGGAGCGAAATGCGTCACGACATTGAGATTTACGAGCAGCCCCTGAACGCAGCGCGTCAGACCAGCCCGGCAGCAGCTTCTCGGCGGAACCCGACCGAACATTCAGACCGAAGTCCGGCTTCGACCCGCCGACGGGACGGGCTGACGGATGGAAGATGATCCTAATCGGTGTGTTCGTCCTTGTGACCGTCGGACTCCCGGTTACCGCCGGTAAGTTCGTTTCCCGACACGTTAACGTGAATCCGGTTAAAGTGGAAAGTGAAAGTAACGTAAAAACGTGACGTAATTAACATTTCCGTTGGTTTTTAAACGGATTATTTTGTGTGTTAATGTTATAATAATGTAAAATCTAACATACAAACAATTAAAATTGTTAGCAGCAGCCTGTTAGCCTCTAGCTTGTCCTGGGACAAACAGGAAGTTACGTGAAGGGGCGGGGCCAGCACACCTGGTGAAAGAGTTCTCATCAGAACCCACTCGAGAGCAATGTGTGGTCCTACCTGGCCTAAGTATGCACCTGTCTGTCCACCTGTCTGTCTGTCCACCTGTCTGTCTGTCCACCTGTCTCCTGCAGAGAGACACTCCCTCACCTACCTCTACACGTCCTTCTCCAAACCCGTCTCCGTGGGGGGCATCCCTGACTTCGTTGCCATGGGGATGCTGGACCAGCGGATCATCGACTACTATGACAGCGTCACCCAGGAGAAGGTTCCCCGTCAGCGCTGGATGAAGGAGCGGCTGGAGGACGAGTACTGGAAGCGGGGGACGGCGTCCCGGGACAGCAAGAAGCTGTGGTTCCAGGTCAACACCGACATCCTGATGACCCGCCTGAGATACAACGACTCGGGTGAGGGACGGACGCCGCACTGCGCCGCTGATCTGGGATCGTTTGATCATCCTGGTGAACGATTGGTTTGTGTCGCGTCCAGGTCTTCACATCCTGCAGTGGAAACACGGCTGTGAGGCCGACGCCGACGCCAACGGCATGCTGACGTTCCGCCGCGGCGTGGACATGTACAGCTTCGACGGAGACAACTTCCTGTACTTTGATGACACCCATAAGGTGTGGGTGGCGTCGGTCGAGGCTGCTCAGGAGACCAAGAGGAAGTGGGACGTGGTCCAGGTTCTGAAGGAATACACCGTCGGGTACCTGGAGAACGAGTGTGTGCAGTGGCTGCAGAGGTTCCTCCAGTACTCACAAGAACAGAGGAGATCAGCCCGTAAGCCGGATCTACTTGTTAACTAGTTCCTCAGTCAGCCAGTTAAATCTGTGCTGTTCATGGGTATTTATGTAGAGTAGAACCTACAGTAGAACCTGAGATACGAGTTGAATCCGTTCCAGTCTTGTAAAAAAGCCCTGAACTCCATAAATTATTAAAAAAACCCTCTATTTTTATCAACCAATAGACACGCACACTTTACCTGTGTATAATTAATTATATATAAGTTACGTAAACAATGAAAAAGAATGAAAAGAAACACAAAAGTCATGAGAACACACGAGCTACGTCTTTACTCCACCAAGGAGAACGAGATCCGGTCTCACTGATGTTGTATCCATCCGCCTGCTAGCAGTGGTGTCTTGAAGCGCGGCTTGTATCTCAGATAACTCGTATCTCGAGGTTCGACTTTATTTACGTACCTGTTGCACATCGTTTCTTATAGAAGTCAAACATTATAATAACGTATAATAATTTGAGCTGTGTCTTGTGTTTGCAGCGCCGCCAGAGGTCTACATGTTTGCGAAGAGAAGTAAAGTGAAGGCGGACATGGTGTTGACGTGTCTGGCCACAGGTTTCTACCCACGAAACGTCACCCTGAACATCAGGTTGGACGGACGCATCCTGACCAGAGCGGACGGAGTGGAAAGCTCCGGAATCCGACCCAACGGGGACGACACCTACCAGAGAAGAGACCAGGTGGAGCTCCTGTGGAAGGACGTAGAGGCCAAATACGTCTGTGAATTGATTCACAGCGAATCTGGTTTACACGTGGAGACGGAGTGGGGTAAGAGAGACTTCCTGTTTGTTCCTGATCAGTTGTGGCATCAACTCTTTGAAATTCCATGGTGGGGCTTTTAAAACCATTTATTGGTTTTACTGTGGGTGTGGCGAGAAAAGTAGATCCCGGAGTTTATTTAACCTCCTTTAACGCTGTGAGGAAGAATTTCCTGCTGCTTTTTATTAGTTTTCTTGGACAATCTGAGGGAAGCCACCATGATGGAACTCTTGTCTCGTTAGAATTTAAATCCCAGTGTAACTTCATCGGACTTGTTGGGTCTTCCTGATTTTGACGTATCAAAACGAGCTCCTGTTGTCTGTCTCTAGATCACAAACTCCCCGTGGACAGAACTTTTGGTTGGATCGAGGTCATTACTTTGGTTTTGGGTGCCGTTGCCGCGATTGCCCTGGTCGTCTTCCTCTTCATTCGTTACCTGTGGGCCCCGATAAAATCGAGCTTGTCTGGTGAGTACGGTCTATCGCTCCAGCCGGCTCAGAGGTGTCGCTGCCGTCTCTTCTGTAGCTTCAACAAATTCCAAAAAAGAAACTGAAGTTCTCTTGGATTTGTGTGAATTGTCCTGATCATGATGTTTGTGTTTAGTCGTGTTAGTTGTACTTTAGTCGTGTTAGTTGTACTTTAGTCGTGTTAGTTGTACTTTAGTCGTGTTAGTTGTACTTTAGTCGTGTTAGTTGTAAGTCGACATTCTATCTTTGCAGAATTTATGAAAAAGAAGCCAAAAAACAAAGATGACATCAGTTTGTCTGGTGAAGCAGATCGTCAACTCATTGCGGACAAGATCGCAGGTGAGTCGTTTTTGTTTCGCTGTAATGAAGTCGTTCAGTTTAAACCGTTAAAAACAAGTGGATTCTTTTTAAAGGTAGAAGTTTTATTCCTAGTTTTAGGCCAATGACCACTACGACTCTGGTTTAGGAGTACGATACCCAAATGTCTGTTGTGTTACAGTGTGATGTACCTGCTGCTCAGGTGATGTGATGTCATCAGAAAGCAGGAAGTGTCGTGTTGATAATATATCTGTGTTTGTAGACACACCTGCTGAGCTGAACGAGGTGAAGACTCAGCCACCGAGGAAGGGTGAGTGTCGTCCCCTCATGACGAGGAGATGCTCTACAGGTGCTCAGATGGCCCTAAATACATTAGAACCTACGGTAGAACCTGTAGTAGAACCTGTAGGAGAACCTACAGTAGAACCTGGAGTAGAACCTGTAGGAGAACCTACAGTAGAACCTACAGTAGAACCTACGGTAGAACCTACAGTAGAACCTGTAGTAGAACCTGTAGGAGAACCTACAGTAGAACCTGGAGTAGAACCTGCGTTAGAACCTACAGTAGAACCTAGAGTAGAACCTGCAGGAGAACCTGTAGGAGAACCTAGAGTAGAACCTGGAGTAGAACCTGCGGTAGAACCTACAGTAGAACCTACAGTAGAACCTGCAGGAGAACCTGTAGGAGAACCTAGAGTAGAACCTGGAGTAGAACCTGCGGTAGAACCTACAGTAGAACCTACAGTAGAACCTGCAGGAGAACCTGTAGGAGAACCTAGAGTAGAACCTGTAGGAGAACCTACAGTAGAACCTGCGGTAGAACCTACAGTAGAACCTGTAGGAGAACCCTCAGTAGAACCTACAGTAGAACCTGTAGGAGAACCCTCAGTAGAACCTACAGTAGAACCTGTAGGAGAACCCTCAGTAGAACCTACAGTAGAACCTGTAGGAGATCCTTCAGTAGAACCTACAGTAGAATCTGTAGGAGAACCTAGAGTAGAACCTGGAGTAGAACCTGCGGTAGAACCTACAGTAGAACCTACAGTAGAACCTAGAGTAGAACCTGGAGTAGAACCTGCGGTAGAACCTACAGTAGAACCTACAGTAGAACCTACAGTAGAACCTGTAGGAGAACCTACAGTAGAACCTGTAGAACCCTCAGTAGAACCTACAGTAGAACCTGTAGGAGAACCCACAGTAGAACCTGTAGGAGAACCCTCAGTAGAACCTACAGTAGAACCTGTAGGAGAACCCTCAGTAGAACCTACAGTAGAACCTGAGGTAGAACCTACAGTAGAACCTGAGGTAGAACCTACAGTAGAACCTGTAGAACCCTCAGTAGAACCTACAGTAGAACCTGTAGGAGAACCCTCAGTAGAACCTACAGTAGAACCTGTAGGAGAACCCTCAGTAGAACCTACAGTAGAACCTGTAGGAGAACCCTCAGTAGAACCTACAGTAGAACCTGAGGTAGAACCTACAGTAGAACCTGAGGTAGAACCTACAGTAGAACCTGTGGAATGTGGTAAAGAAGGAGATCCGGTCTCACTGATGTATCCATCCGCCATCTAGTGGTGGTGTCCTGAAGTACGACTCGTATCTCCAGGTTCTAGATGATCGTGTTCTGACTTTTCTTTAACTCTTTCTTGTCTTCCAGATTCCACCACGTCTGTCTGCAGTTCAGACTCTGGTTTATCCTGTAAGTTTCTTCGTAAAGTGATTGGAATGAAGTGACTGAAACACAAACGAACCAATGTTTTTATTTTTCTCTGCAGCTTCAAGCAGCCATAAGTCCAAACAGGAGACCCAGGGCCTGATGGGGGCCAACGAACAGGAGCCACGCAGTTAGGGCCACTACAGCAAAAGTAATTCAAATGACAGGGAAGTGAAAAAGCTGCTCGGGTGAGTTTGAGCTGTAGGATGTGAATCAAAGTGGATTTGTTTTTGAATACGTTTGTGTCTGAGAACCAACCAAAACTTGTTCTGAGCAGAAATCAGCTCGTAGATGATGATTAAAAAAAAAATCCAGAAACCAAAATGTGTATACATTTTTTTCAAATCAAACTCTAAAATCCGATTGGGCGCTTCACGTGCCACGCCCATCGTGTTCCAGCGAGCTGCCTCGTTTTAAAGACGTTTCTGTCGCGTTTTGCTTCTTCTGATTTTCAGTTCTTTGATTCCACCTGCTCTCGTTTGTACTTGAAGCTAAGCTAGCCTTGATGATGTGTTTGAGGTCGTGGGTTATTTCAGTTGCAGTTAATGTTGGAAAGTGAATGAGAGCAAGTGAAGGTAAATACACTGAAATGTAGTTTTTGAGAGTTTCGTGTCTAATCAGCAGAAATCCTTCATGAACTTGACTTTTATTTCTTAAAGCAAAGCTTTTATTAACGAATGTGTGAATTTTTGTTGACCTCGATGTAAATGTAAAATGATTTTATTGCCAAGATTTAGTAATAATTTTAGTTTAAGCCCATGACTTTACCTTGAATTGTACATTTGTTGTTTTTTGCTCGTTGCTTTTGAAGTTCTGACCAATAAATAATCTTAAAACTGTCAGCATTTTAGATTTTTATATGAAATTTAAAATTTTCAAGGAGAATCTGTGGAGATGTGGGCAGTAGTGTGGCGTCATTTCATAATTAATGAGTGGGTTGATTAATGAGCTTTTTGTAATTGTTATCTTAGCATGTTCACTAGCATTAGCCTCAGCAAACATCGAGATGTGCACTCTCATTGAAATTCCTTCAGATTCTATTTAGAAGCAAAACTTTGAGATTTTTGTGAGGATGAAACCAGAAATATCGATGTTGTTCTTCACCGCTGGCTAACTCAAACCCGACTTGAGAAAACCAGGAAGCGCGATGGTTCAAACGTGCGATCGACCAATCGGAATGACAACCAGAGACGTTTGTGTTTCTGAATCCTGATTTATTTCAAAAAAGTTCAAAAGTCTCCAAATCGTCTAAAAAAACAAAAAACAAAAAAAACACGATGACATCATCACAAATACGGCGTCCGTTTTCGAGCCATTGTCACTTGTGGCGGCGGCAGATGCGTCCGTCCGTCCGTCCGTCCGGCCTCAGCTCTGCTGCAGCTTCTGTCCGCCGTGGCGCCGGATGTGCCGCTTGTAGTTGGAGTTGTCGCTGAACCGGCGGCCGCACTCGTCGCAGCGGTACGGCTTCTCCCCCGTGTGGATGCGCAGGTGCTTCTGGTAGCCGTCGAAGCGCGTCAGCCGCTTGCCGCAGATGTCGCAAGTGTACGACTTGTCCGGTTTGTGGTCCCCCTTACGGTGAATCTGGACGTGTTTGGCCCAGTGGCCGCGCTGGGAGAAGGCCCGCCCACAGACGGCGCAGACGTACGAGTCCGCCGCCGCCGCCTCATACGGCGTCTCCAGTTTGACCCGGTCCGTTCCCTCCGACGCGTCGTCGTCGAGGTCCGAGCCGCCCGGCGGGATCGACGGTCCCGGCCGCTGGTCCAGCTCCAACAACGACGACGCGTCCTGCTCGTCACTCTGGAACGGCTCCTCCCACGGCTCCTCCTCCTGCTTGATCTGAGGCGACGCCCCCTCTCTGGAGCTCCACCCCTGCTGCTCGCACACAACTGCCAATCACAGCAGACTGCAGAGTCAGCTGATTGCTTGAACAAGGAGAGCGTCAAGATCTGAAAACTTCAAATCCAGAAACTTTTATTTATTCAGAAGCAAATGAGACCACACCCTCCTGCCTTGACCTTTGACCCTGAACACTCAGGGGACGTTACACAAAGAAGTTTCTTCCAGAATAATTAATGAAATACTGATGAGATCTGAGACCGACCAGATCTTCTGGATCTGAATACATTCTTCATCATTTTGCCTTCAGCACCTTCATCATTCGTGAAGTTGGAAAAAATCTCAAATTGGGAAAATGTTGTATTTTGCTTTTTTAGAAGGCAAGAAAAATAAAGCTTTTTAAAAATTATATCTTGTTTTGGCAAAGTTTTAAGTTCATCAATATAAGAAGCAAATACCTGAATTCAAAAATTTTATGATACAATTTTATATAAAAATCAGTTAATTGAACAAAAGGCATTAAAAACTTTAAATATTTGTATTATATTCACATTATTTCACCCTATTCTAATTGTTATATAATCATTTTATTTACGGTTATTTATTTTGAAATAAAGCAAAAAAAAAACAACAACCCACACAAATTATAACTCCATTATAAACGGCTATAATGTGTTATAAACGGTTATAATGTGTTATAAACGGTTATAACGGTGCCCTCGTTAAACCGGGACCGGCTCCGAACCTGAGGCGTCGGTCTGGACCGAGACGCGGGGCGTCCGGGAGAGCTCCAGCAGCCGCCGCTGCCGGTCGATCTCCAGCTTGGAGCGGGAGATCTCCTCCTCGTAGGCGGCGATGGTTCTCCCGAAGGCGGTGAAGATCTCCTCGGCGGCGGCGGTGAGCCGCTGGTTGATCAGCAGCCGCAGCAGCTCGATCTTCGACATGTTGGCGTCCGAGTAGCGGCGGAGTGAAGCGTTCTGCTGGAGTACTTCCGGGTTCCTGTGCGCATGCTCAGGGAGTTCTCGCGATAGCTCTATCGCCCCCTGGCGGAGAGGCAGTCCAACGACTGAGAAAGACTTGAATATAAAAACTGATGTTTCAAACGTTAGAAACATGAAAGAAATTCACTTTTTAAATAAAGTATGAACGGCTTTACAAAAATAAGACATAAATTCATCTTTAATATTCATTTCTTGCTGTTTAAAACCAGGAGAGCAGCTCAACATCCAGAAACACCAGAACGGACGATCTGACGTCTCATCAATGGTTGTTTTTGTCTCTGAACCAGGACCGTCTTACTGTGAGGAAACAGTTTTACCCGTCATGTTCTTATCAGGTCAATCCATTTTATTCATAAAGCACCAAATCATAAAAAAACATGTTATATCAAGGCACGGACCCAACATCTCTCGTGAGAAGAACATGGAGAGACAGACTTTGTCAGAAAACCGGAAAGAGAAAAAGAGAAAAAGTGTTAAAACATTTCAATAATAATTTTTTTAAAGAGTCACGGGACATAACTAGAAGACAGAAAAGTTTTCCGTAATCCTAAAGCTGTTTAAATCAATCCACTGGACTTTAAGGTTTCTTGAAGACGTTTCACCTCATCCAAGAGGCTTCTTCAGTTCTTGTGCTGGTTGGGTCAAGATCCATCACCGCTAGAACTGAAGAAGCCTCTTTAGGAGAACTGAGAACCGTCATTTGGCACAAACTATTAATCTAATAATCCCGATGACCCCGTCATGTTTTCGGCCCCTCGCTGACCCGCCGTCTCCGCTGACACGGGTGTTTGTAGAAACAGGACAGCTGACTGAAGCGCCGCTCACAGTTGGAGCAGCGGTACGGCCGCTCTCCGGTGTGTGTCCTCAGGTGCACCGTCAGGTTGCCCTTCTCCACGAAGCCGCGGCCGCAGTACGAGCAGGCGAAGGGCTTCTCGCCCGTGTGGCTGCGGACGTGCCGCACCAGCGTGGCCCGGCGGCCGAAGCTCTTCCCGCAGACGGTGCAGGCGAACGGCCGCTCGCCGGAGTGGATCCTCATGTGCGTCCTGAGGTTCCCCCGCAGCGTGAAGCTCTGTCCGCAGACGCCGCAGCGGAACGCCGCCTCCCTGTGCGTGCCCAGGTGCAGCTTCAGGTCCTCGGCGGCCTCCAGGCGTTTCCCGCACAGGCCGCAGTCGCTCAGGTGCGCCGAGGAATGAGCGAAGAGATGCCGGACCCGCTGGAACGGCTCGCCGCAGACTTTGCAGGAGAACGCCGAGGGGGTCTGCGGAGGCGGGTCCGGGGAGGTCGGAGGGGAAGCCGGTGGTTCCTGCAGGTCTTCGGGGTTCCACAGTCCGGCGGCGTCGCCCCAGTCGGCCAGGAGGCGGCCGTCGCCGGGGGAACCGCCGGTCGGATCGGAGGACGGCTCGCCACAGTCGCCGCTAGCAGCTTCTGTTTTAATGTGGGTGGCGACGGCGGCGTCCATCCGGTCCGAATGGTTAGGTTGGTCCAGCTGGAGGTTCAGGTCTTCGGGACACAGTTTGATCCAGGACGGAACCGGAAGCGGGTCTGGAGACGGAACACAGGATGAGGAGACGGAACCAGCAGCGGGTTCCAAACGGGTGTTTATGTCCGTTGCCATGGCAACGGTCAACCAATCTCTATCTTTAGTGTCAATGCTAATGAGTTGATATTTGTTTCCGTGACGATGGATAAACGTGGAAGTAATGTGTGTGGTTCTATTTTTGCTAAATGGACAAAAAGTCCACTTAGTAATAATAATAAATAATTAATAGATACATTGATAATAAATTAAAAATTCAATTAAATTTAAATAATTTTTGATTACTTGTCTACTATCAACAAAATCGATACAATAATTATTTGAAATATCCGATTACTGCTGCCCAGTGATCACGTGTCCGATCAGCCGATCACCAACTAGTGATCAGTATTGATCAGCTTCAGATGAGCATCAGGTGAAACCTCCACCTGCTGCCCGGTTCCGTTTCTCCTCCGCGGCCCTCAGGACGTCCAGCTGCCGCCGCTGGAGCTCGATCTGCTCCCGGTACCGGACCACGGTCCTCACGAACACCTCCAGGATGTCGTCCACGGCCGCCGTCAGCCGCTCGGTCACCAGCGTCCTCAGGGTGTCCATCTCGGCCCGGGGGCTGCTCGACCCCCCCGGACCGAGAGCCTCCAGGGAGCCGGAGGAGCAGAGCGGAAGCAGCAGCTGCGGGTCGGAGGTCATGATGAGGAGGAAACGTTCCGATGAAGAGCTGAGGATGAAGAGCAGGGACGGAAGCGCGTTGGAACGGTCACAGCAGCCACCGGAAGCTGCTGCTGGTCGCTAATCCAGAAAGCCCCGCCTCCCTGAGGTCCGGCGCCAAAACACGTCCGACGGGAACAAAACAATGTTCCGGGCAGAAGTTTCCTGGTTCCACTTCCTTCAACCGAACTTTAGACGTGTTTTATTTGGGGATAAAGTGTTCAATCCACGCGTGATCGTCTGTGAACATGAAGTAAATCTCCTCCTCTTCCTTTTTAGGGTCTGGAGTTCTTTGTGAACCAGGAAACTGATCAGCCGGATGACTGGGGAGCGTTCAAATCAGGGTGTGTCTCAGTCAGGTGACGTCGTTCAGAATTTTGGGGGAAATTAAATTTTTTTGTGACTGAAAGAGAAAAAAAAAAAAGAAAATCCTCCATGAATTTCCTTCATCCATTCACTGTTTTTCATGTCACGAATATTTTCCGTTTCAGGATCAGCTAGCAGAAAAAGGTGAGCAACAAGGATCCAGTTTAGAAATAAGAAAATAGTTTTATTAGAATTAAAATAAAAAACCCTTCGGATTCCAAACGAAACCTTCATTCATGTAAATATTTAGCTCCATAAATTCTTATTTCATTGGATGAGCTAAGTTTCCATAGAGACGGTGTTCTGTGTGGGCGTGTCCTGATGGTTACTAACTTCCTGTTACCTCTGCTAGAACATGAGCCCTGTGAGCTCTGTTCCTCATCTCTGCCGACTTGTTCATAAAGTTTGAAGTTTTGAGAAACAAATTGATGACAAACCTTTTTCTTCTCTAACAGACGATGATGTGGCTGCATTTACTGAACCGACGCCTTCAGTTCTGGATTCAGGAGGATCTGCTGCTCTCGAGGCGACTCCCTCTACATCCTTCTCCCTCTTCTTGTCCTCCTCCTGTGTATTTAGATGTCTTATTTTCGCTGACGACACCATGTTGTTTTCCAGAGGTGCGAACAAAATAATTGACAAAGTACCTGACCCAAAGTGACCAGAAAAGAAAGTTTCTACAGGACAAAAACCAAGAGATTTATTAAGAAATGGTGAGAACTGAAGAAAGAAAACGACTCCCGGGGCGAGACATCACCACCAGCGCTCTAGAAGTCTCTCCTCTGACTCCGTCTCAGGCCGTCTAGGGAGGAAGAGGAGGAAAACCTGCACAGAACATCTTGGTTACTTCCGGGTTCTCCAGCCACAGGAGGCTTTGTTTCCCTCAGATGAAGAACTTGGAAGTGACGGACGGAGACTCTTTGTCGTGGACGGACGAGTGTCGCTTCAGGTTTTCTTTCCTTGCGAACTCTTTTCCACAAACGGAGCAACTGAAGGGCTTCTCCGACAGGTGGACGCTGACGTGACGGCTCATGGTTCCGTGCTGCGCAAACGTTTTCCCGCAAACCGCGCAGCTGAACGGTTTTTCGCCCGTGTGGAGAACAAAATGCTGCTTCAGGTTTTCTTTTCTGGCAAACCTCTTGCCGCAAACCGAGCAGCTGTACGGTCTCTCGCCCGTGTGCGACACCAGGTGACGGTTCAGAGTTCTCTTGTGGGAGAAAGTCTTACCGCAAACCGAACAGCTGAACTCTTTCTGTCCCGTCAGGAGAGAGAAGCGTCGCGTCACGCTTCCCGTCTGTCTGAACATCTGCTCAAAAACCGAGGCGCCGATCAGTCCCCCTCCCGTTGCAAGGCTTTGATTTATTCGTGAAGGGTGTCCAAATGTCTGACGGCCGCCGGCGTCCTCATCGCTCTCCTGATCGGGTTCCATCTTCACCTGATTACCTGGATCGGACTGTTCACACTCGTCTGAATCCGTCCTCATCCCTTCCTGCTGGTGGAGCGCTGAGAACTGAGGCTCCTCCTCCTCTTCTTCTTCTTCTTCTTCGTCTTCTTCGCTCTTCACAGGAGCAGGAGAATATCTGAATTCGGTGACGTCAGACTCTCCACCCTGATTGGTCCAGAGTCTCTCCTGTTCCTCTTTTACGTGTTGCCGTTCTGGTGGGTTCTCCTGGTCCGGACTGGGATTGCGGTCCTGCTGCTCCACGAGAACCTCTTCCTGATTCAACAGCAGCTGCTGGAATTCTGTGGAAAACAGGAAGTTGTGTTAACTTCAATACAGCCACCCCCCCCCACCCCGAACTCTCAGTGTTGTGCTCGTTGATGTTAATCGTTGGTGGAGTGTCTGGTGAGTCTTAGGGAACAGAACTTCAGTATTTAGAGTAGTAATGACATTTAAATGACCTTTATGGGTTGAAAATTAATAAAAAGGGACTTACAAACAATTCAGCTTATGAACAATTCAACTTATGAACAACCTCTAGGAACCAGTTGTGTTTGTATGTTGAGGACTAGCTGTATTTAAACTCTTGAATTTGCTTTAAAAGACAGACGAACTTAAAAATAAGATTTTCACCAAAGTTTCTTTTCTTTTTTATTTCTAACAGAAATCAGGAACATGAACGTGAACGCAACACTTTGACTCGAGTATTTTCCTGAAGTACCAGCAGGAGTATTTCTACTCCTACAAACAGTAACAGATGTCGGTGGAACTCTCCGACCTGCTGCCCGGTTCCGTTTCTCCTCCGCGGCCCTCAGGACGTCCAGCTGCCGCCGCTGGAGCTCGATCTGCTCCCGGTACCGGACCACGGTCCTCACGAACACCTCCAGGATGTCGTCCACGGCCGCCGTCAGCCGCTCGGTCACCAGCGTCCTCAGGGTGTCCATCTCGGCCCGGGGGCTGCTCGACCCCCCCGGACCGAGAGCCTCCAGGGAGCCGGAGGAGCAGAGCGGAAGCAGCAGCTGCGGGTCGGAGGTCATGATGAGGAGGAAACGTTCCGATGAAGAGCTGAGGATGAAGAGGAGGGACGGAAGCGCGTTGGAACGGTCACAGCAGCCACCGGAAGCTGCTGCTGGTCGCTAATCCAGAAAGCCCCGCCTCCCTGAGGTCCGGCGCCAAAACACGTCCGACGGGAACAAAACAATGTTCCGGGCAGAAGTTTCCTGGTTCCTGTTTTTAAATCTTAACGTGTTCAAACATGAAAACTCCGCTTTGTACGAGTCGCGACAGCGGAAGAAGCTAGGATTAAAAACACATGAATGAATGAATAAAAAACTTTAGACTTTATGGGATAATGGAGCGGCTATATCCATTCCGACCAGTAGGTGGCGATAGTTAGCATCAGACGATGATTGTTAACTGACCGGAAATACACGAAGTAGACTCCGGCCCACTGTGGAAGTCTGTTAGTAATCATCAGCAGAAGCGGTCCAACTTGTACCGAGGCTAACAGGCTAACAATCCGTCACGTGTGACGTTCGTTCCCATCAGCCCCGGTCGGAGTGACGCAGCAGAGCCAGAATGTGTGACCGAACCAGTTCAGACGGACTTTGTCTCAGGCTGCTCTCCCGTTAGCCTGTGATGCTAATACAAGTTACCGGAAGTAGCATACGGAGCCTCTCAGTAGAACCCGGAACAAAACAGCTGGTCATGTGACGCAGCATCACCTCCATGGAAGAGCCTGATGTCAAAGCTCCAGTCCGCTCACACACAGGTGGGTTCTACCTGCTGGTTCTGGTTCTGGTTCGGTTTTTAATGATTAAGTGAAGTGCAACTAACCACACAGTCCGGCTTTACCTTAAAAATGAACTCCCACCCCCACCTCAAAGATTTCCCTGGCAAGTCAGTTCCTGTCCTGTCCTGCCGGTGGTCGTCTGGTAAACACTGGAGGTCAACCAATCATGATGACTAAATCAGAATAACAGATCGGAAGCTTTAAGTCATTGTTATTCCTCTGGTAACCATGGTGACCTGAAGGTAACACAGCCTGGTGATGAATGACGCCTTTTTCACTCAGTAACAACAAAGCATCAAAACTTTGGGTCCATCTCCAGGAGACTCCCTCAACTGTAATCCCATTGAGGACCTGTGGTCAGTCCCCCAGAGACGGATGGACAAACAAAAACACACAAATTTGGACAAACTCCTAGTATTGATTGTAAAGAACAGTCTGCTGTCGGTCAGGAGAGGGCCAGAAGTTAACAGACAGTCAGGGCCAATCACAGAGGTCTGGAAAAAGAAGCGTCCACGCTGCAAATGTTGACTCTTTGCATAAAGTTCTTGTGATTGTACTTCAGTATGTTTTAGTTACATCTGACAAAAAACTATAAAATCACTGATTTCTGTGTCTCTTAATTGTCTGCAGACGTCCAGCAGCTGTCAGCAATTAAAAGGAGAGGTTCTCCATGAAGAACTGAACCAGAACCTCAGTCCGAAGCTGATGGAGGTTCTGATTATTAAAAAGGAAAAGGAGGAAATCTGGACCAGCCAGGAAGGAGAGCAGCATCAAGATCAAATGAAGACTGAAGAAGACTGTAAAGACCCAGAACCAGACAGGAACTCAGAGTCTTCTGAACCTGAGACTGATGACAGTGCTGACTGGGAAGATTACAGGCAACTCCAACCAGGTTCAGACCCGTTAGAAAGTGATGGGACACCAGAACCAGGAGGGAAACCGTTCAACTGCTCAATCTGTGGTAACAGTTACCTCAGGAAGTCTTCACTGAGAGATCACATGAGGCTTCACGCGGAAGGAAGACATTTCAGCTGCTCTGTTTGCAGCAAGAAGTTTCTATGGAGGACAGGGGTTGTGAGACACATGAGAGTCCACACAGGAGAGAAACCCTACAGGTGTGAGATCTGTAACGCAAGACTGACTGAGAAATCCACTCTGATCGCGCACCTGAGAATCCACACGGGAGAGAATCCCTTCAAGTGTTCCGTTTGTGAAGCGTCTTTCCACGTCTCATCCCATTTGTCCAAACACATGAAGGTTCACTCCGGAGAGAAACGCTTCAGCTGCTCGGTTTGTGGTCTAAAGTTTGCTCAGCGTGAAACCCTGAAACGCCACAGATCCGTCCACAAAGGAGAGAAACTTTTCAGTTGCTCGCTTTGTGCTAAGAAGTTTGTGAGCAGGGGATCGCTGAGGAAACACGGGACGATCCACTCAGGAGAAAAGCCTTTCAGCTGCTCGGTTTGTGGGAAAACGTTTGTTTGCCGCAGCTCCCTGAGACGACACAGGACGGCCCACTCAGAAGAAAAGCCCTTCAACTGCTCAGTTTGTGGGAAAGGTTATACCCGCTCTGAGAATATGAAACGGCACAAGTGTCAAATGAGAGGAGAAGCTGTCTGAGGTCAACATGGACAGACGGGAAGTCTTGTCCCCTTTCTTTTTGAGACTAATTGTGTAAAGTATTTATTTTTCTGTTAAAACTAAATGTAATAATCTGTGCTGCTCTAGTAGGATGAAAGCATCAAAAATCTTTGTCGCATTTAGAATCTCGGTGAGTTAACTGAAAGTCTGTGCTGCAAAACTCAAAATGAAAAGAAAGAAATGAAAACTCACCTGAACATGAAGCAACTACTGAATCCAGTGGGTGAAGTCTATTATATCGTATTTTCCGGACTAGAAGTCACCACTTTTTTCACACGAGCATGAGACAGATATGGAAGAGAGACGGTGCCATAGGGTTTTGAATAAATATTTTGCACATCATGCGCAAGGCTTATGATGGGAAACGTAAAGAAAGCCACGCGATGCAGCGTGGCTGTATCGCGTGTTAAAGGCTGTCGAAGTAGGAAAGCTGCTGCATGTTAGCTTAGCATCACTGAATTGATATTGAGACGTTGGACACGGCAGAGTTTTACTGTTGTGTTACAGGCACTTTGGAAAAAAAAGTGGTTATTAATATGTTGCTGCTGCACAGTACATTCGTACAATCTTGACAGTCATAAATATCTTTCTATAATTGCTTGTTTGTTGCACCTGTGTTTTGTTTTTGTACTTTTTACTTGAACCTGAGTCCTTTTTTGCACTGAGAGATGTCTAAAAAATTTGTTGCACACTTGTGGCTGATGACATTAAAGGCATTCTACACTCTTAAAAGTCTTTCTTCGTAAATATTTCTTTACAACACTTTCATGCCTGCAGCTTATACACAGGAGCGCTCAGTAGTTAATAGTCCAGAAAGTACTCAGTGGTTTGTTCCGAAGGAGGACACTAACTACAGGTCACAGACCTCAAACCAACACCATCACCAGCAAAACCAGTAGGTGGCGGTAGTGAGCAATAGACGGTGATTGTTAATCGACCGGAAATACACGAAGAAGACTCCGGCCCACTGCGGAAGTCTGTCAGCAACAATCGACAGAAGAGGAACAGAGCATGTACCGAGGCTAACAGGCTAACTATCCGTCACGTGTGACGTTCGTTCCCATCAGCCCCGGTCGGAGTGACGCAGCAGAGCCAGAATGTGTGACTGAACCAGTTCAAACGGACTATGTCTCAGGCTGCTTTCCCGTTAGCTTGTGATGCTAACACAAGTTACCGGAAGTAGCATCCGGAGCTAAACGGAGCCTCTCAGCAGAACCCGGAACGGGTTGGTTGGACAGAAGCCGTTGGTCCAGTTGAGCTGTGTGAACGGACAATGTTCCCTTCATCAGAACAACGAGCATGTTAGCTGTCTCTGCTGTAAGACGGCCCTGCTAGCTTCAACAGCTGGTCACGTGACGTAGCATCGCCTCCATGGAAGAGCCTGATGACAAAGCTCCAGTCCGCTCACACACAGGTGGGTTCTGGTTCCGGTCCTGGTTCTGGTTTCAGCAGCGCAGCGCCTCAATCCGCTGGAACCTGAAGTTCTTTTGCTCTCAAAAGAACTTGCCTTTTGTTATTGGTTCAGAAAGAACAATAGAAAATGTAAGAATAAGAAAAAAAAAACAGTCAGGAGCTCAATACAGGAAGAAATAAAAGAATATCAAGGTATATACAGGTATGAACAGTTTTTAGAGTTTATTTTCATTCCTCGTCACTACATCACTATCAGTACAGTTTGGTGTCCACCAGGGGTGTCAACGTCCGGCCCGTGGGCCTGTTCTGGCCCGTAAGGAAGTCCAGGTTTCTTCTTTTGACTGATACAAAGAAAAAAGTTAACTTTTTGTTATTTATACGTATTTTCACTATGAGTGATTTAGCTGGGCCCCTTGAGATCAGGTTAGGCAGTATGTGGCCCCCAGATGAAAATGAGTGTAGGGGGCTCCGGTTGTTAAGTTGTTGTTAAGTTTGCTTTATGCCCTCATCGTAATGGTTGACCAGTGGTCTTGTAGGATTCTGTTAAAGCACTTTCCATTCTAAGGGGACCACTTCCTGATGGAGTGGGTGGTTACCAGCTGCCTTTTACCAGGAGGGTGGACTGTGGCTGTGGGTGAACCAGATAATGTGGTCAGACCATGCAAGAAGTTGATTGTCCTTTTGCTTCTTGTGGGACAGTCCGTAACCTGTTAGAAACCAGTGAAGTAGAGTCAAAATAGCCAGATTGAATTCTCCAGGAATGATCGCACGCTCCTCAGGGTGCTGGTTAGGCAGCCTTGTTGTGTTGGAGTGATTCTTTTCATGTGCGATGACTGTGACCATTCATCAAGGAATGTAAATGCATTTGATCACATAACTAAGGTCCCGGCAATATAAGACTGCCTTTACAGAGATATGTTATGGGTTTTACCCCAGTGGCTGTTCACATGCTTGATGAGTCCTCCAACTTTGCTTTTCACACACTGCAGTGTCTTTGTTGGCCCTCACATCAGTGAATCCCAGGAGGTCCACGTTAGCCTCCAGTGTCATCTTCTGTAAAGATGAACAGCCCCTGGGTCTCCTCCTCAACTCCACCTGGATAGGGTGTCATATCTCAATTTAACCCCTTTGTTTTCAGAACCAGTAGTTTCTCCCAAACTGGCTAGTTACAAGGCTGGTTAGAAAGTTAAAATGTCCATCTGTTATGAATAACGCACACAATGTCTTCACTAGAAGACAAAAAGACATCCATCCATCCATCTTCAACGGTTCGTGAGCAAGCCTCTTAGTCTATCAGCACACAATAAAAACACTAATTTCTGTGTCTCTTCATTGTCTGCAGATGTCCAGCAGCTGTCAGTGATTAAAGTAGAGGTTCTCCATGAACACCTGGATGGGAACCTCAGTCTGGACCGGAACAACCTGATGGAGGACTGTAAAGAACCACAACCAGTCAGGAACCCACATCAAGGAAGTGATGACAATACTTCACAATGTTCTGAACCAGAGACTGTAGACAATAAAGAGGAGTTCACCCCCAAGCAACAGGACTGGAGCCCCAGTCTGGATCAGTATGACCACCCAGAACTGTTTAAAATTAAAGAGGAGGAAGAGGAACTCTCAGTTCAGGAGGCAGAGAAGCTTCAGGGTCAAGAGGAGGGTTCTGTCACCAAGTTCACATTCACTCCTGTGTTTGTGAAGAGTGAAGACGACGACAAAGACAAACCCCAGTCCTCACAGCTTCATCAGACCAATGAGATAAAAACTGAAGCTGAGGACTGTGGAGGACCAGAACCAGACAGGGACTCAGAGTCTTCTGAATCCGAGTCTGATGACAGTTCGGACTGGGATGATTCCAGGAAACCAGAACCAGGTTCAGACCAATCAGAAGGAGATGGAACACCAGAACCAGGAGGGAAACCGTTCAGCTGCGTAATCTGTGGTAACAGTTACCTTCGGAAGTCATCACTGAGAGATCACATGAAGCTTCACGCAGAGGGAAAACATTTCAGCTGCTCTTTTTGCAGCAAGAAATTTTATTCTAGGACTGGAATCGAGAGACACACGAGAGTCCACACAGGAGAGAAACCCTACAACTGTTACTTCTGTGATCGAGGCTTTGCGCAAAAATCCGCCATGGTCAAACACCTTAGAATTCACACGGGAGAGAAGCCCTTCAAGTGTTCCATTTGTGAGTCGTCTTTCCGTATCTCGTCCCATTTAACCAAACATTTGAAGTATCACGCCAGAGTGAAATGTTTCAGCTGCTCTCTTTGCAGTAAAACGTTTGATCAACGTGAAGCCTTGAAAGAACACAGATTGGAACACAAAGGAGAGAAGCCTTTCAGCTGCTCGGTTTGCGGTAAAACTTTTGCTCGGCGTGGAACCCTGAACCGACACGGGACGGTCCACTCAGGAGACAAGCCCTTCAGCTGCTCGGTTTGTGGTAAAGGGTATACACGTCCAGAGACTCTGAAACACCACATGAGTATCCATTTAGAGGAGAAGGGACCACAGTCTTCATGAACACTTCCAGGATGTCGTACTCAGCATTTGTCAGCCCATCATTCCTCAGGTTCTCCATTTCTTGGGGACTCCTCGGAGAATCACGCAAACTGAGAACCTTTAGAGAGACGGAGGAGTAGAATAGAAGGACAAGCCACTGGTTGGCAGACATGATAAATGGTCACAGAATCGAGAACAGACCCATTGAACGTTCCTGTTGTTTGCTAGTCTAGACAGCCACGCCTCCCTGAATGGAGAGGAAGAGGTCCAACACGAAAACGCATCTGACGGAAACAGTCTGCCCATCAGAGGGTTCCTGGTCACAGTTCTTACATCTTTACAGGTTTTCAGTACACAGGACTTACACTGTTGAACTATGTCAGAGTGTCCGAAAAGAAGAGTACATAAAGACGTAGTTTCCATTAATGTAGTTGTTCAAACTGACACTAGTACCATGAAAGAAAGACTTTTCAAAAGAATTCATTCCTGCTGAATCATGTCAGACATACCACATAGGGTATATGTTGAGGTAGATTCTACTCATGTAGACTGTTCAGACTGACTTAGTCTTGATTTTGCTAATTATATTAAAGTCTTTGTGTCCTTCGTGTTTGAGTCCTCTCAAAGGTTGCATCAGAATCAACTGGACCCTCTTCCTGAGGTTTGAACACATTTCATCCAGAAGGTTTCATCAGCCCAAACTGACAGGTGGGAAGTTTAATACATTTAAACTCCTGTGAGGTTGTGAACAGAGAGTCAGTGTGGTCACATCTTTACAATCAGCCCAAACAGCTCTAGTACTTCATGTTTACTACACTGATCAGTGGTGTGAACATCACTGCATTTACAATTGGTTTAATTCAACAAACCTTGTGTTAGTGAGTTTTAGAAGGGATTGGTGGCAATTCTTGTTTCCACTGGAAAGAAAGCATCGCTTCAAGGAAAGTATTAATGAGTTTAGATTCAGCCGACAAGCATTGAGAACTTCCATCACCACCAATCAGGACACAGTAACTGTTAGTATCCCTGAAAAAAGAGATTGTTATTATTGTTATTATTACTGCTATTATTAAAAGCACCGGATTTCATGTGAAACTGGGGCGGCTATATCCATTCCGACCAGAAGGTGGCGGTAGTGAGCATCAGACGATTGTTCACTGACCGGAAACACGAAGAAGACTCCGGCCCACTGCGGAAATCTCACTAGCGTTCAGCAGAAGCAGAAGGGAACATGTACCGAGGCTAACACGCTAACAGGCTAACTATCCGTCACGTGTGACGTTCGTTCCCATCAGCCCCGGTCGGAGTGACGCAGCAGAGCCAGAATGTGTGACTGAACCAGTTCAGACGGACTTTGTCTCAGGCTGCTCTCCCGTTAGCTTGTAGTGCTAACACAAGTTACCGGAAGTAGCATCCGGAGCTCAACGGAGCCTCTCAGCAGAACCCGGAACGGGTTGGTTGGACAGAAGCCGTTGGTCCAGTTGAGCTGTGTGAACGGACAATGTTCCCTTCATCAGAACAACGAGCATGTTAGCTGTCTCTGCTGTAAGACGGCCCTGATAGCTTCAACAGCTGGTCACGTGACGTAGCATCGCCTCCATGGAAGAGCCTGATGACAAAGCTCCAGTTCGCTCACACACAGGTGGGTTCTGGTTCTGCTGCCTCATTTGGGTGGAACAAGAATTTTTTTGCATTCAACACAGAAAGTCAGAAAAAAATGAAAATTTTCAATCTAAAATATATATATTTTATCCGTTTATTGAAGCACAGAGAAGGCCAGAGGGAGCTGCATTGTGTTTTTGTAGATCTGGAGAAAGCTTATGACAGGGTGCCCAGAGAGGAACTGTGGTATTGTATGAGGAAGTCTGGAGTGTCAGAGAAGTATGTTAGAGCGGTGCAGGACATATATGAGGACTGTAAGACAGTGGTGAGGTGTGCTGTAGGTGTGACAGAGGAGTTCAAGGTGGAGGTGGGACTGCATCAGGGATCAGTTCTGAGCCCCTCCTTGTTCGCTATGGTGATGGACAGGCTGACAGACGAGGTTAGACAGGAATCTCCAAGGACTATGATGTTTGCAGATGACATTGTGATCTGCAGTGAGAGTAGGGAAGAGGTGGAGGAGAAGCTAGAGAGGTGGAGGTTTGTCCTGGAAAGGAGAGGGATGAAGGTTAGCCGCAGTAAGACAGAGTACATGTGTGTGAATGAGAGGGACCCAAGTGGAAGAGTGAGGTTACAGGGAGAAGAGATCAAGAAGGTGGAGGATTTGAAGTACTTGGGGTCAACAGTCCAGAGCAATGGAGAGTGTGGAAAAGAGGTGAAGAAGCGTGTCCAGGCAGGATGGAACGGGTGGAGAAAAGTGTCAGGTGTGATGTGTGATAGAAGAGTTTCAGCTAAAATGAAAGGAAAGGTGTACAAAACTGTGGTGAGACCAGCGATGTTGTTTGGTCTAGAGACAGTGTCACTGAGGAAAAGACAGGAGACAGAGCTGGAGGTAGCAGAGATGAAGATGCTGAGGTTCTCTCTGGGAGTGACCAGGAAGGATAGGATCAGGAATGAGTACATCAGAGGGACAGCACATGTTAGAGGTTTTGGAGATAAAGTCAGAGAGGCCAGACTGAGATGGTTTGGACATGTCCAGAGGAGAGATAGTGAATATATTGGTAGAAGGATGCTGAGTTTTGAACTGCCAGGCAGGAGGCCTAGAGGAAAACCAAAGAGGAGGTTTATGGATGTAGTGAAAGAGGACATGAAGGTAGTTGGTGTGAGAGAAGAGGATGCAGAAGACAGGGTTAGATGGAGGCATCTGATTCGCTGTGGCGACCCCTGAAGGGAAAAGCCGAAAAGAGAAGAAGATTAAAGAGGTTTTAACCATGTAAACTAGAACTTAGGATCTGTCCTTTTCTCAATAAACCAACTGTGTTGCCCCAAGTTCCAGTGGTTTCTGAAGTTTTATAGGGTTTCTATTATTTTATACTGAATGCGAAAGCCAATTAAACTGTGTTAAATAGCATTCTAAATGTCACTGGTCGATTACTATAATTTCCACACTACAAATGCTACACAGAATTTCTTAATTCTGGAGAGCAGTTTAACTCCTGAATACATTGTTCAAATATCGATCTAATTCTCTCCAGTACCCTGGAATAGACTTTCCCTGGGAGGCTAAGGAGTGTGATACCCCTATTGTTGGAGCACACCCTCTCGTCCCCCTGCTTGAAAAGGGGGACCACCACCCTGGTCTATCAATGGAGCGGTACTGCCCCGACCACCATGTGTTGCTACAGAGACATGTCAACTGAGACAATCGCTTCATATCCAGAAACTTGAGGTACTCGAGGCAAATTTTGCCATTCTCATGGCTGATTTTCAACTGTTCTTGCTCTGGCCCAACAACCAGGACCTATTTGGGAGACCCAACCCATGACAACAAAGCTCCTAGGATCATTTGGGTATTCAAACTCTCTTACCATGATGTAGCAGTTCAGGGAGGAGTTTTTGTTTGTTTAACTCCATTTACATTCATATGTTTTGAAGAAATCCTCCTGACAGAACCGAGCTGTGTTTTCAGGGATTGACTGTTGTTCATTCCTGCACTCTGAATGTTGCCTGGAAAATTCTCATTTTGTGCAACTTGTTATAAACTCTTTACTTTAAGGCTGAACAGGAAGCCTGCCCTGTGTGGACATTGTAGCCAGTGATAAGCGTCCATCCATCCATGAAAACCCTGACTTCTGTGTCTCTTTATTATCTGCAGATGTCCAGCAGTTGTCAGTGATTAAAGTAGAGGTTGTCCATGAAGAACTGGACCAGAACCTCAGTCCGCGCAGGAACAACCTGATGGAGATGCTGCATATTAAAGAGGAAGATGAGGAAATCTGGGCCAGCCAGGAAGGAGAGCAGCATCAAGATCAAATGAAGACTGATGGAGAGGACTATGAAGAACCAGAACCAGTCAGAACCAGCCAGGAACTCACTAATCAAGGACACAATGACAATACTTCACATTGTTCTAAACCTGTAGAGACTGTAGACAGTAAAGAGGAGTTCACCCCCAAGCAGCAGGACTGGACCCCCTGTCTGGATCAGTATGACCCACCGGAGCAGCAAAAAATTAAAGAAGAAGAAGAGGAACTCTCAGTTCAGCAAGAAGACCAGCTTCAAGGTCTAGAGGAGAGTTCTGTCATCAAGTTCACATTCACTCCTGTGATTGTGAAGAGTGAAGAAGACGACAAAGACAAACCTCAGTCCTCACAGCTTCATCAGACCAACCAGATAAAAACTGAAGCTGAGAACTGTGGAGGACCAGAACCAGACAGGGACTCGGAGTCTTCTGAGTCCGAGTCTGATGACAGTTCAGACTGGGAGGATTCCAGGAAACCCCAAACTGGTTCAGACCTGTTAGAAAGTGATGGAACACCAGAACCAGGAGGGAAACCGTTCAGCTGCTCACTTTGTGGTAAAAGTTACCTTAGGAAGGGCTCCTTGAGAGATCACATGAAGCTTCACGCAGAGGGAAAACATTTCAGCTGCTCTTTTTGTAGCAAGAAATTTTATTCTAGGACTGGAATTGAGAGACACACGAGAATCCATACAGGAGAGAAACCCTACAACTGTTACTTCTGTGATCTTGGCTTTGCGCAAAAATCCTCTCTGGTCTCGCACCTTAGAATTCACACGGGAGAGAAGCCCTTTAAGTGTTCCATTTGTGACTCGTCTTTCCGTATCTCGTGCCATTTGTCCAAACATTTGAAGTATCACGCCAGGGAAAAATGTTTCAGCTGCTCTTTTTGCAGTAAAACATTTGATCAACGTGAAGCCCTGAAAGAACACAAATTGGTTCACAAAGGAGAGAGGCCTTTCAGCTGCTCGGTTTGCGGTAAAACTTTTGCTCGGCGTGGAACCCTGGAAAGACATGGGACCGTCCACTCGGAAGAGAAGCCTTTCTGCTGCTCTGTTTGTGGTAAAGGGTATACACGTCCTGAGAATCTGAAACACCACATGAGTGTCCATTTAGAGGAGAAGGGACCACAGTCTTCATGAATAGTTCCAGGAATCCCCAGATTCTCCGTCTCTGTCCGGGGAACTTCTTGGAGAATCTGCCAAACCGAGCTTGTCCAGGGAGAAGGAGGAGCAGAGCGGAGGAAACTTCTGCTGGTTGGTGGACACGATGAGGAAAATCGTTCAGCTGAAAAGTTGAAGCTGGAGATGAAGAGGATACTTACACGTAGAAATGATCACATCATTCAAAACAGACTGAACTTTCCTGATGTTTGCTTTTCTAGACAGCCACTTCTCCCTGAATGGAGGGGATGAGGTCCAGCACCAAAACATATCCAACTGAAACAGTCTGCCCATCGGAGGGTTCCTGGTTCCAGTTTTTATGTTTTTACTTTTTGTCAGCACACAAGTACTGACATTTACACTGTTGAACTGTGTCAGACATACCGAAGATTTTTTGTTAACGTAGATTCTACTAATGTAGTTGATCATACTGACATTGGCACTTTTTACTCTGTTTCTAAAAAAGTATGATTGTAGAATTTGTCAAACGATCATGAAAGTTTAATAACAACGCTAGAATTAAAGTGAGAATTTTCAGGTGCAAAATAAACTGTGTTTGGAAGTCAAGATATTATACCTAAAACTTCTCTGTGTGGACTTTGTGTGTTTCCCCCATGTCTGTGCGGGTTCTGTCTAGGTTCTCCGGCCTTCTCCAACCACCACATTGGTCGAATTGGTCGCACCAAAAATCCTCTGCGGTTCTTTTGTCTCGAACGAGAAGTATCTTCAATGATGAGACAATTTGTGATTTTGAACAACGTTTCATGAAGAAGTTCAGCAGTTTACAAAGTTGTTTGGGATACAGCTCTAGACTCTTCAAGAGATGTAGAAACAAACCTGTGGAGAAGGGTCGTTAATGTTAATGGGCTGTGATCTTTATAGTGGTGGGTTCGACTTCAGGTATGAGTCGACTGTCAGGCTAACGTGTATCAGTTGTTATTTGTATTTAGAACGTTATGTAAAAATGAAGGAACTTAGTGTTTTGCTGTTTATGTTTGTGTAAACGTGCGATTTTGGGCAATTTCCTCTTTAAATTGAAACTCCCATCACGACTAAATCCATTCCGACCAGAAGGTGGCGGTAGTGAGCGTCAGACGATGATTGTTCACCGACCAGAAATACACGAAGAAGACTCCGGCCCACTGCGGAAGTCTGTCACTAGCGTTCAGCAGAAGCAGAAGGGAACATGTACCGAGGCTAACAGGCTAACATTCCGTCACGTGTGACGACCATCAGCCCCGGTCGGAGTGACGCAGCAGAGCCAGAATGTGTGACTGAACCAGTTCAAACGGACTATGTCTCAGGCTGCTCTTCCGTTAGCCTGTGATGCTAACACAAGTTACCGGAAGTAGCATCCGGGGCTCAACGGAGCCTCTCAGCAGAACCCGGAACAGAACAGCTGGTCACGTGACGCAGCATCGCCTCCATGGAAGAGCCTGATGTGAAAGCTCCAGTCCGCTCACACACAGGTGGGTTCTGGTTCCGGTTAAATGACCTTTTTAGGGTCGTTGTGTTTGTTTCGGTCCATGTGTTGTAGAAATCCTCTGGGCAGAATCCGGATGTGATTTCAGGGATTTAATTCTTCCAGTCTTTGACTGTTGTTCATGCCGGCTTTCTGTCTCATCATCAATGTTATGATGTTTCTCAAAGATCTCTGTTCCTCAGTCATTTTGTGTAAGAGTTTGTTCCTGTAATATTTCAGAGAGAGAGACTCAGAATGTTACCCTCACCCAAACCCATAATGTGGGAGGTCAGTGCCACAGGTCTGTAATCCTTTGCTCCACTTGACTGTGGCGTCTTAGGTACAGGGACTAGGTAAGATGTCTTCCACATCACAGGAACCCTTTGTAGACTCAGGCTAATGTGCTTAAGTATCTTACACAGCTGAGAGGCACCGGCTTGAAGCACCCTGGGGGTCGACCCGTCTCCTCTTGTTCCCAGCTCTAAGCCTGATCGTTCTTTAATGTTCTTCGTTACCCAGGGCTCCTTGTTTGCATCACAACAAACAGTTTGAGCTGGAACAGTGGAGGCGACACAGAAGTTGATGTAGTCTGTCATGCATTCTGTGAGCCTGTCGATGTTATCCCAATGTAGCTCACAATGTCTGCCAGTTTGTCACCTTGAAATGTGTTTGAGTGCTTCATGTCCCTCATTCGTCCATCTCCTGAACTTGGTTGGGTTCACCAGCTGTCTCTTCATCAGGGGCTTCAACAAGGACTTTAACGGTATTAGGTTGTGGTCTGACCTATCTAGTGGGGGGGGGGAGGCGGTATATCTCCTTAACATTTGCATACAGTAGCTACCAATCACAGCTAGTGATTGGTAGCATCCATCCATCCATTATCATGTGATTGTGTCACACACAAGAAAAGCACTGATTTCTGTGTCTCTTTATTGTCTGTAGACATCCAGCAGCTGTCAGTGATTAAAGCAGAGGTTCTCCATGAAGAACTGGACTGGAACCTCTGTCCCCACGGGAACAACTTGCTGGATGTGCTGCATATTAAAAAGGAAAAAGAGGAAATCTGGACCAGCGAAGAAGGAGAGCAGCATCAAGAGCAAATAAAGACGGCTGGTGAAGACTATAAAGAACCAGAACCAGTCAGGAACTCACATCGAGGAAGTGATGACAAGACTTCACATTGTTCTGAACCAGAGACTGTAGACAGTAAAGAGGATTTCACCCCCAAGCAGCAGGACTGGAGCCCCAGTCTGGATCAGTATGACCCACCAGAACTGTGTAAAATTAAAGAGGAGGAAGAGGAACTCTCAGTTCAGGAGGCAGAGACGCTTCAAGGTCTGGAGGAGGGTTCTGTCACCAAGTTCACATTCACTCCTGTGTTTGTGAAGAGTGAAGAAGACGACAAAGACAGAACCCAGTCCTCACAGCTTCATCAGACCAACCAGATAAAAACTGAAGCTGAGGACTGTGGAGGACCAGAACCAGACAGGAACTCAGATCCAGACAGAAATGAGAACACATCAGAGTCTTCTGAGTCCGAGTCTGATGACAGTTCAGACTGGGAGGATTCCAGGAAACCCCAAACTGGTTCAGACCCATTAGAAAGTGATGGAACACCAGAACCTGGAGGGAAACCGTTCAGCTGCTCACTTTGTGGTAAAAGTTACCTTAGGAAGGGCTCCTTGAGAGATCACATGAAACTTCACGCAGAGGGAAAACATTTCAGCTGCTCTGTTTGCAGCAAGAAATTTTATTCTAGGACTGGAATTGAGAGACACACAAGAGTCCACACAGGAGAGAAACCCTACAATTGTTACTTCTGTGATCGAGGCTTTGCACAAAAATCCACTCTGGTCTCGCACCTTAGAATTCACACGGGAGAGAAACCCTTCAAGTGCTCTGTTTGTGACGCATCTTTCCGTCTCTCGTGCCATTTGTCCAAACACGAGAAGCTTCATTCCAGAGTGAAATTCTTCAGCTGCTCTGTTTGCGGGAAAACATTTGATCAACGTGAAGCCCTGAAAGAACACAGATTGGTTCACAAAGGAGAGAGGCCTTTCAGCTGCTCAGTTTGTGGTAAAACGTTTTCTCGGCGTGTAACCCTGGAAAGACACGGGACAGTCCACTCAGGGGCGAAGCCTTTCAGCTGCTCGGTTTGTGGTAAAGGTTATACACGTCCAGAGACTCTGAAACACCACATGAGTGTCCATTGAAGGGAGACCTGACCTCAGTCTTTATGAGCACTTCCAGGCTGTCATTCACCAGCGTCCTGAGGTTCTCCATCTCGCCCTGGGGACTCCTCTGGGAATCATGCGAACCGAGAGCCTCCAGGGAGACGGAAGAGTAGAATGGAAGGAGTAGCCGCTGGTCAGAGGCCATGATGAGAAAGCATTCGGCTGAAAAGTTGGAAAAGGAGATACTTACATGTCTCAGGAAGAGATCCAATGGAGACAAAGTCTGTACGTGAAAGGGTTCCTGGTGCCAGAATTTACATCTTTAGTCGTTGTCGGTGCGTGGGATTTACACTTAGACTGTTGAACCGTATCAGATACACCACATAGAAGAGTACATGTACAGTAATCCCTCATTATTCGGGGTTAATGTGTTCCATGACCACAGCGAAAATCCACGATGTAGAGACCAAATATTTATTTTGTTATTTATAATTTAAACGTTTATGAACCCACCCCATACTGATATTAAACCAACTTAGATCAGTATTACCTTTTCCCACTCTCTTATAGATTGTTTAAAACACTTTCGTATGGAAGAAGTAAACTTGCAGGAGGAACCATTAGCCTTGGATGCCATCAGCCAATAGCATGCGCACCTGGTATCACATGACTACAGCTCATGGGAGACACTTGCTCCTCGCCTCTCGCTCTCTCTCTGGTCCTCGATGAGATGAAACTTACATGTCATCGAGGACAATATACAATATCATTTGAACGTGGTCGAGCTTCACTACATCTGCGATGTAGTGTAGCTACGCAAATAAGCGAGGGATTACTGTAAACGTAGATTCTACTCAAGTAGACTGTTCAGACTGTCTTTGTCTTGACTTTGTTAATTATATTAAAGTCTTTGCTTCCTACGTGTTTGAGTCCTCTCAAAGGTTGTCTTACAATTAACTGGACCTCTACCTGAGGTTAGAACACGTTTCATCCAGGAGGTTTATTCACTTCAAACTGACGTATGGGAAGTTTCAGACATTCAAACTCCTGTGAGGTTGTGAACTCAGAGAGTCAGTGTGGTCACGTCTTTACAATCAACCAGAACAGCTCTAGTACTTCATGTTTACTACAGTGATCAGTGAAGTAAACATAATTGCTATTAGATTTTGTTTACTTGAATAAATCCTGTGTTAATGAGTTTCAGAGGGGATTGGTGGCAATTCTTGCTCTTTACTCAGTAGGAAATGTGCTGAAAAACATCGAGAACATCCAACGCGACCAATCAGGACACAGTAACTGTAGTATCCTTAAAATAGTTAATTTTGTTGCTGTTGTTATTATTATTATTATTATTATTATTATTGTTATTATTATGAGTAGTAGTAGTAGTAGTACTATTTAAAAGCACCAGACTTTATGGAAAAATGGAGCAGCTAAATCCATTCCGACCAGAAGGTGGCGGTAGTGAGCATCAGACGATGATTGTGAAGCGACCGAAAACACACGAAGAAGACTCCGGCCCACTGCGGGAGTCTGTCGACAGCGTTCAGCAGAAGCAGAAGGGAACATGTACCGAGGCTAACAGGCTAACTGTCCGTCACGTGTGACGTTCGTTCCCATGAGCCCCGGTCGGAGTGACGCAGCAGAGCCAGAATGTGTGACTGAACCAGTTCAAACGGACTATGTCTCAGGCTGCTCTCCCGTTAGCCTGTGATGCTAACACAAGTTACCGGAAGTAGCATCCGGAGCTCAACGGAGCCTCTCAGCAGAACCCGGAACGGGTTGATTGGACAGAACAGCTCGTCACGTGACGCAGCGTCTCCTCCATGGAAGAGCCTGATGTGAAAGCTCCAGTCCGCTCACACACAGGTGGGTTCTGGTTCTGGTTCTGGTTCCGGTTCCAAACATGTTGCCTCGTTTGTGTTTCCATCAAACCTCCAGAGGACACACTTGGTGAGAGTGAGTACGAGTGTGAGTGTGAGTACGACCATAGATCCAAGCTAGTGCGTTGATCAATGACAGTAGGTCAGAGCACTATCTTTGACCTATGCAAGTAGGTCAGGGTAAAATTTTGAATTTTGGGGTGTCGTGGGATGTTGCAGTCTCTGACTGCCTTGTTTCTAGTTTACTCTGTCTCTTCTTCTTTGGTGGATTATAGTCGGAAATAAGACTTATTTAATGTTCTAACCCAGAACAAAATGATTAGATGACCTTTTTAGGGTCATTGTGTTTGTTTTGGTCCATTTGGAGAATTGGATCAGTTAATTTCGTGTTGTAGAGATCCTGTGGAGAACCCCACTGTGTACTAACACCTGCACGTATTCACACCATCGTGATGAATGAGTGGATGGATTAATGGATGGATACTTAAGTGATCGTTGAGGACTTGAAGTAGTGTAACTCTTCAACAAACTTCACTCAAATTCAGAAAATGTTCCAGTCCTGACTATAAATGAGCCCTTTTTTCATGGACTGCTTTGCTGACTGTTTTGTTGTACTTCCTGGTGGCCGTAGGGACCAAAGGGATCTTGTGTTGGAGAAACCCCGGTACTTGTCCACATGCTTCCCCAGGATACACAGAGGCTGTGGAACCGTCGTCCTTCTGAAGTCAACAACCGTCTCCTTGGTTTTAGCCACCTTCAGGATCAGGCATTTACCCTCGGGTCACTCAACAAAATGTTCCGTCACATGTTCTTGTCCTCCTGGCTGTCATTTGTCCACCTCACCACAGCCGAGTCATCAGAGAACTTGAACGTCCTTCTGTTGGTGTCAACGTTGAACGTCCCTGCCCTTCTTCGTTTTTTTCCTTCAGGCAGCGCCATACTCTTGTTAGCTCGTTTCATTTTCTGACATGAAAATGAGTTGAAGGCCACCTTCTTGTTGGGAGGAACATTCAGGTCAATGGTGACCCAGGCACCTGTAAGCTTATATCTTCTTCTCATTACCCTCACTTGAGTTCAAGCCCCGCAGCCCTGATATCAGGGCGTCCAGAGCTCAGGTAGGATGTCGGGCCTCAGCCCTGGCAGAAGCAGCTTGGGAGTTCTCATCACTATCAGCTGTTTGGGCAAGTAAACAATGGATCCACTTTGGTGAGTGTCGTCCTCGGTCACAGAAAGTGCCAAAAGTAGCAGAAGATAAACCAAAAATACTGAAGACCTTCCACAGTTTTTGCTACAATACTCAGGTGTTTCATGTATTAGAGTTTGTTCCTGTAACATTTAACAGAAAGTCTTTGAATGTTGACTGGAAAATTCCCATATTTTGTGCCGCTTGTTATGACTTGTTTACCTTAAAGCTGAACAAGGAAACTGCGAAACTGTGTGGATATTATAGCTAATGACTGGTAGTATGCAGGTATCTTTATTATCTATCTCAGGTTAGTCTGTGTGTCTAAACTCATGTCATGGTGTTGCACACAATAAAACCACTGATTTCTGTGTCTCTTCATTGTCTGCAGACGTCCAGCAGCTGTCAGTGATTAAAGCAGAGGTTCTCCATGAAGAACTGGACAGGAACATCTGTCCGGTCAGGAACAACCTGCTGGATGTGTTGCATATTAAAATGGAGACGGAGGAAACCTGGACCAATCAGGAAGGAGAGCAGCATCAAGATGAAATCAAGACTGATGAAGACTGCAATGAACCACAACCAGTCAGGAACTCCCATCAAGGAAGTGATGACAAGACTTCACAATGTTCTGAACCAGAGACTGTAGACAGTAAAGAGGATTTCACCCCCAAGCAGCAGGACTGGAACCCCAGTCTGGATCAGTGTGACCCCCCAGAACTGTGTAAAATTAAAGAGGAGGAAGAGGAACTCTCAGTTCAGGAGGCAGAGACGCTTCAAGGTCTAGAGGAGGGTTCTGTCACCAAGTTCACATTCACTCCTGTGTTTGTGAAGAGTGAAGACGACGACAAAGACAGAACCCAGTCCTCACAGCTTCATCAGACCAACCAGATAAAAACTGAAGCTGAGGACTGTGGAGGACCAGAACCAGACAGGAACTCAGAGTCTTCTGAACCAGAGACTGATGACAGTTGGGATTGGGAGGATACCAGAAAACCACGGCCAAGTTCAAACCCGTCCGAAAGTGATTTAACACCAGTAACAGGGGAGAAAAGATTCAGCTGTTTAATCTGTGGTAAAAGTTACCCTCGGAAGACGTCGCTGAATGACCACCTGAAGCTTCACTCCGAAGGAAAGCGTTTCAGCTGCTCCGTTTGTAGGAAGAAATTTCAATGGAGAGCAGGAGTTGTGAGACACATGAGAGTCCATACGGGAGAGAAACCCTACAGCTGTTACTTCTGTGATCTCAGTTTTGCTCAAAATTCCAGCCTGGTCTCACACCTTAGAGTCCATACAGGTGAGAAACCCTTCAAGTGTTCCGTTTGTAAAGCGTCTTTCCGTGTCTCGTGCCATTTGTCCAAACACTTGAGGCTTCACTCTGGAGAGAAGCCTTTCAGCTGCTCAGTTTGCGGTAAAACATTTGCTCAGCGTGGAACCCTGAGACGCCACGGGACGGTCCACTCAGGAGAGAAGCCTTTCAGCTGCTCAGTTTGTGGGAAAAGTTTTGCACGTCCTGAGAATCTGAAGCGACATTCGACTGTCCATTGACAGGGCACCAGAGGTGGATATGATTTTTACCTTGAGAACCTCAGGTCCTTGGATGTGCAGGGATATTCTTTGTTGATGCGTCTTTGTACATCACATGGCAGTAGGGCGCAGTGCCTCTGGATTGGCAGACTGGGGTGGTGACCCACTTTTCAAACAGGGACCAGAGGGTCTGCTCCAACTATTGGGGGGATCATACTCTGCATCCTCCCAGGTGAAGTCTATTCCAGAGTACTGGGGAGGAGGATCAGACCGATAGTCGAACCTCGGATTCGAATATCAGTGTGGAGCTGGGGAACACTGTACCAGCTCCACACTCTCCATCGAGTGCATGAGGGGTAATTGGAGTTCGCCCAACAAGTCAATATGTTCTTTGTGGGTTTAGGGACGGCATTCGACCACGTCCCTCATGGTACCTTGTGGGGAGTGCTTGGGGAGTATGAAGTCCAATCCCTTGATCACCAATGCAGGAGACACTTGCTTTTCGTCGTGATTCTGTCAACTGTAATACATTCTGATAACTATAATAAATTCTTGTGTTTGAGTCATGTTTGAGTCCTCTCAAAGGCTGCCTGAGAATCAACTGGACCTCTACCTGAGGTGTGAACACGTTTCATCCAGGAGATTTATTCACTTTAATCTGATGAATGGGAAGTTCTATACATTTAACCTCCTGTGAGGTTGTGATCACAGCGAGTCAGTGTGGTCACGTCTTTACAATCAGCCCAAACAGCTCCAGTGCTTCATGTTTACTACACTGATCAGTGGTGTGAACATCACTACTGTTACTTTCTGTTTAGATGAATAAATCTTGTTTTAATGAGTTTTAAAGGAGATTGGTGGCAGTTCTTGCTCTTCAGTTAATAGAAAATGTTCTGACAAACATCGAGAACATCCAACACGACCAATCAGGACACAGTAACTGTAGTATCCCTAAAAATAAAGAGGGAATTGTTATTGTTGTTGTTGTAATATCTATTATGATTATATTGTAATTAAAAAGCACCAGACCTCATGAGAAACTGGGGCGGCTATATCCATTCCGACCAGAGGGAGGCGGTAGTGAGCATCAGACGATGATTGTCAACCGACCAGAAATACACGAAGAAGACTCCGGCCCACTGCGGAAGCGTCACTAGCGTTCAGCAGAAGCAGAAGGGAACATGTACCGAGGCTAACAGGCTAACATTCCGTCACGTGTGACGTTCGTTCCCATGAGCCCCGGTCGGAGTGACGCAGCAGAGCCAGAATGTGTGACTGAACCAGTTCAAACGGACTTTGTCTCAGGCTGCTCTCCCGTTAGCCTGTGATGCTAACACAAGTTACCGGAAGTAGCATCCGGGGCTCAACGGAGCCTCTCAGCAGAACCCGGAACAGAACAGCTGGTCACGTGACGCAGCATCGCCTCCATGGAAGAGCCTGATGTCAAAGCTCCAGTCCGCTCACACACAGGTGGGTTCTGGTTCCGGTTCCGGTTCCGTTCGTTTTCCTTTTATTGTTGTTTTTCTTCACTCTGTCTTTGGTGGATTATACCCGGGAGTGATGAGACTGAATGTTATTTAATGTTCTAACCCAGAACATGATGGTTAGATGACTGTTTTACTGCAGCTTTGAGATTGTTTACATCCATGTGGACGTGTCTCCATTCATTCATTCATTCATTCATTCATTCATTCATTCATTCATTCATTCATTCATCCTCATGGTGTTTCACACAATAAAAACACTGATTTCTGTGTCTCTTTATTATCTGTTCCAGCAGCTGTCAGTGATTAAAGTAGAGGTTCTCCATGAACAACTGGACTGGAACATCTGTCCCCACAGGAACAACTTGATGGAGGTGCTGGATATTAAAAAGGAAATCTGGACCAATCAGGAAGGAGAGTAGCATCAAGATCAGATGAAGACGGATGGAGAAGACTATGAAGAACCAGAACCAGTCAGGAACTCACATTGAGGAAGTGATGACAAGACTTCACATTGTTCTGAACCAGAGACTGTAGACAGTAAAGAGGAGTTCACCCCCAAGCAGCAGGACTGGAGCCCCAGTCTGGATCAGTATGACCCCCCAGAACTGTTTAAAATTAAAGAGGAGGAAGAGGAACTTTCAGTTCAGGAGGCAGAGAAGCTTCAATTTCTAGAGGAGGGTTCTGTCACCAAGTTCACATTCACTCCTGTGTTTGTGAAGAGTGAAGACGACGACAAAGACAGAACCCAGTCCTCACAGCTTCATCAGACCAACCAGATAAAAACTGAAGCTGAGGACTGTGGAGGACCAGAACCAGACAGGAACTCAGAGTCTTCTGAACCAGAGACTGATGACAGTTGGGATTGGGGGGATTCCAGGAAACTCCATCCAGGTTCAGACCCCCTAGAAAGTAATTTAACAGCAGTAACAGGAGGGAAAAGGTTCAGCTGTGTAATCTGTGGTAAAAGTTACCCTCGGAAATCGTTGCTGAATGATCACATGAGGCTTTACTCAGAGGGAAAACATTTCAGCTGCTCTGTTTGTCAGAAGAAATTTCTGTGGAGGACAGGAGTTGAGAGACACATGAGAGTCCACACAGGAGAGAAACCCTACAGCTGTTACTTCTGTAACGGTAGCTTTGCACAGAAATCCTCTCTGGTCTCGCACCTCAGAGTCCACACGGGAGAGAAACCCTTCAAGTGTTCCGTTTGCAAAGCGTCTTTCCGCGTTGCGTGCCATCTGTCGAGACACATGAGGCAGCATTCAGGAGAGAAGCCTTTCAGCTGCTCGGTTTGCGGGAAAAGTTTCACATGTCCTGGGAATCTGAAGCGACACGCGAGTGTCCACTGAGAGGAGACAAGTCTGTTTCTGTGTTAAAACAGAGTTTGATCATGGTCTTTGCTGCTGTAGGAGAATGAACACAAAGCGGGTGAATGAAGGGAATGGCTGTGCTGCAAATGAATAAAAATGGTAATGGTGAATACAGTGTAAAGAATATTGAGAGGTACAATCATGAAGGTCAGAGGTCTGACTTCTTGTGGCTGAACAATTAGTTTGGAGCTCTGGAGTGATGTCATCATGAATCCAGCAGGTGGAGCCAGAGGGTTCCTGGAGACATGACGTCATCTGAGCGAAGGATGACTCGTCTACACCGATTAAAATTATAGTTCCATCAAATTTCTGATGAAGTTGAGATTTAAGAAAATAACTGAGGTCATGACTGAGTTCCCAGCTCTAAAGAGGTTGTTAATTCTGTGACACTATTAAAATACCAGAGGAGTCAAAAGGAGCTGCAGAGAAAGTTGCATGGCCTTTAACTTTGAAGCCTCATGTTTGTTAATTGTTATGAGAATTTATTGAAGCATCAAAGCAAAAAATGCGAACAATCATTTGGCAACAGCTTTAATGCAACAATCATCAGTGATCAATAGAGTCATCAATCAAAATCATCCATTAAAACCAGCTGGACTTTGTAGGTCCTGATGTTTGTGGAGGATCTGCATGATCAATTCATCTTTTAAAGGTTATGGAACGATCCATTCTTGCCATTGAATTATTGAACGACTCTGACTCTAAACGTCCAGTTGGTGGTTATTGGTAGGTTAGGGTAGGTTAATGTTATATTGATGGTAGGTTAGGGTAGTTAATGGTAGGTTGATGGTTAATGGCCCTCTGAGCCTACACTCCACCTGACTTCAGGTGTTCTTCCGTCATTGATCCCAGTCTCCTCCTGCAGGGGGCAACACCGTCTCATTGATTTTACAATTTTATTAATTTGTGGCTCATTTTGTTTAATGTTGCAAAACTTACATCTTTATTATTAGTTTTATTAATGCAAAGCTTAATTACTTTTATGATTATTATTTATGTTGTGAATACATGTTTATATATATATGTGTGTAGATATACACACATTCACACACACACACACACACACACCAGCCACTTTATTAGACACACCCGTCCAACTGCTCGTTAACACAAATTTCTAGCTGATAGAGAGACGAGTTACAGCCGAGGTCTGCAGGAGAGCGTCTCTGAACACGAAGAACCTTCAGGCAGACGTTCTCCACCAGCAGACGACCACACCGGGTTCCCCTCCTGTCAGCTGACAGGAAACAGACCACAACTCACACACACACAGATCTGCAGCGTCTGTGTGATGCTCTCATGTCAACATGGAACAAACTCTCTGAGGAACGTTTCCAGAACCTGGTTCAATCTAAACCACGAAGGATTGAAGCAGTTCTGAAGGTGGAAGGGTTTAACCCGGTACCAGCAAGATGGACCTGATGTAGTAGCTGGTGAGGGTATATATATACACATACACACACTGTGTGTGTATGTGTACATATACATATACGTATACACACATATATGCATATTACATATATATATACATGTATATGTAAAGTATATTACATATAGATATTTATATATAGAAGCATATGTACTGTATATATATGTATATGTATATAATATATAGGTATGCTGTATATATATACATATTGTGTATATACAGTATGTAGTGGGTTTACATATATATATTAATATAGAGGTATATATTATATACTGTATAGTTGTGTGTTTATGTGGGTCGGTCAGCACCTCTGAGTGTTACTGAATTGTACTTCCGGTGGCAGCAGTACATTTGTAATGTTTGAACAACTGTTGAAAAAAAAAACATCCTCATACCAGTGACGTGTGTGTGTGTGTGTGTGTGTGTTTCGGGGGGGGTTCTGGGTGTGTCCTCCAGCAGGTCTAGGTGTAACGAGCCTCCGTCTCCTCTCAGACTCGAACCTTCCACCATGGATCAGTTCTCCCTCAACTCATTTCTTCTCTTGCTCACCTTGACCGGTAAGAACCGCGGGTCACGTGACCACAGCACCTGTTTTTCCACCCGTCCAGGTGGAACCAGAACTTTGACGCTTTCTTTTTTTCCCTCAGGCTCGTGCGTCGGACAGGGGATACTCCAGCAGGGCCCCATCGACGCGGTTGTGGGCAAAAACGTCACGTTCATAACGCAGGCGGAGAAATCCACGTACGTGGTGATCATCTGGAACCACCACACCCCCACGGAGCTGACCAACGTGGTCACCTTCACCGGCAACGGCCTCAACGTCCACGACAAGTACCAGGGGCGCGCGACGCTCGACACGACCACCGGTCAGCTGACCCTGCGTGGGCTCAAGATGGACGACACCGGGGACTACAGCGTCAGCATCGTGTCCCAGCTGGGGGAGGCGCTGGCCGGGGAGACCAAGCTCCGGGTTCTGGGTGAGTCCAACCGCCCGCAACGGTCCGCGCCAGTGGCGCGCGCCTCCCACAAACCTCCGCCCAGGTGAGACAGGTGTTCCTCCAGACGGGCAGAGGGGCGGAGGTTTGTCGGAGCGCGTGTTTGTTTGTTTGTTTGTTGTTGTTTACTTCAGGACTACTTTTTCTTGCTCTCGTTAAAGTTTGCTACGGCTCTGGAGGCGCAGCCACACCTGTGCTCGGTGCGGATATCCCTGCGCGACCCGAACACCTTGAAATGTTCCCTAGCAACAACGCAGCGCAGCTGCTGGGAGGAACTAGATTATCTGGCGAAAGGAGACAGAATGTTGAAACAGTGTTGTGGCCGCCTGGCAGTAAAGTACTGGTTAGTGGTGTCAGAAATAAACAAATAAATAAACTACTAGTGGAAGCAGGTGGAGGCCTAAACTAGTGGCAGGAGTGTGTGTGTGTGTGTGTGTGTGTGTGTGTTACATACAGTAGCTGCAAAAGTTTATTTAATATCAGTAAAATTACCACTGAGGATTTATATTAAAACACTTTTTCCAGTTTGACCAGTTTGACTTTAATTTGCAGCGAAACAGTGAGCTGCAGGGTGTGGCTCTTTATATTGTATGCTAGTGTGTGTGTGTGTGTGTGTGTGTGTGTGTGTGTGTGTGTGTGTGCGTGCGTGTGAAAGAGAGAGAGTCTTAGTTTTGACTGGTGCCTGCCCAGTGTTTCCAGTAGCACTGATAAACCAGCTGCTCATCTGGAGGTCAGCTGATCTCTACAGGCTGATGAACTGGTGCTGCTGGTTTTAACTGGTATGGTGGTGGTGGTGGTGGGGGGTGAAGGGGTTTCCTGACTGGCGGTTGACCAGAGGGTGTTCTGTTCTAGACCCGTGCAGACCTCAGTACGGAGTGTAGACTGGTGGTTGGAGAGTGCCTGTTCACTTCCTGGTCACTGCCCTTGAGCAAGGCAACAAATTCTAACCCATAACACTAAAATTTCACACTAACCCCAACCCCAAACTGAAGCATCTTCAGTCCTTTGACCCGTTCAAGTATGAAGTTTCCCTGTAGTGCAGTACCAGGTGTAGGTGTATGACTGTTTCACTGCATGAACCTGGACTGTTTCACTGCGTGAACCTGGACTGTTTCACTGCGTGAACCTGGACTGTTTCACTGCGTGAACCTGGACTGTTTCACTGCGTGAACCTGGACTGTTTCACTGTGTGAACCTGGACTGTTTCACTGTGAACCTGGACTGTTTCACTGCGTGAACCTGGACTGTTTCACTGCGTGAACCTGGACTGTTTCACTGCGTGAACCTGGACTGTTTCACTGTGTGAACCTGGACTGTTTCACTGTGAACCTGGACTGTTTCACTGTGTGAACCTGGACTGTTTCACTGTGTGAACCTGGACTGTTTCACCGCGTGAACCTGGACTGTTTCACCGCGTGAACCTGGACTGTTTCACTGCGTGAACCTGGACTGTTTCACTGTGAACCTGGACTGTTTCACTGTGAACCTGGACTGTTTCACTGCGTGAACCTGGACTGTTTCACTGAGTGAAACTGGACTGTTTCACTGCGTGAACCTGGACTGTTTCACTGTGTGAACCTGGACTGTTTCACTGTGAACCTGGACTGTTTCACTGCGTGAACCTGGACTGTTTCACTGCGTGAACCTGGACTGTTTCACTACGTGAACCTGGACTGTTTCACCGTGTGAACCTGGACTGTTTCACTGCGTGAACCTGGACTGTTTCACTGTGTGAACCTGGACTGTTTCACTGTGAACCTGGACTGTTTCACTGCGTGAACCTGGACTGTTTCACTGCGTGAACCTGGACTGTTTCACTGCGTGAACCTGGACTGTTTCACTACGTGAACCTGGACTGTTTCACCGTGTGAACCTGGACTGTTTCACCGTGTGAACCTGGACTGTTTCACCGCGTGAACCTGGACTGTTTCACCGCGTGAACCTGGACTGTTTCACCGTGTGAACTTGGACTGTTTAACCGTGTGAACCTGGACTGTTTCACTGTGTGAACCTGGACTGTTTCACTGCGTGAACCTGGACTGTTTCACTGTGTGAACCTGGACTGTTTCACCGCGTGAACCTGGACTGTTTCACCGTGTGAACCTGGACTGTTTCACCGTGTGAACTTGGACTGTTTAACCATGTGAACCTGGACTGTTTCACTGCGTGAACCTGGACTGTTTCACTGCGTGAACCTGGACTGTTTCACCGCGTGAACCTGGACTGTTTCACCGCGTGAACCTGGACTGTTTCACTGTGAACCTGGACTGTTTCACTGTGAACCTGGACTGTTTCACTGCGTGAACCTGGACTGTTTCACTGCGTGAACCTGGACTGTTTCACTGTGTGAACCTGGACTGTTTCACTGCGTGAACCTGGACTGTTTCACTGCGTGAACCTGGACTGTTTCACTGCGTGAACCTGGACTGTTTCACTGCGTGAACCTGGACTGTTTCACTGTGTGAACCTGGACTGTTTCACCGTGTGAACCTGGACTGTTTCACCGTGTGAACCTGGACTGTTTAACTGCGTGAACCTGGACTGTTTCACTGCGTGAACCTGGACTGTTTCACCGCGTGAACCTGGACTGTTTCACCGCGTGAACCTGGACTGTTTCACTGTGTGAACCTGGACTGTTTCACCGTGTGAACCTGGACTGTTTCACTGCGTGAACCTGGACTGTTTCACTGCGTGAACCTGGACTGTTTCACTGCGTGAACCTGGACTGTTTCACTGCGTGAACCTGGACTGTTTCACTGCGTGAACCTGGACTGTTTCACTGTGTGAACCTGGACTGTTTCACTGTGAACCTGGACTGTTTCACTGCGTGAACCTGGACTGTTTCACTGCGTGAACCTGGACTGTTTCACTGTGTGAACCTGGACTGTTTCACTGCGTGAACCTGGACTGTTTCACTGCGTGAACCTGGACTGTTTCACTGTGTGAACCTGGACTGTTTCACTGTGAACCTGGACTGTTTCACTGCGTGAACCTGGACTGTTTCACTGCGTGAACCTGGACTGTTTCACTACGTGAACCTGGACTGTTTCACCGTGTGAACCTGGACTGTTTCACCGTGTGAACCTGGACTGTTTCACCGTGTGAACCTGGACTGTTTCACCGCGTGAACCTGGACTGTTTCACCGCGTGAACCTGGACTGTTTCACCGTGTGAACTTGGACTGCTTAACCGTGTGAACCTGGACTGTTTCACTGTGTGAACCTGGACTGTTTCACTGCGTGAACCTGGACTGTTTCACTGTGTGAACCTGGACTGTTTCACCGCGTGAACCTGGACTGTTTCACCGCGTGAACCTGGACTGTTTCACCGCGTGAACCTGGACTGTTTCACTGTGTGAACCTGGACTGTTTCACCGTGTGAACCTGGACTGTTTCACTGCGTGAACCTGGACTGTTTCACCGCGTGAACCTGGACTGTTTCACCGCGTGAACCTGGACTGTTTCACAGCGTGAACCTGGACTGTTTCACCGCGTGAACCTGGACTGTTTCACCGTGTGAACCTGGACTGTTTCACTGTGTGAACCTGGACTGTTTCACTGTGTGAACCTGGACTGTGTAGAATCTTCTGGATGTGTGGAAGAACACAGAACCTTCATTAACATCAGGACCTGTCTGCATGTTGTAGAATTAAATCAGTAATGAAGTTCAGCTGCTGTGCATTGTGGGTAAACACCGATGCAAAGACACTGCTGGGAGGGGGCGGGGTCATGTTATTGATGTTTCCGTGTTGACGGTGGAGTATTTGGGCGCTCTGCCTGCCATCAGCTGTTTGTTCGCGTTGTGTGTCTTGGCGTACACACAGGCCTTTCATTGGTTGACTAGACGAGTTGGACACGCCCTGAATGAACTCCACACTTGAGGTGAACGTCAGAATCTAAACGCCCTATTTTTGATATTTGATGTTGTTGCAGTTTTTCCTGGTTATAAACGGATTATTTTCAAGGTTTTTGACTTTTCACAAAACTGAGCTCTGACAAAATGATTTATCTGTTTTTTCTATGACTGCTGTTTGATGCAGAGTCTAATTAAAGATGAACAAGTTCAAACCAAACCACAGCTTACGTTGAAGGTCTTTGATGGAATTCCCCAATCCTTCTTGCTGCCGCAAAATTAGGTGAAGGATAATTATTTCTTTTGTGATGATGTCAAACCAATCTGTGCATCGATAGTGTATGACCAGTGTTTGTGAAGCCTCCGATGAAGACGGTGAAGAGTAGACTCTCATCTTCCTTTACTTCAGCATGCTCTAACACACAGAAGATGGCAGAATAAACATCTGAAAGAAAAACAAGTGAAGTAGAGTATTGTGTGAGACGCATTTTTCCCCGATCCGTTTCTAATGGTCTGTTCCTTGTCGTCTGTAGAGCCGGTGTCTGATGTTGCCATCAAGTCCAACGTGCCGGAGGCCATTGAACACAACAGCACGGTGGTCCTGACCTGCTCTGCTAAAGGCTCGTACCTCAACTTCACCTGGTTCAAAGGCACCGCGCCCATCCAGGCAGACGGCAAACGGATCACACAGAAAGACGTCAGTCAAGCATCTTTCATACATTCATTCATCCATTCATTTGAAGTCTATAGAGGTCTATGGTCTATAGACCTCTGTAGACTATAGAGGTCTATAGACTATAAAAGTTTATAGACACCTGTAAACTATATCTATAGACTATAGGTTATGGAGGTCTATAGTCTATAGATATCTGTAGATCTCTAGAGATGTCGATAGACTATAGACGTCAATAGACTATAGACAACTATAGTCTATAGACCTCTATAGAGGTCTATAGACAGTAGATCTCTAAAGTCTATTGGCTACAGACTATAGTTTATAGACTATAGGCTATAGAGGTTTATAGTCCATAGATGTCTATAGACTATAGATATAGACTACACAGTGTGCCCTTGCTCATTCGTGCATCAACGCTCGGGACTTCACCTCATTGCAGATTTTTGGTAGGCAGTCACATGATACCGTATGCGCATTCTATTGGCTGACGGTTGGCCTAGAGCCAGTGTCACTGAGGAAAAGACAGGAGACAGAGCTGGAGGTAGCAGAGATGAAGATGCTGAGGTTCTCTCTGGGAGTGACCAGGAAGGATAGGATCAGGAATGAGTACATCAGAGGGACAGCACATGTTAGAGGTTTTGGAAAAGGTAATACAGATAGAAAGTGGTTTAACATCAGTATGGGGAGGGTCATAAACATTTAAATTACCATAAATAATAACATAAATAGTTTGTTGCCCTTTCGCAGAATTCGTCAATCACGTATGGTTCCTGAAACGCGTTAACCACGAGCAACGAGAGCGCACTGTAGTCTATAGATGTTTATAGATGTATACAGACTATAGAGGTTTATTGACTATAGACTATAGAGGTTCATAGACTGTAGTCTATAGAGGTCTGTTGTATATAGACATAGTCTATAGACGAAAGAGGTCTATAGACATCAGTAGACATCAATGTCAGCCAGTGAGTTAATCATTCTTTAGCTTATTGTTGGGAAACTCTTTATTTGAAGGTGTGTTCATTCGACTGTTGTCACACCTGTGTGAATTTTTGTCTGCTGACCCAACAATGAACACGACGTTGACAAAAATCCAGTGGTCGTCATGGTTACAGTTGTTGAAATATAAGGTTATAACAGGTGTCATGTCAGTCTTATGTCCAGTCCTTCACTTGACGTGATATTAATGGTGGGGTAATTGTAAGATTCTGTGTTTTTACGTGATTATCGGCGAATGACTAGACGAATGGTGTGTTTTCTGCTGGGTGTCGAACTCTAGATGGAGCAATCCAGTCAGCTGACCTTCACAGGTGTTCTCCGAACCGACCTGGATGGACCAATCTACTGCAAAGCTGCTAACAGCCTGGAGACAGAGAAGAGTGGCCCCTTCAATCTCATTGTCTACTGTAAGTACTGCTGGTTTTCTTCACCTGCACAGGAAGTCACGTGTTAGCATGAGCGCTGTTAGCCATCAACATAATCTCCAAAAAGTCCATCAGACAGAAAATTTGTTTCTCCCTTCACAATGTCGTAGTTCACTCTCATTTAGTCCTGGCTTCACGAAAAGAATCCTGAAAGCAGGTGGAGAGCATTTACCTTTTCTGAGGCTCCGCCTCCAAATTTTTATAGCCTCCTCCTCAATCCAAGAAGCTCCTCTCTACACCAACATTTACAACTGAGATGTTTCTCCACACCAACAAGAGAATGTTCGTGGTGACGCGAATAAACATTCGGCTCACATCTGTCGACTGGTTTCTGGGAGATGAAGGTCACTCAGCGGTCACCTTGCGGCATTTGAGGATGTTTCCAAAGACTGGACAAAGGGTTTACCTTCAGTGTTGAAATAAAAGATGATATGTATCTCAGCGACAGCTAATGACAAGTAAATAAAAATAAACCTCTTCGTTCCATCAATCTAAATCAATGAAACACAGGGTGTCGGGTTCGTTCACTGATTGGTTGAACACGCAAACCCGCGTTTCCGCATTCAAACACTCCAAGAGTTGGATTCTAAAGCAAATAAATGCAATGTTATGTTTGCTTGATAAAGCTCCCTTCTGTTGAAGGAAGGTCAGATATGAGTCAGTCACATACTTTCAGAGGCGGTTTCACTGGTTTTCTTGCTCACGGTAATGGACTGGAACTGTCGTCCTGAACCTGTTGCGCTGATCTGGTTGGTAAAACCCTGCGACAAAACAGGCGTTAAAGTCATACGGCGCCTGCAGTTTACATTGCGGTGTGTGTTTGCAGGACTCAACCTGTACTAATGCTGCATTGTGTACACAGCAGCTTCACCATGACTAACCTGAAGGCAGTGGAACCACGCCGACTGCCGGTTAGCCTGTTATTAATTAATCAAACCTGACTGCTTTCACTCTGGTTGGACTGGTGTGAGAAGTCACTGCTGGAGTAGATTGTTTCAGAAATCATTTAGCTTCTTTCGGGTTTGACAAAAATGTGACAGAGAGAACTTCAGATCAAATGGAAGTATTTCAAGACAGTCGTGTGGTTCTGGGATGCGCTACTAACGTATCTCCCCACTTCATACCCACGAGTTTGCTGGAATAGGCTCCAGCAACCCCCGTGACCCACGAAAGTGGATAAGCAGTATGAAAATGAATGAATGTATGAATGAAAGCTATTCGACATTTAAAGTTTTCATGATGACTGTATGCGTTAGGGAGGGACTTCTACTCTTGATGATTGGTGTCTCTCAGAGCCACGGCCAATCAGAGGCTGGATTCATGTCAAGAATGACCAGTACCGTGATATTTGTTTACCTTTGTTTACCTGCTGGGTTTGGTTCCTCTAAGGTTGGTATCAACTACCTGGCTGAACAAACGAGAGGATGATAGTAGGTATAGTAGGTTCATTTATCTTAGCATGCTTGTTTGCTCCACAGATGGACCGGAACAAGTCACCATCACTCCTCAAAAGCCTCCCCAGGTCCTCCGATCCGGCTCCAACTTCAACCTGACCTGTTCAGCCATCTCTCTTCCTCCGGCCACCTTCACCTGGTACCATGGCCAGACCATGTTGGAGGCCTCCGGTCCCGTCTTGACTCTGGACGTGATCAGTAAACATGGATTGGGAAAGAAAGCAGAGGAATACTCCTGCAGGGCAAAGAATGAGAAAACCCAACGCACCGTCTCATCTCCAGGCATCTCCTTTTCTATAATGGGTGAGTCCGCGTTTAGTTGCCCAAACATGATGCTACATCTAAAGCTGTGCTAGCCAACTAGCTAGCAGCATCAGCTGTGACTCATCCTGAGTTGTTTACATCGAAAAGTGTTTCAAACGCCAGAGGGGATGTTAGCACAGTCAAGACAAGACAAGAAGGTCTTGGGTTCCAATCGACCTGAGAACCTGGGATGTTTATGTTGTATTTTTTAGAATGAGATGAAAATGACGAAGAGGAACAGAGAAATGAACGGTGTCTTCTTCACAGACCCCATTTCAGGCGTTACCATCACCGGTCCGACCGCTGTCCTCATGGCCGGCAATGGTACTGCCAACATCAGCTGCCGGGCAAAAGATGGCGTCGTCACCACCGTGACCTGGCTGAAGGACGGTAATCCTCTGGCCGCGGACAGCCGAGTGGTGTTCGCTGGAGATAAGAGTTCCGTGATGATCAACGCGCTGAAGAAGGAGGACAACGGGAACTATGTTTGTCAGCTGAGCAATGCCATCAGCAAAGAGCAGGCCTCCTACAAGTTGGTGGTCAACTGTGAGTGTCTGCGGCGTCACATCAGCGGGTAAAGCGCGTTCACGACTTGATCTTTTAAATTGCATTTCGTCTCTAGACGGTCCTGAACCGGCGACGGTCTTGGGTGACAAGGAGGTAGAAGTGACCGACAAAGTGACGCTCACCTGCGCCGCTGCCTCAGTCCCACCTGCCAACTTCACCTGGAAGTTCAACGGAACCTTGACCAATGTGAAAACGGCAACTTACATCATCGAGAAAGCCGTTTACAAAGACACTGGAATTTACACGTGCGAGGCGAACAACGCCGTTACCGGCAAGAGCACCATGTCCACCCACAACCTGGCCGTCAGGGGTGAGAGTCACATGACCATTGGGATGAGCTGCTGGGTATTCAAACGGGTTTTCGGGCGGATGGATTTTAAAGGTGTACGTTTTGCTTTCGCAGCTGAAGGAGAGCTGGACAGTCTCTCAGACGGCGCCATCGCTGGAATCATCATCGGCGTCCTTGTCGCGCTCGGCGCCGCCATTGGCTTGGTCATGTACTGCAGGCAGAAAGTACCGTAAGTACTCCGATCGTTCAAACGCGGATCGTCGCTCGTCGTCTGGTCGATGTTGTGTGGACAAGAGGAGGAGCCGTCCACCAACAAACATGTTCATGTTTCGTTGCTGAAAGCTGCACAGATGCATGTCTTCAGAGGCCGCGGTGAATTTACTGTCGCTAGCTGAGTCACAAACCAGTCTCAGGCGTAAAGAACTCAACCCAAGGTGAACAAGTTTTCCGGAACATTTCGTTCAGCATGGTAAGATTTCCTGTATGGATTTGCGTTCATTCACAGTAAACCGGAGTGTCCACATACTTATGGCCAGCTGTTGACTTCTGTTTGTCTAGTGTAGGCATCAGAACAGAATTTAAACTTGTTGTTTGCTGTTTAACTTTTAATTCTTTAGCATTTGAAAGCAAGAAAATAACCAGTAAGAATCTGTTTCGTCTCAAATTGCCCAATCAAGAAAAGGAGAGTGTTTCTTTTCACTGCTGGATGATTGTGTGAGTGCATACCTGTGTGTGTGTGTGTGTGTGTGTGTGTGTGTGTGTGTGTGTGTGTGTGTGTGTGTGTGTGTGTGTGTCTCAGTCTCTCATTTCATGACCTTGGAGGAGATTCCTTACATTCCTCACTCGTCTTGACGTCTTACAACATGTTAAGCTAACGTACATGCAGGATAACGGCTGCCACGCCCTTCCACACATTAGCAACCGTCATGTGTCCACCTGGATGAATACTTTTGATTCGATTGGACGCTTCTGAACTGATCCAGGTCCAGTAGAAACAGAACCGGACCTCTGCTCCAGGGGCCGGTTCTGGATATGTTGGAGGTGGTTCGTTTCCAACCGACTGAAATACTCGGACGTGTTAATGAAGTCATGCGGCTCCAGGAGGCCTTAACTCCACCCCCCTCCCCCCCTGGTGGGTGTTCACTGAGGAATCTAAGGAAAGATTCCTGCATTCTGGGGCAGGTCAACCTTGATCGGGTATTTCTGCTGCTGCTAGTTTCACTTTGAGCGCTGAAACAGATCTCAGGTCAGTTGCTCTGGTCTCTGAGGCGAATCTGTGTTTCAGGGCTGACTCCTCCCCCACTTCCTGTTGAGGGGGGGATGGGTCCTCCTTCATGACGTCGTCTCTTCCTTGTGTACCAAAGTTACGAGGGTTTAATTGTGTGGACTACTGTTCTACTGTCGCGGTTTGGGTGGTAGTGATGCCGTACCTACCTCTAATTCAGGGGGGCCAAACTTATTTTCACATAAAGCTACATTAGCATAATAGCTGTCATCAAAGTGCCAGATATTACTAAATGTAATTTAATATAAATGTAACTACTCAACTGAATTTATTAATTATTCAATTTACAAAAATTACAGTTGCACAAAAAAACTGTTTGTTTCTCTGTTCTAACATAAATCCTTTTAATTTGTCAGGTTATTAAACCCTCAGAACTCCATCAATCAAGGATCAAACTATCAATGAATAAAGAAAAATAACATCAAACACAAGTTAGGACATTAACTTTGTTCACAATGTTTTTGTAAATGTTAAAGTGGGCTTAACTACAGCATTGTGGGAAATGTAGTTTTGGTCAAAGCATACTTTTGATCTATTTATTTTTAGATTTTTAGACCTTTAATGCTCTCACGGGCCACATAAAATGATGTGGTGGGCCACATTTGGCCCCCGGGCCTTGAGCTTGACACGTGTGCTCTAAGGGGAGGACAATGGTGACATTGTTTAGGTAACCAAAACATCTAGCCGTTAGCAGCTAGGAGTCGTTACTTGCTAACTTTCTTGGGATAACGTGAATCAATACGCAACACTTTGTTAGTTTTGGGGCGAGTCGTTTGTGGCGCCAAACTGCCCCGTAATCTGTGCAGAAAGGCTTCAATCAATGTGGGCGTCGACGCTGACGTAAGACGTTCGCCAACTACCCTTCGTGAAGCTAGTGGTGATTTGATACGAAAAGAAGTCCTGACTCCCTGAAGGGTTGTCTTGAGACTTGAAACCAAACCATTGTTGTCACTGAGCCATTAAACCCCAGAATAACACTATGACATCGCGCCGCCACCAGGATCGAATTTCGGAGAACACCTTTGACTCCACTGAGTAAAAATATCCTTCTGAAGGTTTGAGTTTGTCCTGAAAGCAGCAGTTATCCTCACATATTAGACACATTCTGGTCCCGAGAGGATTCCCACCTGGAGATCCTTCTTCCACGTCCGCTTTTACGTTCAAACTGGTCAACAAACGACAACGAGACCTTCACTCAATCTCGAGCCGTAGTTTTGTCTTCCAGCCTTCGGGCCATTGAAAACGCTGATGAGGTTTTTAAAAGCAGGTTTATCCCTGGGTGTCCCGAGATAAATACACCCCTCCCCCGCCGTCGGACTTGTTTGTCAGTCATGCGGAGCGCAGACCGATCCGGATGGTCACCTGACACCTGAGAGGTCATGATGTGGTGGAGGTGTTGGGTTGTAGGGGAACTCGTCTGTGGACCCGTAGCGGTGGTGAATGTCAGGGCTGACGACAGCAGGTTTTTGTTGGTGGTTGTCGTCTGTGTGGCGGGTCGGACTCAACAGCTTCCATATTTATGTCGCACCGCTGCATAAAAATAAAGGTGGCGCAGAGGTGGGGCTTGTTGAACTGTAGTCGTCGTGGGACAGTAAAGACAAGTTTGCTGACAGACAGACTCAGAACACGTGACCCACGGTGACCCAGTTCTCGACTACTTCCTGTCTTCCAGGTTATGTTCACACCTGTCACGTGTCACAAGATGAAACAGGAAACCATTGAAATGAAGCGACGAGTCGTTTAAAAACTCCTGCAGCCATCGGGTTGTTGAATTTGCCTGCGAGTAGCTAGCGGGGAATCGGCTTCTCGACGCTCCCGCATTGGTATGTAAAACGAGATTTGAATTCAGTTCGGAGAAAGAAAAAGAAATGAGAGGATAAAATGAGGCCAAACCCCGTGCTTAACCCAAGGTTTTTGGTTTCATGAATCAACTCAGGGAATAAAGACTTTGTTTAGCGGTAATTAGGGGGCGGAGTTGACTAGTGTGGCCAGTCGGGACCGACTCGTCGTTGGTAGACGATAGACGGCTGTTTTTGTCAATCCCAGCCCCCACCGGTGAGCAACTCTTCACATCACACTCCTGGCTTCTAATTACATGTTTGATCATCAGGAATGTTCGTACCCCCCCCACCCCACCCTGCCGCGCCCCAGAAACACTTTGTACAACTCATCCAGTTATTTGTGTAAGCAATTTGTGAGACAGTTTGCTGGAATGAGTAAAAGTTGTGTGTTTGTCTTGTATTGTGGGATGAGGCTGTGTCAGGTAAGGTTAGCCCCCCCCCCCCCCCCAACACACACACACACACCTAGCGGGGGAGGAGGTATTAGCATCCTCGCTAATGGGAACAGGTTCAACTTGGGTGACGGCAAGTTGGGTGGGCCTAGACATTGGCGATTGGTAAGATAAACACCGCCCCCCCAGTAGGCCAGTTCACACACTAGTGATGCGTGATGGTGGTGGTGGGGGGGACCACCATCACCACGTCTGTCGCCCGGCAACGACCAGACAGGTGCAGACGCACCCAGAAACCACCCAAGTTTCATGTCCTTGACTTCGCGCTCAGTGGGACTTGGGTGACCTATAGCCGAGGATTCTGGGAACTGTGTGATCTGTGCGTGAGTCGGCCGCGTGAGGGCGTGGTCAGAGAGTAGCAGGAATGTCACTGTCATGTCTGCACTCGTCTTCCACGGCTCGTCTGTCGCTGCCCTGCTCGTCTTCTCTGGATCAAACCGGGTTTTGTTCAACCGTTCGCCGGCGGTTTTCCGCGTCATCCGGTCCTTCTCTCCCCCCGTTGGCTCCTGCCGCCGTCACTCATCCTCACGTCGTTTGTTTTAAAGAGGCGAAGATTTAAAGTCAGATCGCAAAATGAAAGGTTGTGCAGTGGTTTGATGTTGTCAGGGCTGGTTATTATTTTAACGATCCAGGTTCAGAGTCTTTCCTTTGGTTCCGGCTCTTGATTTGCTTCCAGTTGTACTCATCCAGCAGGAACTACAGTAGCTGCACGCCATCACCATGGTAACTGGACTGTAATTTCAGTCTTAACACTAATTTTGGGAATCAGGAAGCAAAATCAATCAATTTATCAATCATACAGATGGAATAACTTTGGAACCGTATATTTACGTTGGCAGTGAGTTCCAGAAGACACGATGTAAGTCGAAAAACCATGTAAGTTGAATAAACTGCAGATAACTTCCCAGTTCTGTACTGACAACTGAACTCCAAATGACGTAAACTGAGGTCTACCTGAACTAATATGTTAACATTGTTTGATTATCTGTAATGACGGGGTCAGAGGACCCTCCACTGATGCTGTCAGAGGTCTATCATGTATTTCTTGTGTTTTATCGGCGTACAAACAGAACCGCCAGCATCGGAACTTTCAGCAACGAAACAATCAGTCTGGATGGTGATCGTGTCACGCTGCCATAGAGGCAGAAACTGTTTCAGTGTCCAGAGATGTTTCTGGCTTGTGACGACTCCAATCAAATCTTTGTTGTCAGCCTCATGGCGTCACGACTATCTCTGAATGTCTTCATGAGTCCAAAACAATGACCACAGTGATATTTTTAGATATAATTGTCAGTTACCATTCTTTAAAGACAAAAGACATGAGAGGAACCAGAAGACTGTCTTTGGTCCTCCTGGTGTCGAGGTCCAGGTTGTTGTGGGCGCGTCGCGCCTACAGCTGATTATTATATCTGAGATTTGACCTCTTATCCTGTTCGTGCTGAACCAGATTTGTCTTCTTCTGTCTTTCTCCTGATGTTTCTCTATGACTCGTATCAGAAGTTTTGCTGATAAGATTCAAGGAAAGTTGTTTGGAGTTTGTGGCCCAGATGCCTCTTGACGCTGGTCGGACTGAGCCGCTCGAACAAGATCGACTGTAGAAACACTGTTTATGTGCAAATTTTCTTCCTCTGTGGTGTTTAACCTGTGAGCTGAGCAGCTTAAACACGATTTTTAACCTTACTCCTGGAAGGAAAACCCTTGAGATGATAATGTGGCGCCATCAGCTGATCTAACTCTTGATCTTTGTGTTCAGGGTTGAGTCGCCGTACTAAAGAAGCACCTCTCACTGATGGTGAGTAACGAAAGCATCACACAAATGCACGCAAAATTCAAACAGGAACAAACATGGTCTGATTTGTCCATTTGCTGTCCAGCTGGGAGGAGTGTCCAGTCGGATCCACCCGATTCCCCCTGAAGCTCGAGACCCAACCAGCGGCCCCAATGTCCTCCCCCCCTTCTGTCCAGGAAAGCTGGATGGATTTTCTCAGACTGGTGAACTGGTTGACATCACTGGATCATCATCACCCCCCCCGCCCACCGCCAGCCCCGCCCTTCTGGGTCATCAACTCTTCTTCTTCTCTTCCTCTTGATGTTAACTGACGCCGTCTGTCACCTTCTGTCCGACTCGCCACTTCTTTTAAGACACAAGAAAAACACCGACGGTTACGATGAGTGACGCTTTTAACCTGGAAATCTGAGGAGGAAACACACACACACACACGTCGATGTTCAGGGTAAAATAATATTTAAATACATTCCTTCCATTTATGTCCCTATCTGCCGGGTGGACCCGATCAAGGACACTGTGAGGAGTTTCAGAGCAAACTTAAGTTGACGTGTCTTCAGACGATAATGAAATCTTAAATACCTCCGTTTCTCTGAAGCTTCCCTCTGTGAGACGTCTGTGGGCCCCGCCGCTTTCACTACAAGCATTAGCTTGTTGAGCTGGATCCCCTTTGGCCATTTGAAGCGACAGCAACTCTCCCTGGGGTCCATTGTGATATTTCCATTCCATTTTTTAAATTTCATTGGTTAATCCCAAAAGTGATCCACCAAAAATAACGTAAAGTGTTCTGTAAGTAAACAGGATTGGCCAGAAGTCACAGTGTTCTTTGAAATCTTTCTGACTCAAAATGATGAATTTTATCTTCGATTTGCTTTTAGATAACGACTTTAATAATTATTTGAAATGTAATAAACAAAAAGGGGGACATAAGAACAGTAAATTAGCATCAACTTGACAGCGTTCCGTCGTGGCTAGTCATCAAGAAAGACAGGAAAGGACCACCGAGACTAGCTAACCAGGCTAGCTAACCAATTAGACCCAGTCTGCTCCGACTGCATGAGTTTCAACCAGATCTGTTCTGGGATCGATGTTGGGTCCAGGTGTTCCGGTCTGGGATGTTGGCCAGTAAGGATGTGGCTCAACATTAGCTGATCCAGGACTTCGGTCCCAACAAATATTTGGTCTAGATTATCCGTTATTGCGAGTCGTTTGTGGATCCGGTCTTAAACCTCGTGATCCGCTCATCGGGGATTCCTGAGTAACATAAAACCTGTCTGGGTGATGACATCAGTACCATCTAAGCCAATGAGAAGCATCCTGGAGAAGCTAGCTGTGCTGACTAGCAGTGGTAGACCTTGAGGCTAGCATTAGTCTACTACTGTGGGCAGTGGCCGGGGTACTGACATTCAGATGTCTGTTTTGATCTAAACTTTCTGTTTTTCTTTTTGTTTTTTTAAACAAAGCGCCTTTGCGTGAGTTTTGCCGTGATTTGGTGCTATTCAAATAAAATCGACTTGAAGTCTTTCCTCGCCTGCCACGCCCTCGCCTCCCTCGCTCCGGAGGACGCACAACTGAAACTGTCAACGTTGTTTGACTTCATGCGCCAGTACTGTGAAGTCGCCGCTGGCAACCGCCTTCATTGGGTTTGATCATGGCGGAGATCATGTGAGGCGATGTGATGTCATCGTTCCAACTTCCTGTGTTCATGTGCGAGATATGACAGAGAGGTTTTGGCAAAACCTGTTTTAAACTTCCTGCAGTTTGACATTTTTCTGTGGTTTTATTCATCAATTAGACGGACACGCCCCTTTAGAGCATCTTTTTTTTTTAAAGTTTATTTGACATTAGAAGTTAACGTTGAGCCATAGACTCTCTAGAGTCTTTGCGGCGCCCCACGGTTTGTGTTTTCCCTGCTCACTTTCTCTCGTAGATCCTCTTTAGGTCGCGTTTGAATGTGTCTTCGTCGTCGTCTGGAAATGAATGAGAGCAGGAGGTGAAGGTTTCAGGTGGAGCAGACATGATTGGACACGCAGAGTCGAGACAGCCAGGTGAAGAAGGAAGAGAGAAGTCGTGGGAAGGTGTTTGACATTCTTTGGTTCACTGAGCTGCGGGGCGACGATAACCCGTTTGGTTTGGCTTCCGTTTGACGGTGAAAATCAACAACAACCTGTTGATTTGGAGTTCAGTCGATCAGATTCCCCTCGGTTGATCTGTCCTTCCTCTCGAGCTGGATGATGCTTTTTGTTCTGTGGTTTTTATGATGTCAGACTTTAACATGCACTGATGTCCGGTCGGAAAAGTATTTATTTTGTCTTGAAAACTGGAGCTGAAGATCATAGCTGTTCTGCAAATCACACATCAAAATCTTCGTAGGTGTTTAGTGTTTGTTTTTTCTGTTGGTTGAACTGAATTTGTGAGAACTCAAAAATGTATGAATAGCATTATTAATATGTGGATGTGTTATCTTTAGCATTTGGCCGAACTCATCCTGGCTGTAAATAAGATAGAAAAAAAACTGTTTTGGGGTTTTTATTCCGTAAGATTTGTTTACAGAAGATGTCTGTCCCCTCAGTGAAATCCATGTCATGTCAGTTCAACATGTGTCCAAACATAAATGTTGTGGAAGTATTTCCCTACTTTTGTCATTTTTTTTGTCTTCTTATTTAACCTTTTCTGTTACTTTGCTTTGAAGCCAATCAGAGTCTGCGTATCTTCAAACTGCCCAATCACAGAGAGAAGGGAGTGTCTCCTTTTTGTGAATGCATACCTGTTTGTGAGAGAGAGTGTGTGTGTGTGTGTGTGTGTGTGTGTGTGTGTGTGTGTGTGTGTGTGTGTGTGTGTGTGTGATCCACAGCCGTGGGGTTTTTCTGTCTGTCGTCACCTGCCACACCCTCACCAAACACACAAACGTATTGACCTGACTTTACGGTGTTAGCAAGGCGCTGCTACAAGACCAAACAGGTTTACACTCTACTATTAAAGTCAGTTTAATTTTCATGTTACCACAAATAAGATGACGTCTTTGGCCTCCTATGTGCCGGTTCAACTTCTGGATGGACTGGACCTCCAGTACTGGGCCTGGAATGATGCTAAGGCGCTCTGCACAGGTGCAGCTAGCATGTGCAGCCTTGATGTGGAGAGTTAGGTCCAATTTGCCCACCCAATGCCTCCACTGGTTCACCTAGGTGGTAAAATCAGTTCAGTGTTATTGGGTACCAGCGTGAAGTCCTCATGGCGACTGTTGCCGGCGCACAGGACTCTGGGTAAATTCTGAGGAAAATATTTCCAACCGGTTGAATTCTGAGTTGGAAACACAAAGAATCTCTAGTTGTGTTTTATTGGCGCAGGGATGGGACCCGACTCCAGATGACTTTACATCAAAAGAGCTTCATCCTCAGGAGGCGGAGCCTAAACATGGGCATAAAGCAGTTTAAAGGTGTGTCATAGAAGAAGGGTGGAGAATTTCCTGCCTCAGAAATGCTCTAGACGGAATTCAAATCTAAACAAATTCAAAACTGAAAAGGACGGACCAATGAGAGCCCAGTGAGGGGAGTGCACGTCCAATCAGAGGTGGGAGGAGGGCTGATGGGCTAGCAGGTACTCCGTGCTGTATTTTAAAAAGGTCCATTCCAAGAGCACCAATGAGAGGAGGAAAGAGGAGTCACATGACACGAAAATGATTCAGAAGGTTCAGTCTGAGGAATCAAAAAACAGGAAGTACCAGACAAAAGAACCCGTTTATATGAGGCAGCAGTGTGTGTGTGTGTGTGTGTGTGTTTGTGTGGGTGTGTGTGTGCAGGAGGTGTGGGGGCGTTAAGCTAAGCTGCTAACTGCAGGACAAAACACGCCTGCAGTTGGGGGTTTGTCAGGAATGTATGTTAACACAAATTGGAAACATAGAAACGCTCTTTCATGTTCTCAACACAGCCGTCACTCTCAGACGAGGCTGACCTCTGAACCCTGATGGCGGGATGATGTCATCACTCATTGAGAGATGGATTCCTGCTCAAAAATCCCTTTTCTGTCTGGAAAACTCTGATCGCCTTCTCTGGGTTTCGTTGCAGCGCCATCTAGTGTCAGCATGGAATATTACATCGTGTGGTTGATTGGCTGGAGCTCCGACATGAAATGAATGAATAAACCAGAGGAAGACAGAAACAGTAGTTCGAGAATGAAACGATCACCTCAGGTATTGATCAGCAGGAAGAGCCAGAGGTCGTCCTCGGTGTCACCAGCAGGAGGCGCTGTCACTTCAAGATGGATACATGTTGATGGATAGAGTCCTGATCATGCTTCTATTGTCTGAGGTGAAGAAGAGAACTAAAGATGTGACTCAGCTGATCAAACATCAACAGTGGTGTCGCATTTCTGTCAGTCCAGTAGTTTTCAGCATCCACAGCTCTGAATCAGCTTATAGACGGAGCCAATCTAATGTCCTGCTGATGCTGAAGAGGGCCTCAAACCGTGTTCCAACCCAATGCGAAGTATCAAAGTCATGACAGATGATCCTAAGCATGATTGATTGATTGATCTGTATAATATATAATATTATAGGTCGTAGAACCACTGTGGAGATTTGTTGTGTAGGACTAGATGTTCACATCCCTCAATAGATTAATACCTACCGCACTGATGAGAGTCTGTGGAGTTCATCTGAGTGATGGCATCCTTCAGGTTGTCAAGTGGGCGCCCTCTTTCATGGACTTTTCGCTGATCACCCCACGACACCTCCAGAGGGTCCAGCAGTGAGTCCCAGAGTCCCACCGTCACTTTCCAGTCATGCCGTTGGGCATCTGCAACAAGTTCTTCGTACCTGAGCTTCTAGTCTTAGGCCTCCTCCACTGCACTCTCCCAGGACACTGTGAGCTCTATGACGTAAACCAGCTTGAGGGAGGGTGACCACAGAACAAGGCCTGGTTGCCGATTGGTGGATGCAATCTTGGTTGGGAAGCAGAGTGTCTTGCCCAGGTCTGCCAGGATCTTCCAATCCCATGGTCGTCACAGCTGTCCAGTGTCAATTCTTGTGGTGGCGAGGCTGGCTTGACCCTCTCAGACAAATGGTGTCGTTAGAAGTAAATAGTTAGAAAACCATTAGGAAAACGCAGGACACAGACACAGAAATAAACAGGCAGAACCACAAAGTAACATTGCACTTGCAGGAGGGAGCAGACACCTCTCATGAGGTTTCTGACTGACTCGCTTAGAGGGACTGTCTGTCCGTCTGTCGTAGGATTTTCTGCGTAATTAAACGATGAATGTGAACTTCTCCCAAGGTGTTCTGCACGTGGGACCAGACCTCACTCATGAGATATGTAACAGGAACACAAACGGTGTTGATGCCAAGCAGAAAGAAGGAGCGTCAGCTGATCAAACATCAACAGTGGTGTCACATTTCTGTCAGTACAGTAGTTTTCAGCATCCACAGCTCTGAATCAGCTGATAGACGGAGCCGATCTAATGTCCTGCTGGTGCTGAAGAAAACTCATCTACAGGGAGGGGGCCTCGAACTGTGTTCCAACCCAATGCAAAGGGTCCTCTGATCTGCAGTACCCAGGATGTCCAGCAGGGATCCTGAGCACAGGTAAAACATTAAGACTAGTTTGTGACTCTGTTCCAGTTGTAGAGGAGGAATAAACTTAAACACTAAACACAGTCCTCTTGAGTAACAAGTGATGTCATGCTCAGGCTGAATTCTCATTGGCTCAGAAGAATGAGGAAATCAGTTCCAATATGTGTTTCGTCCTCACTTCACCTTTGACAGTCGGACTGGAAGCTTCATCAGGGACGCTTGTCGGCTGGTCACCATGACGACCTTGGTTCTGGTTCTTCTCCTGGGAACAGGTGTACCTAGAGCGGTGGGAGGTGAGGTCACATGATTTCAAACAGCTTGATGGAAAAAGAACAAACATTTGGTGTCTTTCTAGCCTGCTGTATGCATTCTGGGATCTGTTGATGGACTTCCTGACATGTCAGGCCAGAGGAATGTTAACACATGACCGATCGCTTATCTGAAATATAACCAGTAAATCCTGTGTGAGCAGCTCATTCGTTATTTCCCGTAAAGTTCCATTTTCTTCAGGAAGTTGCTGCTGAATTGTTGTTCAGAGGAAGACTTGGACTGGAATGAGAGAAAAGTTTCTCGTTTGTCATCTTTAATGTGATCAGTTCAGGCCTGAGCCTCAGACAGAGGTCAGGTGTGATGGTGGAGATGTGTTGGTGTCGCCTCTGTGTCTGCTGAGGACCAATAACAAACTGCTTTAAAGATGAGAGATGACATGACATGAGATAGTACTTTATTGATCCCCATAGAGAATTTAGATCCGCCAATAAGACTAATGGTCTTCGCTTGTCACACAAGTCCAGCAGTTCATTGGTAACCCAAGGTTTTAATTTAGGCGGAGTTTGCCCAGGATCTCCAAGGATCGGCTATTTCGGTTAAGGCTTTGGTCATTGTGGTGCCCATACTGTTGACGTCAATTTCTTCTGTATGAGCAGTGGTACAAAACTCCCTCCTATCCTTGCTTTGAAGGCTTCTGCCACCTCAGGGTCTCACAGTTTTTCCAGATTAAATGTCCATCTAGTGCGCTTGGAGCTTTTGATCTTCTTTAAGTGTAGGCGAAAAGGACAAGGTCTTGGTCACTCCCAATGTCTGCTTTTGGAAAGCTGCGAGTCTTACCGGTGTTAATACTTGATATTATATTTATCAATATTTCACAAGCCTATTGGCTTCTACCCGTCAGCCCGTTTTTTTCAGATGTTGTTGTTGATGTTGTAAATGTGACGAAGGTATGAAGTCTGTTATATTAGCATGTCCGGGGGAAAAAACTGACTAAAAAACAATGTTTCAGTGGACTAGGAAACACTAATCATGACTTTGCTTTTTCTTTCAGTGACTCATTCTCTGAAGGCTTTCATCACTTTATCTTCTGGACTTTCAAACCTCCCAGACTTTATGGTTGTTGGGTTGATTGATGATGTTCTGATTGGTCGATATGATGGTAACACCAAGAAATTAGAACCCACACAGAACTGGATGGAGAAAGTCGTGACGGATGATCCGGAGCACTGGAGCCAAGTCACTCGGTTATTTTTGATTCATCAAAAACCATTAAGAGGATTGTTTGAAATTTATAAGGAGGTTTTCAACCAATCGGAAGGTTGTTTGTTTCTACTGATAAAATGCTTATGTTTATGTTTTCATGCAGTAGGCAGTAAACACATACACACACTATTAATCGCCTGTCAATCAAACTGCTTGATGGCAGCCTCTCTTGCTGACTCAGCAGAAACATTCCTGATACAGGTGACTGGATGCTGTTGGACTCCACTGGCCAGTGTTTTTGTCCATCCCATAATAACCAGCAGAGATCACTGAGACTGGATGTCCTCTAGAACAATGGTCCCCAACCCCCGGTCTGCGGACCGGTACCAGTCCGTGGGTCATTTGGTACCGGGCCGCACAGAAAGAAAAAATTATTTACAATACTTCCATTTCATTTATTTCGGAGTCTGAAAGATGTTTTATTTTGAAAAGTGACGTTTGTGCAGAATGACACACAGATGAATGAATGTGTCTGTCCCGCCTTACAGGACTCGGTCACGTGACAGGTTATCGGCCCACACAATTAGGCGCCCACAACCGCTCCAGTGTTCTGGATTAAAGTCAAGGCAGATTATCCTGAGATCACCCAAAAAGTATCTTAATCCCTGCTTCCATTTCCAACCTCCTGTCTTTGTGAAGCGGGATTTTCTACAGTGACCGTAAAGAAAACCAAACTGGAGTAGACCGGACGTCCGGAACACACTTCAGGTGTCATTCTCTCCTGTTACCCCTAGATCTGCGGTCCCCCACCACTTATTCTCATTATTGTAATTATTATTATTGATTGACTTGTTAACCCTTTTATAGAAATGATCAGTATTTCTCCTACGTTGAATGAACTGATTGTAAGTCGCTATATTTCAAAATAAACCTCATCAGTGCCGTCACTTCAGTCAAGTTTTTAATATAATGATTCCTCACAATTATTTTGTTTACAGAGATGTTAATTATCAATTTATGAAAAAACGGTTGTTTATTGTCTGTTGATGTCTGCATTTTACATAAAACCACTGCAGAGGATTTATTATTAGACTGTTCTAGAAGACATCCGAGTAGCTCCAGTGAACGTGCAGTCAGTCGGTCCATCAGAACTCCTCTGTAGGAATCTGTTGATTCAACAAGTAGACAGAAACCGGTGCTGGAGGAACATCACTGCTGGGTTCTGAAGCTGCGGTGCTGGACTGGAAATAGGACACAGGCTGGTTCTGTTGGGTCCAATGAGGAGGAAGTCGAGGACTGGACTGAGATGTCTCTCTGGTTCACTGGAGTCTGTCTCTCTCTCTCTCTCTCAGGTTTCCACATGTGTGAGTGGGACGATGAGACTGGAGAGGTTACTGGTTTTCATCAGTTTGGTTATAATGGAGAAGATCTACTGGTCATGGACCTGAACACAGAGACGTGGATCGCTCCCAGACCTCAGGCTGTCGTCACCAAAGACAGATGGGATAAAAACAAAGCTTTCACAGAATCCATGAAGAATGTCATCACCCAGCAGTGTCCTGAGTGGGGGAGGAAGTATTGGGAGTATGGGAAGAGCTTTCTGCTGAGAACAGGTAGGATCACATGACCTGATGGTGTTTCAAACCAACAACTTTCATGTTTGTGACCAACAGTGAACATCTCTCATCTCTCCTCCAGTCTGTATTCTCTTCTGTTGCTTCAGTGTGTGTGTTTTAAGTGTTAACACTTAAAATCCATCCCATCAAACAGGAAGTAGAGCAAGCAGTGACTCCTGATGAGGAGCATCTGAACCGTCTTTGTGCTCCTCCTCCAGAGCTTCCCTCAGTGTTCCTCCTCCAGAAGACCCCCTCCTCTCCAGTCAGCTGCTTCGCTACAGGTTTCTACCCAAAGGAAGCCGCACTCCTCTGGAGGAGAGATGGAGAGGAGCTTCATGAGGAGGTGGACCACGGAGAGATCCTCCCCAACCATGATGGAACCTTCCAGATGAGAGTTGACCTGAACATTTCATCAGTGGCCCCTGAAGACTGGAGGAGGTACGACTGTGTGTTCCAGCTCCAGGGTGTCAAGGATGACTTGGTCACCAGACTGGACAAAGGAAAGATCTTGACCAACTGGGCTAAAACAGGGAACTCCTTCACTTCCATGGGTATGTTGTTACATCAAACGTGTCTCATCCATATCCAGGATTGTTCTTCTTGGAATATGGATGTTGTTCTTCTTCTGTGTAAGTTGTGACTTGTTTTCTTCCCTCCAGAGGAGTCCACTAACCTGACCACCACCACCATCATCATCATCATCGTTGTGGGGGTTCCTGCTCTTGTTCTCTTGGCTGCCGTTGGTTTCAAGCTTTACAGACAGAGGACAGGCGAGGGATCCATTCGTCTTTGTTTCTCAGCTGAACGTCGTCCAATTCCTGAGGACAACCCTGAAGTCTCTGAGAGACTCCAGCCAGAGGTCGCCACGCAACCAAAGGACGCGACTCAGCCGGAGGTCATAGTGACAAAAACAGGATGAACACAGTGAGTGTCTTCACTCCTGAAGTGATGACACCACATGGTCCTGGGAGTCCACTTCACCAGAATGTGATGTGATCAAATCCATGATCAATGCTTATCGATTAGAGTCTAAAGGAACCACACTACAAATACCGAGCAAACATGATCAAACTTAAACGGTGTCATTAAAATATTTTTTACTTTTTTTTTAAACGTTTTTCTTCCAATGAGACCTTCATCTGAACTGGAATTTATTGGACTTGACTCCGTCTGGTTGAATCTGTAGTTTCTTTCTGAAAAGTCTTGAGAAGATGCTGCTGTGGTTCTGACCTGGTTGATGGGTATTAATGTAATTGTTGTGTTCTCCAAGATGACCATATTTGGATCAGTTCTCAAAATTTCTGTTTTCATCTTCTTCAATGCTTGTGGGCTGGTTTCTGCTTCTCAGCTCTTTGATAGAACAAATGTCCTGTGTTGTATATCCAGTGTTGAATCACAGGAATGACTTGCACTGAAATCTAAATGTTGGAAAGACCAATAAAAACAGAAAAGATGTCCTACCAGCAGATGTGTTGTACTTATTTTGTCATGATTGTAAACTGTGATGTGCTGGCAACGTGTGTCCCCCAACGTGTGTCCTCTGAGATCGGCTCTAGCAAAAAGTGGAGGAAGGGGTATGGAAAATGAATGAATTAATGATTGATGAATTAATGATTGATTGATCTATATAATATGTAAAATTGTAGATCTTAAAAGCATTGTTGGAGATCTGTTGTGTAGGACTAGATGTTCATATCCCTTAAATAGATTAACCTACCTTAATAGTGAGACTGAGGAGTCCATCTGAGTGATGGCATCCTTTGGGCTGTCAGGTGGCCGTCCTCATTCATGGATGTTTAGTTGACTCTGAAAGGGAACTTCAAAGACTGAAGGAAAGACTGCCGCTTGAAAAGTTCATTTTCATGACTTATTCTGATTTCATGTTGAGATCAGTTCGAACGTTTCTGTTCATCAGAGAAGAACTGGAACGTTTGATTCTCTCTGGTACTTTGGCACCACCTGCTGGTTGTATCCGGAATGTCCTGGAGGATTTGAACATTCCTGTTTTCTTCCTTCATTACAATAACAAATAACAATAAACAAACAACAACAAAACAAAACAAGATTATTTTCTTGAAGGTCGGAGTCATTTTAGTGGTTTGAAGAGTTTCTTCCCACGTTCTCCCTCTGACCTCTGACCTCTGACCCTGACAGACTGATAGCAGAAAAAAGATGTTTAAAAGTAAACATCCTGCATACTTGTGTGTGCATGTGTGTGTGTGTGTGTGTGTGTGTGTGTGTGTGTGTGTGTGTGTGTGTGTGTGTGTGTGTGTGTGTGTGTTCTCTAAAGACCACTCTGCTGCAGGGGGAGAAGGCTTTGATGTCCCAGCTGGAGGAACTGGAGGCCCAGAACCAAAAAAAGAAGACAATCTGGTTCAGGAGGTTGTTCTAGTCCCAGATCTGGGGTCAGGAACAGAGCCCTGGTCTGGATCTGAAGGTCTCAACGGACCCACAGCCACATAAAAATGTTCAGAATGTTTTCTTGTAAAGAACTGAACATTCATTCAGGAGAAGAACTGAAAGGTCTGACTTGAACAGGCAGAAACCTGGTGCAGATCCAAGACTCCAGGTGGGCGGAGCCTCAGGTTTGACTGGATGAGGAGACAGTTGGAATGGTGATGAGGATGACGATGGTGAAGGTGATGATGTCAAACACCTTACCGGTGGTTGATTGTTTCCACGGTAACCTGCAGTGTGCAATGAAATGAACTGTTGAGACTGGAGAGGGTGATGAATCATGACTCAGCAGAGTCCTTGTAGTTCTGGAGTGTCTTCATGAAGGTCATGTGACCCTAAAGGTCAGCTGACCTCACTTCATCAGAGACACTTTAGACATCTGCCACACACGTGTCACGTGTGTGCTGTGCACCAAGTAGCGTGTTCCTGCGCTCATGAATAATTCAAAGCATTGATTCTTCACACGTATGACCATATATGGACACGCACCTCGAACCAGCGTCAGAGGCGTTCAAGAGACACCAGAACGAACCCATGAACGAATCAGAGGTCTGAACCCAACCGGTCTCCTGGTCAACATCCTGATAAAATCCAGCGCCCCGCTTTAGTCCAGCCTGGTGTCAGATGGGATTAGGAGGCGGAGACAAAACGTTCTGTTGTCGTGATTTAAATGTAAATGAGGACAACTGAAAAACAAAGAAACGAATGACCAGTTGGATCGTCTTTGTGTTTTAGAACCTATCAATAGATAATCAATAGTATTATATCTACGAACAACACATGACTGTTCATATAATCTATCTTAAAATCTATTACTAACACATGACTGTTAATATAATCCATAATAAATTATAATCTACTATTTTCACATGACTGTCAATATAATCTATCTATAAATTATAATCTATTAAAACATGACTGTTAATTATCATCTATAATAAATAAAAATCTACAATTTACACAACACTACTATTATCACGTGACTGTTAATATGATCTATAGATTATAATCTATTATTAACACATGACTGTTAATTATAATCTATCAATTTCAATACATTATAATCTACTTCTTCTATCCATAAATTATCATCTACAATTAACACGTGACTTTTAATTATGATCTTTAGATTATAATTTATTGATGATTCTTGATTCTTTTTCAACGGGTGGGGGTGGAGTCAGTCTCTGATTGGCTGTGTGTGTGTTTGCGCTAATTAGGGGGCGTGTCCTGCAAGCCGGATGCGCCACCCGGCCGCGAGACGCCTCATTGTGTTCCGGTGAGCTCGAGGACTCGACCGCGTCGGTCGCTGGATCACCGGAGCGGCGGGTCGGTACCGGCGGGGGACAGCCCCCGCTTCTGGGATGATCACCGGAAGCTGTGGCGGATTCTTCTGCTTCCGGCCGCCTGCAGACGCGGGAAGGTGAGTCCGTCCTGCAGGAAACCTCCCTGTGAGACACGCGCGTGCCCGGTGAGCCCCGTGAGCGCGCGCGTGTCTGGAAGGCGCGTGCAAAAAGTCTCCGGACGCGGCTCGTGATCGTGGGCTCGTGCGTGACTGATGGCTGTCAATCACGCACCTTTCCTCACCTCCGGTCCGCCCACCTGCGCGAGGCCCGAGCCGCTCGTTAAAACCCGCGTCACGTGTCCGGACGGTGTTTCCCTCCATCACGGCGATCAACTGGCGGCTGATCAATAATCCGGATGGAGCCGGATCGATCACCCGGATCGATGGCTGAAGCTGATTGATGAGTGACGGGATGGAGAGGGTGTGTGTGTGTGTGTGCGCGTGTGTGTGTGTGTGTGTGTTTTGTCGGTGGGTTCTCCTCCCCCGGTGTCGGACCCT